>JAVJGG010000094.1:1413184-1423369 GCA_035590195.1 Aviceda cuculoides
GGTAACCAACACATCCCTGTGTTATCAGCACTCTTCCCAGCACAAATCCAAAACCCAGCCCCATACTAGCTACTATGAAGAAAATTAACTCTATCCCATCCAAAACCAGCACAATAAAAAAACCCAGCTCATACTGTACTTCCATAGAAAATTTTCAATAGAAAAAAATTCTGTGTTAGAAATGCCATTTTGGAAGCTGATTCCTGAAATTTATTTTTAATGCAAATGCCAGATCACTTTAAAATGTGCAGGGAAAAATTCAGCCATCACACTTAGCTTATCAGATCTTTCATCTAGATCTAGTAATTGTTTAACCCTTTAAGTAGCACAACAGCATATAAAATGTTCAGCAACTAAAATAGAAGTGATAGTTCATCTGAAATTATCCAAGAAAAATGTTCTCAGGTTTAAACACTCTGCTATTTTACCAGTTCGCATTGTGAGCATTTTTGGAAATGCCATAGAATTATTAGCCTGCTATGGAAATATTCATAGACATTCAAGTTAGTCAAGAAGGCAAAAAAAATTCCAAACATTAAGGGAGGCTAGGCTTTGCTCAGTAAACCATAAAAGTGACTGCACATTTACTTCTGCAGAACTGCCCTCCTCTGCTATTAAATGCCCCATTTTCAAATCCAAGTAGGATGGGAGGTGCAAGGATCAGATAAACACAACATGTCTTTGTTTTCACGTCACTGCATCTTATGGTTCAGATCTTCAATGTCCGGCATCATTGTTGCTTACAAGGTGGCCTTTTCAGCAGCAAGGAAAATCTCATTAAATTACATCAACGAAGCTCACAGAACTGCAAAAGCACTTTAACAAAGGCAAATACTTTCTATGTGCCATTTCAGTTTTGCTCAAACGTAAATTAAGTATGCATTTCAGATTGTTGGTACTTTATGCACCTCACATTATTATGTAGAAGTGGAAGCTAAGTTAGTCCATTACAATGATTCATATTCTGTCTGAGGAACACAAACATTTTCTGATGAGACTGGGGACTGAAGCATATTAATGCAGTTGAAATTTTCCAGCTCCCAAAATAGACAGAAAAAAGTTACAAGGAAAAAAACCTAGAATAGCTAATATTACTATCTGTACAAGTACAGTAAAAAGGAAGTGGTCTGCATCTATATTGCCTGGCACTGTGTTCTGTCTGGTTTTTATCAGCTGAGCTGTGCAAGACGCATCCGAGCAGAAGGCGCTGGCTCTTGGTGGTGCGCACCTTCGGCTGATCTGGTTCCTGGTGGCAGGAAGGGCGTATTGTGTCAGTTGTGCTGTCCACTGAACGCATAGTAGAAGTGAGATTTTTAATTCCTTTGGTCATCAGCAGATCCTCTTGTACCTTTGTGAGGATTAACAGAAAGTGATGATGACATTTGGGCCAAGTTTCAGGAGTATATTCCCCTGGTAAAGGGAAGTGGGTAGGGGTAATTCAGCTTGTCTGCAAACGTGCACTTTTCCCATACCACACTTGGCTGCTATGGCTGCACAGCCCTCCTCCCACCAGATCAGGGCTCTGTCCACCCCAAGTGGTTTAATTACATTTCCTTTTTAAATAACAGTAATTAGTTAAGGTTTCCTAGGAGGCTCAGAGGAACAAAATCGAGCAATTTTTCTGTGCATTGTTGCTTATTTTTTCTGAGTCTGCTGCACTCTGTAGATGTGCCTAGTGAAAAGGCTTTTGCAATGCACCAGGGAGACAGATGTATTTCATTTGTGATTTCAGTGATTTCCATATATGAGAGGATCCTTAGAGATGTCTGTGCATGAAATGAATGCAGCTGCTCAGGTTGCTGCCTAAAAGAACAAGCATACAGAAATTAAATATGCCACTAAGATGCTCTCATTTTCTGCCTATTCTCACTGATGTAAGCCTCCATCTGTCTGCCTAGCCTTGAACCTTCACTGTCATTTACCACAAATACCTCTCCTCCACCTTCTGCCACATACTTGCTCTTTCCACATTCTGACAGATCACTACAAACTGCAGGGTATCTGTAAGAAAACCCCAAACCATAGCTCCCTCCCACGCCAGACCGTAGTTTAGTTCCCTGCTCTGCAAGGCGGCTAGGTGAGGGTGAAGAACCGAATCCAAGCAGAGAAAGAAGGTAAGTCACCTTGGGCAACACTCTGGTTTCTGCTTCTCCCCAGTGCATGGGCTGTCCCAGATCAAAGCTTAAGATTTCAGGCTGTTGTATGAAGATACCGCAAGATTTTTTCCTTACCCTTTATGGTGGGGTGTTGAAATTCTAAGACTGGCTAATATGAATCCCTTGGAAAAAAACCCTCCTTTTCTTTTGCCACGTTCCTGGTGTATCTTACAGTGCCACTGCCTGAGAGGTCTAGAGAAGCATAGAAGTGGACCAGTGCAGGAATGAGTATCCAGGTGGCTTGAACCATGGCCAGGAGGTTTCTGTTGTCAAATCTAATATATTTTTCTGAAGTGACCTGAGAATCTCACCTGTCATTTTTAGTCAAGTATTTTGGGGTTAAAAAGTACCCTGTCCTTTTTTGTAAAGTACTCTGCCTTGAATCCTCAAAGGGTGTCTGAAATCACCCCCAAAGACAACATGAGCTCAGACAATGACTTTGCTCTGTGTGCTCCTATTTTCTATGATGTGTTCGTGGGTCAGATTGTGCCTTATCCAAGCAGGTAAAATATGCATCACTACATATATGATGAAAGGGTTGAAACTTTCTTTTTGTGCTGCTGTGCCCCACACGTTGCTACTAACGTGCCAACACAACTGAATTTGCTACTCTGACAAAGGAGGGTGCAGCGGTGGAATGACATAGCAAGGATCCCTTTATTCCTCTTTCTGTCTGTCCCTGCTTTCCTGCATGCTCTGTCAGATTTGCTAGGGTGCAGGGGGGGACAGCCTAAGGTTGCTCGGTCAAAGAGCTGAGCAAATGCTTCTCGAGTGCAGCCAGCAGCTCCAGGTAGGACTGAGTGCCGCCGTTATACACAGTCAATGTAGTAACCAGAGTCATAATACAGGTGTGCGTTGCAGCAAGTGCTGTCACTGAGACACTGTGCCAGCGGTGTTCAGCTGGGAACATGTAAAAATTTTGTATCTGTGGGAATTTTATGCCGTCTTTTCATACACCTGGCTGCTGAAGAGCGGATGGCAGCTCGGCGTGGGCTTTGGTGTGTCTCAGAGAGGCAGTTCCTTTTGTTCTTTTGCAGAGGTGGATCCAGTGGTACTAAAGCATCACGTTCGGATTCCTGTGCTAGATTTTGCCTGTGTCCCTTTTTATGCAGCTACAAATTCATTATGATTTAACCCTGAACCTGAAAACTTTTTTCTAGCTCAAGGGCTCAAATACTTCTAACTGAAAAATCTGTCATTTTCGATTCATCTGAGAAAGAACTAAAGCAACCACAAGTTAACTTTTCTTTGCTAAATACTGAGTATAAGTCAGTTAATGCAGACAGGTTTCAGTCAACGAGGGACAGCAATGCTCTAGAGGGCAGGCTTTGCCTGTTATTAAAAAGAAGCATTTCCAGCTAAAGCCCAAATTCAGTCAGCCCAAATAACATTTCAACTACTTAGCTTTCTTTTTATTCATAAATCAGAGAAATCAATAATTGTTTAAAATGTGAAGGCTTTAATTTGCTGGCATTACAAGAGAAGTAAAAGCAGCATTATATTAAAGATGCTACTGTGATGAGGTCATGTTGTATCTGTGAATATGCAAGTCACCTTTTCAGTGGTGTGGGCTTTTCTTTCCCATTGGTATTAAGTAGGTTTTGTGTTGAAAATTAGAAAAGGTCAGCATCTAGAAATCTGGTTATTTTAAAGTTTCTTGTTGAGCTGGTTGCAATTTCAGAGAACACAAAATTTTAAGAGCATGTATTTATTGCTCTTTCATAAAAACACTCGTAAAGAATTTGCTGGGAGATCTCTGATGGTCTCCTTAGCAGTGGTATTTGTCACCTGGTTTTGTCTTAATTGGGGGTGAAAAATTCGGAGGTGAATACATTGTCTTATCCCATGAGGTCTGGGTTAGTGTTTGTATGGCTGTGCACTTACAGACTGACAGATGGCCAGGAGGAATAAAAAAAATCTTTGATCATTGATGTTTGTAATGAAAATATCAATGTAGTCTGAAATGGTATAACTCCACTGTGATAAGTGGAGTTTGTACAATCTACCTTTCCTGAGGATATACTCAGATCTGCTGTGGGCATAAGCCTGGCGTCACAGCCTGCGTGGAAGATGCAGATGGACTCACCAGTAATGAGATTAGCAGCCCTTTGGCATGGTGCAGAATGGCATTCCTCCTCCTGGCTTGTGAAGTTGCTGATCCACTTTTGGTCAGCTCTGCACTCAGCTGATACGTACCACCCTGCACTTAGTTGCCAAAATGAGTATCCTGATGGAGTGATCCTGGAGAAAGGAGTCTGCAAGAAGGCGAAAGGGAGCTGACTTTATTCAGTGTTTTATGATTCTGTTTATTTCCTATATATAAAAACTAAGGGGAAAAAAACTAAGATAAAAAGGATAAGGAAGAGCTCTAGATTGTTGAATAAAATCCTATTTTCCTTTTCTTTGCTCCTGGGTTGGTCAGTAAGGGTAGAGAAATAACCATCCTTGTGTGTGGCTGTGTGTTTCAATTGAGTGAGGAGGCTGAGATCTATAAAAAGGTGGTGAAAGACAGTGCCTAATTTAAATATCAGTTTGAAATGTCTGTCTCCTAATTATGGTGTGTTTATATAGCAATTTTGCTTTTTTCTTTCTCTGTTTTTTTTCTCAGACCTTTATAGCTCCCCTTTTAAGGCATTCACAGTCTTTGGACATGGGGTGAAATGATTAATAGCCTGTATTGATTTTTCTAAAATGAGGAGATACAGTAGCATGAAGCAGGGAACAGCAGACTTAAATTTTCCATTATGTTTTCACTCCTGGAGAGAGTACTTGGAAATGACTATTTCTATTGGAATGTCAGTGAGTTTCTGAATATTAACAATCTTTTCTTGTATTTCTTTTAAGGCTGATAAATGCTTCCATTTACATTTTTTTCTCCTGCTAAATTCTTGATTCTCTTAGGAAGTGATTGTATTAAATGGGATTTTAAAACAAAGTGTCAGAAGAAATAGATTAGTTGTCTGTCTGTCTGTACATGATTACCAAATGAACTGTACATTAAAATGGTGGAGCAATGGGGCATGCAGATAGAAAAGACCATTTTTAAGGGATCTGTGAAATTTAGAAAGCCAATTACTATTCTGCCAATGGAGAATTTTTCACTAAACATGTCCTAGTAAAAGTTTAAATGCCTATTAATGAACGTTTAACTGATTCTTAATGGCAGTGAAGTCTAGTGACAGTATGACTTCCCCATGAAAATTAGTCTGACGTTGGCTCTGTGGAACGGGCAGATACATCACTGTTAATATGGTAGCCCATTTATTACCCTGGTGTCTTAATTCAGCTGCATTCAAGGGCAGTGAAGTGAGAATATCATAATCAGTTTGAGTAGGAGTTTAAATTAGAGGTATGTCAACATGGTGGCTGTGCCCCAGTCTGAAGGTCAGGGAGAAAGGCAAGAGGAGCTGTAGGAAACGGGAGCTGTGTGAAACTGCTGACCCCGGCTGCTCTCGGCCACAAGCTGCTGTGAGCAGACCCTGACCCCGGGCTAGGGAGACGCTTCTCACTCCATCAGGGGCCACTGTCACCAGGGGCCTACATGGGGCACCTGGAAGACCTTCCACTGAAATCTCTTCTACACGGAGCAAAACCGTGTTCTAGACTTTTCTCCACTCGACCTGTCTCTGTTGCAATCAAGGTTGCCACTGAACCACTAAGTATATTTAATGCTTCAGATCTTATTGCAGACCTAAATTCCTGTCTTTTTCCCAGTCCGCCCTGTCCACACCTTTCCAAACTAAATCTTTGTTGCTGACGACGGGGAGCTTTGTCTCAGAGGGGCCTGAGTATCACCAACAGGAAAGGGGGAACAGAGCAGCAAAGTTCTCATCTGCGACCTGGATTCAAATAGACCATCTTGCCATGAGACTACAGGAGCGAACATAAGCCAAAACTGACCTCCAGCAGCCACATGTCTTTTTAAGGCATAGGATGCAAACGTAGTGGGCCAAGCAGTGCACTCAGATGTATATAAAGATGTCTTGTCAATATGAACTGACTTCTTCAGTGCTGCAGTAGTTTACAGGACAGTTTCTGCCCTCTGTATGATTCAGGAAGGAATTTAGTCGGTACAGTGTTCTAAAAATAAACTGTGAGATAAGCCAGGCTGCTGGTTGGGGTTTTTTCTTGTCTCGGGTATTTTAACTTATAAACCCTAGCACGTTATTTCAGAGGTACTGATGGCCTGGCATTCTGGCCTAGTCAGAATGATTTTCCACTCCTGACCTGTAATTTCCAGTTATTTCTAAGCTGCTGAGATAAGAGAAGGACCATAAAGAACTAAACTCTTCCTCTCCTCAGGTACGGGTGGAGGGAGAGTACTAAAACCTCCAAATAATGATCTCCTTGCAAAATCCTATCCTGTTCTGCCTTAGCCTTGACATTCCTACAAAGAGAGTATCTTAAAGGCAATTCAGTTTTGCTCCCATGAACCACTATCCCTGTAGCTGTCAGTGAGCCCATTCCCTTTTGTCCATGGGAGGGAAGACATCACCACCTTCCTTTTGCAGCAGGCCACCTGCTGTGGACACACATACATGGGCACAGGGATGGAGCAGAAGCCACGGCAGGAGGGGAGACTTGCAAATGCCCATGTTCGTTTCTGCCAGGAAGTCTCCAAAGATTTCAAGATAATGCACAAATATAAATACAGTTTTCCCTTTCTTGACTTACAGCTGGAGCCAGTGCGAAGGCTGGTCTTCGAGACATTGCCCTGCTCCTTTATCCACAGCGAGTTTTGAGCCAAAGGCTCTGAAACTCTGGAAGGGGTGTGCAAGTTTCCAGGGTATCTCAGTGCTGTGCCTGCACATTCCACTTCCTGTTTTTCTTTTGCTGTCCCATTGCTTTCTGAGTGCCGTAGTTACAGTTGCTTATATATTAATGACTTGCAGTTTGAGAGGTAAAGCCTAAGTTTTGTGTGGAACTTTGTCCCTTAGCAGAAACTAGGACCTTGCGTGTTTCATGTTTCCAGTCTTGATTCTGGTCTCTTCTCCGTTTCTATTAATCATCCTCTATTCCTGTGGTATGAAGACAAAATCCCACACCAAGAGCATCAGGCAGTCATCTTACTACAATTTTCCCCCATTTAGAAATGTGCATGGTAACTGCATCTGTAGATTAGCTGTCAAAAATAGTCAACAATAAGACTTGTTCCAGGTTTCTTTACCTTTTTTATGTGGGCTTTGATTGTTAAATAACAGTGTAAGAATGAATACCTCTGTATAAAACTGAATTTGACTGCAAAAGATGAATTGTTCATGTAAATGATTGTAGAACTGTATTGAGCACCTTTGATTCAAAGTACTATGCATGGATGCTTGAAATATGACCAGTAATTAATTCAGTGAAAGAGAAAGTTGAGGATTTCAGTATTACTAGTTTAGTGTTCTGGAAAAGGATGTTCAGAAGATGAAGGTTAACAGTCTGTGAAATCTTTTTCTTTTAACTTTTAGAAAGGTTGCCCTTAAACCTTTACTTCTGGGATAGGCAAAATGGTTTGGATTGAATTAAGATGGAACCAAGTTTTCCCTCCAAACATGAAATAAATACAATCTAGCCTTTTCCTTGCTGTTATTCTTCCCCCCCCATTATCGTATGCGTGTTAGTCTTGGTCACATGTGAGATACTTCTTCAGTTTAATTTACCTTTATTCAGTACTGCCAAAGAGAAAATGTTCAGAATTCAAAAGCCAGTCCTGAATAAATGTTAACAGGCCCTACAAATTGAAATGTTAAGTACAGTTAATAGTAAGTCTGTGTTCCCTGCCATTTTACTTGTAATATTTTAGAATGTGTTTCTTCTGGGAGTACAGGTTCTACACATACAGGTTTTAGTAAAAGCTCAAATCTTCATGCACTCTCTTAACTCTAGTACTAGGGCTTTACCATGGACTTCATTATACTTAACATTCTTTCTAAGGTGCAAAAATTTACAATGCTGTCAATAGTCTACAGAATATCCTATATGGCTCTACATACGTGTGAGAAGTGTGTTCTCACTGGAGAACTGCAGTTTGTCTTGTTCTGGAAAATGAAGATATTACAGGAAGCAATGGCAAGAAAGTGTTTAGTTTTCAGATGAAGGAAATGGAGAGACACAGCAGTGAGTGTTGGGGAAGAAACAATTTGTTTAAAGATTTCTTGGCACACATCTCTGGCACCTCAATAGTTGGGAAAGAGAAGTAATGGGCAGATTCTGATCCAGATGCTTTGGGCATTTTTGTAAGGTGAAAAAATGAGCATAGTCCTGTCACTGACTGGCTTAAATGATACGGTGTCTCCTTTGCTCTGCCTGAACTATCCTGTGCATTGGTGTCTCCCGAGAAGGAAATAGTAAGCATTAAAGCGTGGTTTAATCTCATGAGGAAGGTGTAATAAGGATCAGTGACCAGATGCTGAAATCAAATTAAGAGAAAAAATTAGACAAACATGTTACAATATGCTTACAGCAGTGGAGCTGGACGAAGCGCTGGGACAAACCAGCGGTTGGAGGGGTAGTTGCTCTGTCCACTGAAGCCCGGCTGCCTCTCTGCGAGTTGAAGCGCAAGCGGTGAGCTCGGCGCAAGGCAGCTACTTGCCTTCTGCACAAGTGCAGCCCCTGAGCTGAGAAGGCAGTGGGGTACGGGGTGTGCCTGTACACTCACTGCATGTAGGATGTGACTGTGCTTCAGCCAAAACCAACGGGGCTGCTCCCGCCAGTTGTCAGATATAGGCTCTCATCTTGGGCAACTGAAGAGTGGGCTGTAATTAACTGCAATAAAGATGTGTGGATCAGTTTAGATAAAAGGGCAAAATTATTGGAAATCTCATCCAATTGGATTACATCTTGCCATTTAAGGCTCTAAGAAATATTATTCTGTACAGCTAAAATTAAGCTCTTTTTTAGTCCTGACACGGACTGCATTAATATAATATCACAAGTATGCTGGAGCTGAGCACTAGGGTATTCAATCTAGCTGTACTATAAAGCCATCACTGCAGTGCTTATAGAAATGGTAAGTCTCTGATATTTTGTCAGTTATTATTAACAAATACCAGAATGGAAATTGATGATCAGCCTTAATAAAAGAGCTGATTGTGCAATTTACATCAAGGCAATTTTAATAAAATACCTAATCCTTAAATGTGCTTAATTAGGTTTACATATTCACATCAGTGCAATTAGAAGTTGGTATTTAAAGGGCACACTTCCTGTGCTTTTAGCCACGTGCTTTTAATCACTCTTCTCAAGTTTGCTTTTTCAAACTGCAGAGTTGAGGTAAACACTCGTTTGGTTTTTTCCCCACAGGCATGTAATATTTTTTCCTCTGGAATGAAATTTATATATTTAGTTTGGCTTGTGCTAATCTGTAAAAGAGAGAAATAAAGAGGTAATCCCATTCAGTACTGAAGACTTTCAAACCTTTAAAACAGCGTGGGGGTAAACAACTTTTTTTTCCAAGTGTTGAAATGTTCTGGCAACAGCAATACTCTGAACACAGCTTAAGCTTTCTCTCTTTCCAGCTGTGTGTCTTTGCTCCCTAAAGCAAAGGCCTTAGTAGTCTCCAACAGATGATCATGGACTGCAACCTGCCTCCTCAGCTTTGGACCCTGCAGACTTCCCCAGCCCCTTTGGTCAAATTTACAAGAGTGGTTCCATGAAAGGCATTTGCAAAGTCAGTGAGGATTACTGCCAAAATCAGAGAGAAGCATGGCTGTGATTTTTATAAAACCAAAGTCTTGCAGTGGACGATGCAGTTGCAGTCTATCCAGCATAGCGAGCTGTGCTGTGCATGCTGTGGGGCTGCATGTCCTCAGGTGCCGTGACTGTCACAGCCGCCTTGGCGTGGCTTTGGTGCACTGTGGTGGTTTCAGCCCAGCCGGCAACAAAGCACCACGAAGCTGCTCGCCCACTCCTCCCATCCCGGCCCCGGTGGGGTGAGGAGGAGAAAACATAAAGAAACACTTATGGGTCGAGACAAGGACTGGGAGGGATCACTCACCACTTATGGTCACGGGCAAGAGGCAGGCTCAACTTGGGGAAGAAACAA
>JAVJGG010000094.1:1423469-1444588 GCA_035590195.1 Aviceda cuculoides
TGGAGCCGGGGAAGCTTCCAGCAGCTTCTCACAGCGGCCACCGCCCCTGCGGCCCCTTCTCCCGCTACCAGAAAAACCGCGGCACACAAACCCAAGGTATGCACTAACCCATAGGTTTGAAGGAAGGTTCCTCGGAGCAGGCAGCTGCCTCCATCTACTTGTCAGCCTTCTGCAAGGAGACTGAATGCACCCACTTCCCTCTGCCTCCCCAGAAGGCACCACAGAGCCTACACTGTATGTCTTCCTGCAGGAATGTGTCTGCAGTTCTGCTGGTGCTGACTGGTAGGTGCATTTGGTAAAAGTTTATTTTGCACTTCAACTATCCTGTATTCATAGATATGGTTAGGAGGGTTGCTGCTTCCAAGTCCCGAACTTCTTTGGATTATATAAAGACTTAACATTATATAAAGAGTTTAAAAAAAAAAGCTAAACTAGTGACTAGGATGAGATTAATAATTCAGAACATTGAAATGAAAGATGAAAATCAGGCAATAAGTTAATGCTTATGTTCTGCTGACCATACACGTTTTGGTATGAAATGCTTTCTCATCAACTGGCAAAAATGCTAATGGCTGTTGTAACCCTGTTGTACACCTCTGCCCTTCTTTCACTCAGGCAACTGCTGAGGATAGGTTTATCTGTCTTTTTAGGAGCATATAGAAAATGGTATTTGTTTTGCATATTCCAGTCGAAATAAACTGTATTTTAATTTTTTTTTTTATTCTGGTCCTCCCTTCTGATCTCCTGAGTTAACCTCTGATTCCCTGTGTTGAAAAGGATGTTGGCCTTTCTTTGTTGCTATTTCCCTCTCTTCCTTTCTCCATTTTTTCTCTATTTCTCCTTTTTTTCTTTTTCACTTGTTTTTTCTTTTTCTTGTTTTCCGGTTTTTATTTTTGTCTTTTATCTTTTTGCTTTTTTCCATTTTTATTTCTTATTTTCCCCTTTTTTCCCTTTCTTCCTTTTTATCTTCTTCCTTTTTTTCATCTCCTCTTTTTTTTTCCTTTTACCTTTCCCTTTTTCCTCTCTAGTAAGTGGTGTACAGTCTTCAGCCAGGTGGGGACCAGGTACTCGGTTGCGGAGACACCGAAAGGTTCTTCTGCATCCCAGCATGCGTCTGGAACCACAGCCCGTGGCTGATGGATGGGGAACTGGAGGCTGAAGCAGCTGCAAGGGCTCTGCTGGTGAGCCGGGTCCTGCAGAGGGCTGTAGGATGGGCAGCCTGGTTAAAGCTGCCCCACAGACCCTAGCTGAGACCTCTGCTCAGATGTTGGTAGGGATAATGATTTTTCTGTTGTGGTCCTGAGGGCAGGTTGGAGCCATGCAGAGCCAACTTCCCCCACCCCAGACCTGTAGCAACATTCGTAAAATCTCTGGTTAAAATTATCTAGAACTTGGTTTCATCTGTGTGTGTATGTGTAAAAGTAAGCAGAGAGAGAGTGATTCAGAATTTTTTTTTTTTCTGTTGTCACATACTTAGCTAGAAAGTCACCTTTTCCTCTTTTGAAATCTTGTTTTGCTGCTATGTACAGACCAAAGAAAAAGTGTCTGCGGGAAAGTGAGAAAACAAGTTTAGGAAGAGCTAGTACTGCTGGAGGAAAACTATGGTGTACCTTAATTGCATTTATTTGTGGTGACAGGTAAAAGGCTGGCCTATAGCATCTTGTGTGGTTGTCAGTGCTCCTGCAACCCCAGCCTGCCCCAAACCAGGGTAAGAATTGGGGTAACAGGCATTTCCCTGCAAGATAGGAAGGGACTGCTGCGAGTGTGAACGTAGAGGACACAGCTCCGATTTATTCATTCCCACATATGCTGCCTAAATGCTGCATCCCATGGGTAAAGCAGAGACCAGAATTTGTAATGTTTTTTCAATATTGACTTGGCAAAGGGGAGAGGCCAGAACTTGTGGCTTTTGAACACTTGATTGCAAAGCTCCACAGGCCAAAGCGTATGTCAGAGTGGGAGTGGTATGGGAGAGGAGGGCAATGTGGTCTAAACTGCAGCTTATAGCAGCTTCATGAAATTGTAGTCTTTGGGGGACAGCTTGGCTGTCACTCCTTGAAGAACATGGGGATGAGTTATTTCCTACCAAACTGAGCATCTGTAGTGCTTCTGCCATGGATTTGTCCCTTTTCTTTATAAGCAGTGAAGAGAAAACAGATTTTGTAATTGACTGAGCATCAGTTTTTGCTTTAGTTTAATTTCACAGCACACAATGGTACAGTGTGCTTGGTTTTTCGTTCACGCTCAGTTCTCAATATGATGTTCTGAAGAACTGACTAACATCAAAGATGTATCCAAAATCAATATTTATGTAACATAGCAATGGAATTCAGCTGAAATGGTGCTGGTTATATGGGTGCTTTGGATATGAACAGTTTAGAATCACCAAATAGTATGTGAGGTAGAGAATTGCAATTGAAAATTAAACATGCTGTGGGAGGTGTTACATTTAACAGAAGTGTGACTGTTTCAACATTTCTATTATGCTTCATAAGTCTGAAATAAAATGAAAAAGAGAGGGATCGATAATATATGCCTGGTATCTCTAGTATCACATTTCATAAGTTGCTTTTCTTGAGCTGGGCAACATGTGATGAGTCTGATCAGATTAAGTGCAATGAATTCGATGCACCTAATTCGAGTCACAATGAACTTCATTCTACATTACAGTTATATGAAAAGTTTGATACATTTGGCAGCCTTCTATTTACAAAAGGTTTCCACAGTGGAACAAGCAGAGCACAGCATCAGAAACACAAACACCCTAACTAGCAGCTGGCTTTTCCACTAACGAGAAGTAACTGCACACTTTTGGACCAGTAAACTAGCAAGGAGTTAACATTGGTGCCTTAACTTACTTGTAACCACTGACAATGTGGCTAGCTAATTTATTCCTTCTGATTTTTGTTACTGCAGAGCATCTTTTACATGCAGCTTTACCTGACTGCTTTTGCTTCTGATGGGTGGAAGTCTGTATTCCTTATTTCTCACCATTGGCTTGGTGTTAGACTGATCAGGACCTTGTAAGTGGTTATCACCACTTTACAGGAATGCCAGAATGCAAGGACAGGAAACATCAGTCATCATCACAAATCAAATTCATTAGAGAGGAAGAACTGTTTTAAGTAAAGACTTTTATGCCAAAAGGGCAATAATGGGTAAAAGTGTTCATGTAATTTATTCAAGGAATTTTGTGATAACTGTCAAGTTATTCAACAGTTTTCTCTCATTATCATCTGCTTCATGTACCTTGACTTGGCAAAGCCTTTAGGAAGACATTTAATCAGAAGTATGCAAATGGTCCTGCTAGCTTCAACAGGAGATCAGCACGTAGGAATAGCAAATGTTAAATATTTTCTTAAATGTTGAGACATATTGGTACTAGTTATATATGATGAGTTATGCAGTCTTCATTTTTTTTTCTGCAGTGCAGTTGGAGAAATTTTCTGCAAGTTTTCAAATATTCCCTAAGCAGGGCTGCGCAAATCGTTCTCGAGAAGCTGCTACTGGGTGACCTGAACCAAAAATGTTCCTGGTTCCATACCAAAACATATATCCTAGGGAGTGAGGAAAGAAAGATTTTTTTGATTGAATAAAACTTTTTATTAATTACTAAATATTTTTTTTTAAATTAAATGTGCTAAACCTGGTCCCAAAGTAACACTTCAAATTAAAAATCAAAATGCTTCACTTAGAAAATGTCATAATATATATTTTTTCTGACATGCCTATTGCATGATGCAAGTTTGCAAATGTTTTGGTTTCTCCAAACTGCCTTTTGGAGAGAATGAACTATTTATAAGAAAAAAGAATGTGGCTTTTCTTCTGTCATGATTTCATCAACAGAGTTGGTCAAATGTTGCAAATACTTAGCAAGTGCTACATAGAGTCTTTGTTTCCTATCCATCATGATGGAAACAGGGCTTTTCTTTAAGTAGGGCATACAAGGTTGACACCCTAACTCTGGTCAGATGTACTTATAGTAATATGTGACTCATGCTGTGTTTTTCATTTCCATAAGCTGAAGACTTTGCAAAAGAAGCTAAAGGCTTAAATTCAGATAGCCTAATTTCTACCTCAGTTTTTGTACATCACGTTTCCTACTGGCTGGCTGTAGATCTTCAGAAAGGTTTACCAGGACAAGTATTTTACAAAGGAATTTAGGGGAAAATTAGACAATCTGAATCTGGACTTAGAGTGTCTTTATCTCCGTGTTACAAACAGGTTAACTAAAACACATGTAATGAAGCAGCTAGCCCAATGTCATGCTAAAAGTAGGTGAAGTGAAGACCAGAAGCTGGTTGTCCAGGCTCTTCCCTGTTTCCCCCATGCAGGGTTATACCTGTATTTTATGCAGCATGCTGGTGAAATACAATCAGTTCTCTATGTTTCCTTGTGCTTATTTCTTTGTCTTTACCAGAGGGCAGCATGTGGGCCTTCAGAGCTGTAAATGCTTCAAGCTGTTCATATTTTTGATTGTGGAACCATAGCAATATTTTGAAATCATATGTGTGCCTTGTCTTTCTTTATAACCATCTAGGTTCAGGATGCCTAGAGACAAATGATATGGAAAAAGGCCTTCGTGACGTAGGTCCCTACTGGCAGTGACTGTACAAGTAGAAAGACACCTAGACAGAAGGTAAGAAAAGCCTCTTTTAATTTTTTAACTTCACTGATGTAAAGCCTAATGAGGTGATTTTAATTTATTTGGCTACCAGCAACGGTATTTAAATGAAGCACATAATTTGTTAAATACTAACAAATATGCTTCAGGCTGTAAAGCTAATGTAATTTTTTTGCTTCATTGGTAGCCTTGGAGGCATTTGATTTCCCCTTGCCCAAACTTCAACTTCATCTGTAAGCAGGCCATACCAGCAGATTTGATAAAGCTTTTTTGATTGTCACATTTTAAAATACGGAATTTTAATTTCTTCTTTAGCCTACTGAACCCTTTCAAAGCCCTTGCTGCCTGTCCATCTGCCATTTCAAACGTGTGTCTGTGCAGGAACACCAAGTGAGCCATGCTGTCTGCTCAGCTTTTGTTCCATCGAACGTGTTGTCAGTTGTATATTATTGTGCTGCTTCGTTTGTTTCTCACATTGTGTTCAGCTTAGACAGTGGAGGAGTTTCTGACAACTGGGCACTGAAACCTCCTCTAATCATTTTGTCAAACAGAAGGCTATAGGTTTGAGGACCGTATCACAGCTTTCATTGCAAGTACTTATATGCATCGTGAATCTAAATTTTCCTCATTGTTTCTTGGCCTTGACCCTATAAGTTGCGAGACAGAGCAGGCAGCGTGGAGTCCTCTGGAACATCACAAGCTAAATGCTCACACTATGTCACGCTTACTGCCTTGCTCATAGAAGAATATTGGATATTTGAATACATAATGGATTCTATGTATAATTTATTATTTCAGAGTATTTTACGAAGGTTGTGTGGTTATTTTGGGAGAGGGAGGAAAGGGGGTATTGTTTGGTTATTTTCCAGACGGAATGATGTATGGAGCTCCAGAGAGCTATTTTGACCATCTGATACACATAAAACTGGACAAAGAGGTAGTTTGAGTGATAGATATTTTTTCTTGGTGAGAATTCTTCCGATATGAAGCCACATAAATATTTGGGTCTTTTATAATGACTGTAGTTGCAGAGATTTTGATGGACATTTTTAATACATCAAAGTAAATTGCTCTTAGAGGGGGAAAATGAAATGTTTTCCAGCTGTAGAACTCTGAAATGAATGTGCATCTGTGGAGATACTGGGAATGGTTGTTAGTGAGCAAGGCCAATCTTAAAAGACCAAAGAAATGTTGATTATAATAATTGTGTTCAGTAAAAAATAAAAAGGCAACACTACAAATTTCAAGTAATATACAGAGTTAATACGATGTTCTTGCAGAAACACTTCGCCATGAAAAAGGGGAAATATTCTTTTATTCCAGATAGGGGGAGGAAAAGCATTATTTGACTCACAAATCTTCTGGAAGAACACTTATGTTCTCTGTCAAATATATGTAAATTAAACCATATTTTAAATCTTTTCACTGGATCCTGCTGGATGGAACATGTCTCAAGGGCAATCCAAGGAAGGGGAACATTTGATAAACACACGTGCCTCCAGGGAAAGCTCTGTGCATCCCCCAGAGCCATGATGCCGGTGAGCTTTCTGCAATGCCACATGCTTTTTCCTCCTCCTTCGGGCTCTGAATCAAATCCGTTTGAAATCAGTGGGGCTTTCTGTAGACTTCAAAGAGCTCTGGATCGCGCACTGTGGAGGAAGTGCAGGTCAGGAAGTACTGATCTGATCTTCGTTTCCTTTTGCTTTTCTTTTCCCTTACTTGCCTTAATTTCAGAAAGGAGCATGCTATATTCCATCTGTTCTCAAACAGTCCTGGGCCATGAGCCACTAGAGCCTGGCACCATGTCATTGGGCTGTCAGAAAAGGAAGGAGCACGGTTGTTCTGCTGTTCTTCTGGCTCCCTTAATGGCTGGCTCCTTCCACCAGATCTTCTTTTCCTTTCTCCTTATATGGTGCAGCGGAAGAAAATATCTGGCATCTTAATAATATTAATTTTATGGTAATCTGGTTTTCAGCTGTGAGATGAACATCAGATGCTTACATGGTCTCTCTACCCACACACAATGTGTGTTTGTATGCATATAAATTTATACTATACCATTGCTGTTATAAATTTTTTCAGAATTTAAAAATTACTTTGAGTGGGTATTTATGTGAGAGAGGCAGAAACAGATGATGTCCCCATCCATCCTGCTGCAGGGATAACTGCTATTACATAGCTCTTTTTGCATCTAATGGAAAGACAAAAGACTGCCTGGAATCATGTTGCTGAAAACTGGATCAAATTCGGAGGCAGAATAATCCGCTTAAAATTCTTCCCTCTGCAAGCGAATGGGTGTTTTTCCAGGCAAGCCCAGACAGGGCTATGGCCATTTGAAAACCAGGGACCAAATATTCTACCCCCTTGCCTCCCCGCTACTGTCCTTCCCGGTGTCCAGCTTCATGCCCTTTCCCCTCCCTTCCCTTCTTTTTACTTTCTGATAACTGAGCATGTAGACCCTTAACAGTGCTTGCAAAGGGTCAGGGCAGGTTGGAGTAGCTGTGATTTAGGGGCTAGATACTCTGATGAGGGGGAACTTGAGGCATAGCCAAACTCTTCCAAAATGCAGTGCAGCAAGGTTGGATTTCACTTGTCAAAAATAGCAACAGTGCTGTTCTGGAAACAGTGTCTTCCTTTCTTCCAGCAAAACCTCTCTTTTGCGGACTTGCAATGTCTACATTTGTGATGACCTTCCTGTAGCACAGAAATTGTGCTGCAGGCAGATTTTTTCAGAACAAAATTCTTGTAATCCTCTTCTCTGGTACAGGAAAACATGTTTTGTAGTGAAACTTTTTCTGGAGATGGAATCTTAGGCACCCCTCCCACCTCTTCGCCTTTCCTTCACACCAAAAGGAAGTTTCCTAAGTGACACAAGAAGATGCATTTCGCAAAGCAATTTTACAGTTAGTAGTTAAATGTATTTGTGAGATAAGCAATATCGCTGAAAAGATAACTCTCCCTCCCATTCCTTACCCCAAGGAAAAAAGAACAAAAGCCCACCTTATACGAAGTACTCAAAGCCTCAACTATAGCATACAGCAGATGTAGTCCAAAGTTTGAAAGAAGATAAGCCAGGGAAATTAAATGTTAATCATGTAAAACTGCATTGCTTGTGGGTGACCTTCCCTGCTTGCTGTTACTCTTTGTGCTGCTTCCTAATATTTGAGCCCTTGCCACTGATCAGAGGGGAGCTGTAGGTTCCCGTGGAGACCAGGACCAGCACTGACAGCCCATGAGAGTGCCCAGGCAGACACTGCATGTTGTGGAAGAGGGCTGCTGAAGTCCCTAGGTAACTGCTGGAAAACGTGATGAATTTAAAATTTATACTGAATTTAGGTATGCAAGAAGACCAAGAGATGCATTTATATCTGGTATGTGACAACTGATGGTTTTTATTAACCATGAACTCTCTGAAAGGTCTTATACATTCTGCCAAAGGGGAAAAGAGAAGAAATGTGAGTCTAGTGTTTAGCTGAACAATGAAAGAAGCTGAACTGGAAAAAAACCCAGCTACCTGTTTTTTGCTATTATATGTGCTAGAAGTTTACCCAACAGGTAGCTGATAACTTACTTGGTAACTCTAGGATGTTACAGGTTTCCGTGGTGGCAGACTATCAAGAAAAAATGTGAACTGGCATTTTCCACCCCTGCAGTTCTATGGCTCCTTGAAATACAGGAATTTGCTCACAAATTGCACCTCAAGCTAGAGGCTGGAAATTTGTAAAATAGACCATCCACCCAAGGCATTTGCTGTTCCTGCCCAGAGGTTTGGAAGGGATATAGGATAAAATAGGGCTGCTATACTAGCTTTGTGCCAAAGGAGTTTTACTCTGAGGACAGATCTACCAGGAGCATGGCACTTTCGTGCACCAAGTTCTTTGTATTTTACCTATATTCATTGTGGTTCCTTCCTTACATGTCTAGAGAGTGACACTCTGGAAACACTAGCAAAATTAATGTTTTTTCAACAGAGCCATCTTAACATGAAAACCACTCATTAGGAAAGAGGACACTAGACAAAAAGAGACAGATGCTTTTTTTTTTTTTTTTTTCCTGGTATGAGCAGAGCAAAACCACTATTTTCATATATGATGTATTGAAATCTCGTGGGGGAAGACAACAGAGTCACTGATTAATCATGCAATAGCAGGGAAGAAAGCAAGTATACAGAATCCCTAGCTTTATTTAATTTCCTAAGCAGGGTTATATTCATAGAATCAGAGAATGGTTTGCATTGGAAGGGACCTTAAAAGATCACCTGGTTCCAACCCCTCTGCCGTGGGCAGGGACATCTTCCACCAGAGCAGGTTGCTCAAAGCCCCATCCAGCCTGGCCTTGAACACATCCAGCAAGGATGGGGCATCCACAACCTCTCTGGGCAACCTGTTCCAGTGCTTCACCACCCTCATAGTGGAGAACTTCTGCCCTGCATCTAATCTAAATCTACCCTCTCCCAGTTTAAAGCCATTACCCCTTGTCCTATCACCACATGCCCTTGTAAAAAGTCCCTCTCCGGCTTTCCTGCAGGCCCCCTTTGGGCACTGGAAGGCTGCTCTAAGGTCTCCCTGGAGCCTTCTCTTCTCCAGGCTGAACAACCCCAACTCTCCCAGCCTGTCTTCATAAGGAGAGGTGCTCCAGCCCTCTGATCATCTTCATGGCCCTCCTCTGGACTTGCTTCAACAGGTCCATGTCCTTCTTCTCTTAGGGGCCCCAGAGCTGGACACAGTACTCCAGGTGGGGTCTCACGACAGCAGAGTAGAGGAGGGAATCGCCTCCCTCGACCTGCTAGCCACATTTCTGTGGCTACCGCACATTGCTGGCTCATATTCACTTTTTCATCTACTAATACTCCCAAGCCCTTCTCCTCAGGGCTGCTTTCAATCTACTCATCGCCCAGCCTGTATTTGTGCTTGGGATTGCCCCGACCCATGTGCAGGACCTTGCACTTGGCCTTGTTGCACTTCAAGAGGTTCTCACGGGCCCACCTCTCAAGACTGTCAAGGTCCCTCTGGATGGCATATTGGAAAGAGTCCAACAAAGGGGCACAAAGATGGTTGAGAGATTGGAGCATTGATCAGATGAGGAGAGGCTGTGAGAGCTGGGATTTTTCAGCCCAGAGAGGCTCAGGTGGATCTTACCTATGTGTGCAAATACCTGATGGGATAATGAAAGGAAGATGGAGCCAGACTATTCTCAGTGGTGCCCAGTGACAGGGCAAGAGGCAACGGGCACAAACTGAAACACACGAAAATCCATTTAAACATAAGAAGAATTGTCTTACTGTGAAGTTGGTCAAACATTGTAACAGGTTGCCCAGAGAGGCTGTGGGGTCTCCGGTCTTGGATATATTAGAAATCCAGGTGGACGTAGCCCTGAACAACCTGCTGTAGGTCACCTTGCTTTCAGTGGGGCAGTGGTGTCAAACTCGATGACTTCCAGAAGTCTCTTCCAGCCTCAATGATTCTGTGATCTGGATATAATCAGAAAAATTCTCACTGTAAGCACCACCCCACAGAACTTTTGCTTCTATAATAAGAATAATGCCACAGCAGATATTCTAGAGTCCTGCTTTTCTGGAATAACCCAACTATTTAGTTGCTTCCTCTCAGAAAGAATCCCTGCTGAAATTCGTGGTGATCCCAGGGAACATACTGTGACAGTAGCGGCTGTTTTATCTGTGGGTAGTCCTCTTGCTCTCATAATTATGCTACTAGCCAAGATAGCTCTAACCTAGTTTCTTGTGGTGTATTGCTCCCACTGCTTGATAACCATGGGCAGGTTATTCATAATTCATGGGATGTCTGTTTTTAAAGAACTTGACGACCTGTCAGATTTGCCCCCTGAGATGGTAGATATCTAACATTGCCTGTCTCCCCTAAGAGTAAATTACTTGTAAATTTTCTTCTTTGGAAAGAAGTGATAATGCACCTTCACACAGTTCTGAGATTTGGGGATTTCCCCAAATCACTGGGGATGACCAGTGAACTTTAATTTATATTCAGAATTTGTTGCTTGCTGCGCAGTTGAACAATTAACACCATCATTATTACAGAACAATCCACCTTCCCCCAATTCTTTATCGGTGGTGTTTATTGACATTCATCCAAAAGTCCTTTTTTTTAAGTGAAAATCTCTTCAAGGGTCTTCCTTCTGACTTTACTTAGTATTTGCTACCTCTCTGCTCCTTGGGTGCAGAGCTGTATCCTGTGTTAGTACAGTCAAACACACACAAATGTTCCTTCTTTTCTCCAAGATACTTGTCTATTAGATGATCTCGTGAATTCACTGGTGAACAGCTTACAAATTTGGTTTGATACCAAGGTCTCCTTTCATTTACCTTGAATATGATTTTGTATATAAAGTTGCAGATGAGAACTTGGCTGGATTTTCAAAAGCAGGACTTTGAATCCTGAGGTGCAGAAAGCCTTGGAGGACCCTGTCCAAAATTGCTTGCTTGTAGTTGCCCAGGACATGTGGAGGCACTCCAAGCTCTAGCATGTTCTGCCTGTTTGTTAAACTACCCTTCCATTTCCAAGGCCAATTTTTGAGAAAGTTACACTATGAGATACTGTTGGCACAAACTGTAATCTCTGTGATCGTTTGGCTTCTATTTCCAGTAAAGTGAGCAGACTATAATTAGTAACAAGCATATGTCCTTAAAAAATAATTTACTTTATGGCGGAAGGGTGGCATGGATGTCATTCATAAATAAAATTATTCAGATTGTGCCTTCAAATATGAAAATGTCTCTGATATGACAAGTTAGAGAGCTCTCCCCTCTTAAGAATGAGCTTTAGTTGGTGAGAAATTCTGGCTGAAACAAACGAAAGAACGTGGTAGTACAGACTGGGCGAGGACCTGCATCCTGTCATCTCTTAGCCTCTGGTCTGGACCAGGAGAAGTGGGCACCTTTTAACCAGCTCCAATAATGTTTCTGCTGTGCTGGCATTTGTCTGGATTTGCAGTGAATTCAGAGCATGCTTCTACTGCTGGTCCAAACAAACTGCTCCCCTGAGAGCTGCCTCCAGGCAGAGGTACTGGGACGTAGCCCCTGCCAGCCGGCCTTGTCTCCCGGCCCTAAAGCAGTACAGGGGAGGGAAGAACCAACCCTGCGGTTTTCAGGCCCACCGTGCTGGCCCTGGCAGCCTTCCTGGCTCCCGTGTTCTTGGGGCCTTCTGCCCACGGTCCAGGTGCGTTGCAGACATGCCCACGGGCAGCCCGCTCCCTGCAGTCAGGTCCTGGAGCGGTGCTGTGTGGTGAGGAGTGCTGGTGTCCCTGGCATGGCCTGGGCCCGGTGGGAATTCCCTGTTCGGTTCCTCTGTGAGATGAGCAAACTGCAAATGACCCTGAAGCAAGTATCCTTGTGGTGCCCATGCACATGTCTAATTCCTGGCTGTCGCGTGCTGTTAGAGTCACTGCATCTTCATGCTCTTCACCAATTAGGAAGAAAGGCAGTAAAAGAAAATTGCTTTATTATACACAAATATCCACTTCTGAAAGAATGGGTGTTGGTAGTAGTTTATAGTAATTTGCCAAAAGTATCTATATTCCCTCTGTGTTGAAATTGCTGATAAGTCATGTGTGTAGTTGCTTTCACCATACCCAAAATGTTTAAAAAGTTGAAGAAGAATCCAGGAAGACTTTCAAATTGGTTTATGTCTTTTGTTTTAAAGTTACCACTGATAAATATTTCTGTTTATGATTTCAGAGAGTTGTCTTATGGACTGTCGCTGTGTTCCCACTCTTCCAGATAATTACTTGCCTTAAGACACTGCTTTCAGAGCAAGGGGGAAATTTCCAATATCTTGTTTTTAAAGGCCTGCAAAATTAACTTTTAGATTTCTGCTGAGCCTTGCACATTTCAAATGTCGAACTGTGAGATAAAACTACAAATTTTATCTGAGTTACTCCCACTTTCTGAACTGCAGTTACTATTGTCTGCCTGTAGGAAGAGAACTAGCTCTCTGTTGGAGGAAGATGCAGATCTGCATTGCTAGTGTTTCTGTAAGAGCCATCTTGTATGCTGGTGGCATGCTAGAATAAATTGATCTGGTTCATGCACAGATTTACTTCTTAATGAAAAAAGTTTAATTAAGAAGATCAGCGTTAATTTAAAGTAATTAAAAAACCCTTAACATATTGTTGTAGATTTATTAGTGCTAAAAAGCTTGTTAGGTGTTCTTATAGTATTCTTTGCTGACATAAAAAATGTGTAAGAGGTGTGAAACCTGACCAACTTTTCTTTTGATGGAGTTGACCTCTGTTTTAGTCGTTTCTTTGCTGTTTATTGACTGCAAGTTTTAGCCAAAATGGAGAGAAAGGATGAAAGGCTGAGAAAGCCAGCATTTATATGGAGCCCAGTGGGACTGTATTCACTCTGAATGCAGAAACAGGACAAGCTGTGCCTCTCTGACTTGTATTACCTAGTTTCTTCTCCGTATACGAGAGCAACACAGTTTCGGTATTAACTGTTAATATTATTTCTAGTGGCTGCCTTCCAGATTTTTTCCTCTTAAACAGGACACTGCCACATTATCAATTGCAGATTTCTTTTGTTATGTTTAGTACTTTCAGGCTCTGACACATCATGTAGAGAAATAATATTTATAAAGTAGACATTAGGAAAAATCTGTTAGCGACAGATAGCTTGGGGGAATTGTAAAGTCTCCTGGAAGGGACATCTGTAGGAACAGGTTAGACAGGCATCTGTCTGGGTGCATTTCCATACCATCACTCCTGGGCAGGGTGGTGTCAGATTGACCTAATGCTCCCTCCCAGCCCTTCTTTCCTCTCATTCTACGTCTTACACATTTTACGTACTAATGAGCTCCAGGTTTCATCCGAAAGTTGATCTTCCTGGTAATGGGAATTTGTGTATTTTTTTTTTTAACAGTGTGGCTCTTACTTCGCTCGAGTTTAAAATGTTATTCATGTTTTCAATGGAGGTGGATAACTAAACAAAAAATTAACCAGATTCATAATTGCTATAGATTTGCTTTGTTTGGTGGTAATCCCAATTTTATTCCAAGGATGTGAGCCAGTATTTCATGTACACCAAAACATTCATTAAAGGCAGTGATAAAGGCAACCGGCTTTTCAGTTGAGTAGGTAACGAAGGTGGGCATTTCTGGAGGCTGACAATGCTAGAGACACAAAACCATTTGCCTGTGATTTTTAATATGCTATCAGATGGGGTGTGCATAGATGTTTGAACTTTCTGAAGTGACAAATTATAACATCCTTAGAAATTAAATGTGATGTTTAAGAAAGTTACTGAGTGTTAATGGATTTTTTCATTTGTTTTTTATATACTGGGTTTCATTCTAAAGCAATTCAGGAAAACAACAGAGGAAGCTATAAACATTTTGCAAATATTAAGATGAAGTTCCAGAAGAACTAATGAGCATGTAATTGGAAACACAAATTTGCATACAAATTTGAACATGATATTTCAAAGCTTGCAAACATCAAAGTGTATTAAAATGACAAGCTACCCATGCCAATGTACAGTTTTTATTTTAAATGGGTGAAAGAATAAAATATAAAGGTTTTACTTGTGAGATGGCTAATTATATTAAATTGCTTTAGGCAAAAGGCAACATCAAGTCATCGTGACATGCATTTGCTTTGTTTTTTTTTTCCTGTTATTGTATGCAATTTTGGTGTACCTTGGGGGTCAGAGAAGTGAAATATGTGTCAGGCATATTAAGATAATAGACAGTCACAGCCTTCCGTCTAGCAAATAACAGAGGCATCTCTTACCCCTACTTTGAGCTCTAGGCAAACGCACATGTAGGAATCACCTTCATTTCATTCGCGGGGCACAGCAGAAAGAAACTAGCTCGTCTCTGCTCTGCTAACCTGAAACTCCAGAAGCTGCCGTGGCTACGGGCGACAGTCTGCAAGTCCCCGAGTGGAGCAGTGCTAGGCTGAACGGAAGCTAGGGAAGTGGGTGTCACCTCTCTAACCACAAGAGAGCACGCACCGATGCTGCGGCACCGCCTGGCTTCACTCTGACCAAGGCTCACCCCCTGAACTCCCCGACTCTTACATTTGCCTTTGCAAGTGGAGAAATGGGGAGCCAGAATGGATTTGGGGTTGTACCGTTGTGTTTGTATGCTCTCACCTGAGCTGCCGCTGCTGCACTTGGCTGTATGAGCTTTCTGGCTGATGTCACACTAGCTCAGGGTTTTCTATACCATATTTCATTACTACCTGCCACTTCCTTGGTATGTTCTGCTTTGCATCGGGACTGTACTAAATCCTTCATTACTAGAGTCCTCTCCTGCTACCTTCACTTGGGAGCTAGAGAGGCTGTTGCATCTGCCTAAGTAAAAACATGCAAGTGGTACGTGAAATGAGTAAGTGGTAGTATCTAGTTTTTGACCGTCACTTGGATGTGCAAAGTAGTCTCCTGTATAGCTGGCAAGAGGTTAAAATAAGGGCTCGTGCAGAAAAGTAAAGAATGAATAGCGATGGGCTTTTAAAGGCAGTGAAGAATGTCAGGCAGATTCCTCACATCTGCAGGGGACATCAGGTCATGGCAAGCGCTCTTATTAATGTGTGAATTTTCTGCAGTCTTTAAATGCAACTGCACCTGAGAGTTCAGCAGGTTTAGTGGTGTAATGCATGGCAGCAATTTAGCAGAACTGTAAGAAAAGCGTGCATCGGTGCTCCTCTCTTGACTTGAATTCCAAACAGAAATATATCAGAGAAATTCAATACTAATACAGCAGGATTCTTACATATTGACTTTGTCTACATACTGACCTTCATCACTGCGGCTTTGTGAGAGAGGATGTATATATATATATACAAGGTGGCACTTACTGCTGAGAAACAGCCTGCCTCTGAAGGATGAACAAGGCCAGCTTTTTTCTGCACCTATCTAGTAAGAGGCAACAGGATCAAAGTGAAGCTGATAGCGTAAACAGCTGCCATGAGAAAAATTGTTTCAGCAAAATGCACTAAGTGGACATAGGATAAAATGAGTGCTGGCTTGAATTATATGGGCTAGTAAGACTTTGCCTGCATAGAAAGGTGGTTGATTTTGAACTGCCTCCATTCCTATCAGTGACATGTGGGGTTTAGCTAGAGTAGAAGGTAGTTTCTTGTTGTCTTGCTCTGGCAGTCTTGTCTAGGGCTTTTAAACCCTGTAGCACTTCAGGAAGCAAAATGCAAAGTACAGGGTTAAGCTAATACGCCTAATTTCATCACAGAACTAGAGTAAATCTAAGTATGTGTTCAGAGTTCAGGCCAGGTGAGGATGGCTACTCAAGTCAAATCATGCTGCTTGTCCTTGAGTTAGATGAAACCAGTAGCAGGAATCACGTAAGGTAGTGTTTGCAGCATAGGACTTGATATCCTTCAAAGCTCTTCACAGGGCTATGCATAAACTAGCAATTCTGTATACTTTTTATTAATGCTTAATTTTCAAACAACAAAATACTTATAAAAATATCAAAATTAATGTATTATTTATTGAGTTAAAAAAGAGCTGGCATTAGGTATAAGAAAGTAGCTGCAGCTATTCTCAGATCATGCATGTTGTGTTTCCCTTTATGCTGCTTCTGTGCTAAATGTAGGAACTGGTGTCTTGTAATCTTCATGGAACTACGTCCATCAGGGCTCTCCAGCACAATGCAGAGTAATATTGTGAGTGATTTATAGAGAGAAGCAATTATGTGAGGCTAAAGCCTGTGTTACTGTTTAAAAAAAAAAAAAAAAGGCCATTTAGCATGCAGAGCAGGAAGCTTTGCCAGATTTATCTCCCCAAGTTTCCTTTGCATGTTGCTCTCAGTAACAAGAGGTCACTGGATGGCTACAGAGGGGTGAGAGGTTCCCTCAGGATTCTGCACCCTCTGTGGAAGAGCGGTCCCCCCGAGAAAGGTGGGTACTTGCCACATGACTACAAAGGTCTTCAAGATGCCATAATCCATCCCCTGCACCAATGCAAACATCCCCAATGTCAGCGGCACAGAGCTGAAATAAATGTTTTTCTGCCATGAGCTGTAGCACAAAATTGCTGAGATGGAGAAAAGTGCGCATTTAAGCTGAACATCACCAAGCAATCTCTGCCAATGAAATATGCTGAGGAAACTGTTTGAAAGGCATGGAAGTGCTATCTTCAGGAATTTTAAGAAGACTAGATAAAATACTGCAAAATATATGGGGGAGGGAAATGTTGTCCTATCAAGGCGACAGAGATAACCAAATGTATTTCTTTCATCTCCAAACTTCCGGGACATACTCTGTTATTTTCTGTATTTAGTATATTGTAGGCTATCAAAGTGACACAGATTCATTATTTGTTTTTCTCTGGTGAGAGACAAGCTGAGTGCCTCTCAGAGCTTCCCCTGAACCTGATATAGTTGTGGTAAGGGGTATTTTTTAGTAGCTGCTGCTGAACGTTTTGACTGAAATGTTCCACAGGATCAACGTGGATGTCTTCTTTTGCTTGAACTGTGCGTATAAACTGACCACTGGTTTCCCTAATCTTTTACCAAAGCTTTCCTGGAACTTCTAAGCAGAAGGAAGGTGGGAGTTTGTGGGTTTTGTTGTTTTCTGTGTGTGGTGTTCTTTTTCTCCTCGGAAGTAGGAAAGCACGGTCCTTGTAACCTTGTTGCCTGTTGATCAGGATTTGCAGGATCTGGCTTGTAACTTCCAAGTGGCATTGCAATTACCAGATACAATCCCATCTAGAATAACACTTCCTGATGTCTAACAAGCATGCCATTTTGAAACTTTGGAAAAACCTGAATACTTAAAAATTCTGATTGATTAGAAAGGATTTGCTACGTTTTTTTCCTCTTGCTTCTCCCTCGTGCCCTCCTTTCTTTCTCTGCCTTCTGTGCTTGCAGAATATATGAGAAAAGCTCTAGAGTCAAAGAAATTCCCCTAGCGTTGTTCAGACATTATAGAGCTATGTTGGTAACATGACATACAGACAGCAGTGTGGAGAACACAGCATCTTGGTGCCTTAGATCCATGCATTTTATGTTGAACCTCACAAGATCCCTCATATCACTGCTCTGTCTTGCACATCTTCCATCTAAGCCTGCAGTATGTCCTTAACAAATTATCAATTACTATTTATTTGTAACATCGCAGAGCTTTAGCAAGCTCTTTGGGGTGCAAGATCCATCATTTAATTCTGTATTTGGATAGCTGCTCAGACAGCAAAGACCTCGCAGTGTTACTTTTCACACATTTAGATGAATTTTTTCCTCCTGGCTTTGTGGCCATGTGTTCTGTTCCTTCCTTCACTTTTCAAGCAACACTAAATCGTGTACCAAAAAAGCTTCTAGTCCTTCTGGGCGTGATTTGGGGAATGGCCAGTTGGCTGGAGCACATCTGACCTACTGCTTTTCCCTTGGGGCCTCTTTCCCAGCACTGAATCCATGTGCGAAGGGGAAGGGCCTGGTGGGTGGATGCTGTACCAGATGTGGTCAGACCCAGGAGTGCTGAGTTGCCTTTGTCTGACTGGGGGAGGCATCCTGGCATTCTGTGCCCACCTAAAAAAATCCTGGACCATGCTGGTCTGCCCCTGCTGGAAGGCAGAAGAGAGAAAATAGATTCTTTACTGAAATTTTGTTTCCTAGTGTAAAGTAAACCAGAATAATATTTAGTATCGTAATATTTTGTATCAATGTGTAGTATCATAAATAGATTCTTCCACAACAGAAATACCTAAAATGGGTTTGATGATGAATATTTTGGTAACTGCCTGAGCTGAAAGACTCTGAAGGTTGGACAGCTGTATTGCTTCTCATTGCTTTATACAACAGTCATCAACAGCTGTGTTAGTCACCTGCAGTCATTACAGTGCCAGTGACCCCGAATCTCCTACTCCCGCAGCAGGGAAGATACTAGGTTTTGTATCACAAGAGACTGCACCCCTCTTCACTGACACAAAGCAGGTTTTACTAGCAAGAAACTTGCGTAGTTAGCCAGGTGGTGCAGCCAAGCTAGATATGCTTTCCCTCCAATTTTTAAAGTTTCGTTTCCCAAGTTTAGAAAGACTCGGGTGTGAGTGCCCCATGTGCATGCTGAGTCTAAGATACTCCCTGCCATTTTTAATAAGTGCTCAAAAAAACAATTCTTCTCACAAGGAGTCACAAAACATATGTTTGTTGGATTGCATCTCCCTATCATTTTGTGGACTTACTTAACAGGTTGTTACAAACAAAAAAGCCATGTGAGCCCTGCCAGTTTGTATATCTAGGTCTCAGTGCATCACAAATTATAAGGATGTTGAAAGTTTCTCTTGCATCTAGGTTAATATTGATGCTAAACATTACCTATAGCCTATTTTAACTTTTTGTTATGAAACTGTTGCTAGGGTGGCTGAGGAAGATTATCAGCCTCCTTCTCTGTGGATAACTACTATCACCTACTTAAAAAAAAAAAAAAGTAATTAAGATAATACTTTTTAATGTAGAACACCTATTACAAAATGCAAGAGGTTGTCTGATAGTAAGCCAGCCACCTGTGAGGATCATTTTAAAGCAGATGGTAAAGAAACGATTTAGCCAAAAAGTCAAAATCATGGCATAATCCTGGAAAATATTGCCTGATGTTTATTATTACAGTAGTTATGACCCCCAATCATTTCTGCATTTATAATTATTTGTGCTCACACTTTTGAATGAAATATTCATTATAGAAAGGTGCTTTCTAGCATATGTGAGTGCAAAAGAAAGTTGCTACAACATGAATTAATGCACTTTGGTCCAAATAAACCACTGACTTTCACTGTGACTGTGTTTGCCATCTTGTATATTCTGCGTATAGCGTCATCTGCTATAGGGGAACAGATGTTGTCTTCTGGAAATGGATATGCAGAAAGGCATAACTTCTTCCTGGTACAGCTTCGGGTGTTGAATTAGAGATGTTTGCATATATAAATCAATCCATTTGCAGTGTTTGCTTTAAAATCTGCTCAGTATGTTTTGCCTAGGTCAGTTGAGAGGTCTAATGTGACAAGTCTCAGTTTTGTCTCAGTATTTGCCCTAGGAAATCTAATAAAGGGTAAGTAGTGGCGTTATTTCCCAGTTTAAAGCTAATGGTAACCATCTTGGTTTGGGTTTTGATATTTCTTATAGCTGGTACTTACAGCACATCTTAGGGAGCACAGCTCTTGCCTGACAGGCTGAACAAGTATTGTGGGGAAGGATGAGCAACCTGTTCATCATGAACGTGGTCCTTGGTGGATCTTGTCTTTATTTCCATGCAGAGCTTGATTTTTAACAGGTTTCCCCTACTACCACCTCATCTCCAGGTAAAAGAGTTTGTTTTCTTTTAATAAATTATTTTCCAAACTAGTAAAAAAATGCTTCAGAAAGTCAATTCTTGATCATGTTGCCAGTGATCTTCACAATGAATATGAGTTGAAGGGATCTGGCGCCTCGATGAAATGTTTTTTTTAAGGATTTTCCTGTTTATAGATTATCTCATTAGCATAATTTTGAAATTTCAGAGGAAGAAAATGGACATTCCATCCATTTTTCCTTAATATTAGATCAACTGATGACTGATCAAAAAAAAATTGTTTGCAAGAGGTGCTGCTCTTCAGGTTATTTTTGGGATACCAGATAAAATACTGTGAAGTTCAGGACATTTAATTTACATTATTTATCCCTGTTCGGAAGATTTTGTCCAGGGCGTAAAGGACTATTGCTCTTATGAATTCTAAAATTCATGAGCTAACTGAATTTTGAAAAATCTGTTAGAAGATTTTTTCTATCTTTTATTTGCTATGTCTACCTCATCTATGAATCTGGAAACAGTGATAAGCATGAATATACGTTAGTATGAGATACATATATGGAAGTGTATGGTAGAATTAAAATTTACTTATGAATTCTGCAAAATAGGTTTTTTTTTCCAATATCTTGCTTTCTAACAATCTATTTATTTTATATGACAGAAAGTTATTCTAGTAATTTTTAGACTTCAAAGGATTTTCTGGGCTATAGTTTAGAAAGCTCTCCAGGATTCATTTTTAGCTGTGTATATGAGTTTTTACAGTCCTGTGTAAGGTTAGTTTATTTTGCGATACGTGAAATATACATAATAGAAACAGCCCTTAAGGGCTAAATTAAAACCCACCAGCTTTCAAAACAGAGCTCCTAGTTACCGCCAACACCTGACTACAGATAAATTAGAATAGAATAGACGAGACTATTTCCGTTGGAAGGGACCTACAACGAGCATCTAGCCCAACTGCCTGACCACTTCAGGGCCGACCAAAAGTTAAAGTATGTTATTATTGGCATTGTCCAAATGCCTCTTCAACACTGACAGGCTTGGGACGTCGACCACCTCTCTAGGAAGCCTGTTCCAGTGTTTGACCACCCTGTCGTAAAGAAACGCTTCCCAATGTCCAGTCTAAACCTCCCCCGGCGCAGGTCTGAACCCTTCCCACGCGCCCTGTCGCTGGATCCCAGGGAGACGAGCTCAGCACCTCCCTCTCCATTTCGCCTCCTCAGGGAGC
>JAVJGG010000094.1:1450596-1469865 GCA_035590195.1 Aviceda cuculoides
TTCTTTCTTTCTTTCTTTCTTTCCTTCCTTCCTTCCTTCCTTCTTTCCTCCCTTCCTCCCTTCCTCCCTTCCTCCCTTCCTCCCTTCCTCCCTTCCTCCCTTCCTCCCTTCCTTCCTTCCTTTCTTTCTTCCTTCCTTCCTTCCTTCCTTCCTCTTCTTTAATTTCTGTCTTTTCTTTCTTTTCTTTCTTTCTTTTTTCTCTCCTTAAAAACGCTGGGGGGACTGTTGTGTTATGCCGCTTTGGTCTTTGCACCTTTTCATGTTGCACGTAGGGACACATTGACCGATATCCACTGTGGTTCCTTTCTAAAGCTTGGGCAACGCAACGCAACCATAAGCCATCCTAACTCATAAGTTACGATAGGTTCGTGACTGCTTTAGTCAGTGCTGTGCTGCAGAGGACATAGAGGATTGCAGCCGCTCCTGTTCTTAACCTTTCAGCAGCTGAGAGTTCATCCTGAGGCAGATGCTCAGAGATTCATTCTGATCTTGTTTGCACCTCGGTAAGTCAGGAGTAACTTCAAGGCAGTAAATTGAATTATGTTGCGGGTGGGGGCAAGAGGACAGAAGAGACTACATTTCACCTTTTTTTTTTCCTAGGCATTTACTGTTTTTTAATTATTTAATTTAGAAGGAGATTAGAATTCTTCTTTGAGCTGCTTTTCTACCCATCTTTATCATTTGCTTTTCATTTGTTTGCTGCCAGTACATGATGTTTTCTTTCTTAATCACTTGCTAGCATGGTAATTTTTCTTAAAATGTATTCAGATCACAACAACTTTCTGGCAAAGAAAAGCATGAAACTCACTGCCCTTGAAACCTGCATCCATATGGAGGAAAATAGACCCTTTCATATTTCACTGTCAGAAAAGAATAGTAGCCATGGAGTTATACTTGGGTATTGAACCTTGCAATATTCACAAGAGGAGCAAAATAATATATAAAGGATGCTGATTTTTCTCTCACTTATGCAGCATGTATACTATTTAACTGACCATGGTCAGATAATAATTTGTTATAAAGACCTGCATGAGTTTCAGAATAATGTAGGAGGATGACACTGAACAGACTGTCATTACTGTCCATATGGCTGTGGTCTCAGACTCCCTAACAGAGTCTTCTAGCCAGTTAGAAAGCTGGAGAAAAAGCATCAGATTTCCAAGTCTGCCTCACTTTCTTTGCTCTGAATGCTAATCCTGGTTTAAGGTGGAAAACGACGTCTTGAAATATTGCGTAAATATAAATGCTTAGCACATACTTTGTACTTCTGTTCTTCAGGCTGGTCTATAATTTTCATACATTACGCAGAGAGTGGCAGAAGTTGAGGATTATGTGAGCATCAGACTTGTGAAGAGAATCTGTGGATCCTATGGATAATGCAATTATTATTTAATTTACCTACCTGGGAACAGCAGGATAGAGCTCAGAATTTGTCGATTTGTGTGAACAAGACCTACAAGTTTTCTCTGCTGTCTCTTGACTTTGGGAATGTAAACTTTCTATGAGCTGGGGAACAACTGTTCCTGAACAGAAAACTAACAGGGAACTAAATCTGCTAATTTCTATAAATGAGCTTTCTAAATGTTGAATCTTTCTCATCTTATTTAGTGTTACAAAATTGGGTATATTAGTATTGTATTTATAAGCAGAGTTATAATGTCAAGAAGAAATATTGCAGCCAATTTCCTCATTCATAAATGACAGAATTTGGGAAATTACCTTGTATGTTTTGTACCCAGGGGAATTTTTCAATGCCTTCCCAAAAATAAAATTGCCCCAATCACTGTTTATATTTCTCTTTACCTAGCAAGGCTACTTGCATACAGTGATATCCTTATTTCTTTTTTAACTGAGTTTTAGCCTATCATCCACATTCTTTGTGGTAAGATTGTAACCGAGATGTTTTTCTTTCATGGAAGTGCTTCCGCATTCAAAAGAGGTTCCCTGGCAGATGTACCAGGATATACCGAGGCTAACTGGGTCCAGTGAATACTTACGTGGTGGAAAGACAAGGCTGTATCAATATTTACTATTTCGCTTTTACCATAGTTGCTCGCAAATTCCTTCTGTGTCCTTTTTTGGAATTCAGCATTACCCGAGTAGCTTTTTAGCCACCTCTGAAAACCAACAGGTTCCAAGTTCTTCTCATCCCCCGAACATTAGGGATCTTGAGGAAAATCTTTTCAGTCTAAGTAGTTCATGCGATACGAGAGTTCATTGCTCTGCAGATGGATGCCAGCAGCACTGTGTAGCTCCTTGAGGTGTGCAAGCTTTCCCTTGTATAAAATTCAAGATATACATTATCCAATAAAGCAAGATATGGGAACCTTATCATCTGCTGTTGGACAACTACCATTAAGTGTACATTTTCCTCACTTTTTTTCCTTTAAATATTTAACTAGATGATTGCCTGATTAGTATTAACCTGTAATAGGGTAGCTGTTCTCAGTGTATTAACTCATTACCAGTATCTCTGAGGAAACTGTGTGTTCTTAAAGAACATGTACATGATGTCTATGTCTTCTCTGCTAACTCCATTATTTTGTTCCATCTCAGATGAATCTCTCTTCTTTTTCCAAATACACACCCTTTCTTTCCTTTGTAAGAACCCGGGCCTGGTTTGTGACAGAGGGGATGGCGGTGTCAGCCTTTTGTTCTTCATTTCCCAGGGACCACGTAGACCCCAGGGTGACTGTGCTGCTGTATTACATGTCTCTGAAGCCAAGAAGTGGTGTGTTTCTGTTGGCGCTGCCGGTCCTCTGACTGTTTCCCTCTCACCCGTCACTGGTTGGTATCTATACTCCTGTAGTATCCTGCTATCACAGTGAAGATTTGGGCCCGCGTCTTGGTGTGGAGAGAGAGTCAGTCCTGGATAGCTTCTGGCTTGGCTACTTTTTGCTTTGTGTCTGCATTTTAGCACATACCATTAGTAAGAGCCCTCAGGCATGCCCGTTTGGCTCTTCCCCTTCTTTGCCATTACATCTGAGCACCTGATTGATGTAAGTAGCATGTTAGCAGATGGCAGATATTCTTTTCCTGTCAAATAGATAACCTGAAAAAATCATCAGCTTTTATGAAAAAAGGGCTGGAAGCCTGTTCCTTGGCTGTAATTTATCAAAGTATATCTCATTTCTGTTTACACCAGGTACTCGCATGGACCCCAATCTTTAATGGTTGTGCCCTGCACATTCACTGTGTTATTTCAGAGTAAATGACAAGATGACAGTTTCTTGGGTAGCCTTATTTTTCTTTCAAGAAAAGGATAATCACCATTTATCTAAAGAAACTCTGTAAGCCAGTGGCATGTCCACTGAATGTGTAAACAGCTGTCCAGATAGCATGGTTTTTCTCCACTCTATGATGCAAGGCAGTCTGAGTACGGTAGGAGAGAAGAACTGAGAGGCATAAGAAAGGTCAATACAGATTTTACTTTGAGTGTGGTATTAGTTCTATTGTACTTGGATATTGCACACTGGAGAAATGCTCAGAAGATAAATGGAAAAGTACTTGGTTTGTTATGATTTTTCAGACGGACAAGTCAATCCTGCTTTAGGTAAGCAGCATATCTAATTGGCTGCATTCACTGAAACTGAAGCTGTGTCACAGAAATATAATAGGTACATTTGATTCTTTTTTTCTTTTATTTTTTTTTTTAAAGATGTTTCAATATTGCACTGACAAATGCATAGATTTCAATAGTGTTCTTTTGATTTTCGTCAGTTTAGATAAATGCGCTTGGAAAGTACTGTAAATACAGCATTTTGCTTGAGGTATTTGTACAGGGAGTTCCATTAAATGTGTACAGCCAGAGGGTAAAATTAATCTGAAATTAATAATGTAATGTAGAGAACTGCAAGAGGACTAGCAAGTGTGCTACAAAGATGGGACCTAAAAATCTCACCCAACTAAATTTTTAACATTGTACTCAGAAGGAGTGAGCAAACATTTTATATTCAAGAAATGTTTGCCAAGTCTGCTGTAAGAAGTGTAGACAGCTAAAAGATGTCAACAGGGAATATTGTCATAACACTAAGAATAATGTGTTATCTAGTGCTTAACACTGAACGCCATGTAAACAATTAATCACAGAACAGAAGCTACTGAAAACAAGCAGTAGCTTGTGAGTTGCATTCATAGCCTTGCACTAATCAAGGAAGTTGTGTTTATTGCTTCTGATGGATAAATCTTTTTAACCTTTTTTGACATGATATGTCAGCATCTTAAACAACTGCATCATTGTGATATTTGTGAGATCTTATTTCTGGAGGGAGAGTGAATACAAATGTTTATTTTTCTGCAGTGGGATGGACCTTGTAAGGAGACAAGAGTAATGAGAAATATGATTGCTAAACCTTAGGCTGCAGTGCTGTTGTTCATAATCTATAGTCTCATATACACACATGTATAAAATGGTCATAATGCAAAGGCAGCCATTTTGCTTGACAACTTTATCACCGTCTACTACACTCAGTCACTGAGCAACACACACTGAAGTTTCAGGTATTTCATAAAATGCCAAGGCATTATCGTTTTAGTTATGGTGCAAGAACTGGTGGTGGTGGTGGGGGGTTCAGTGCCCCAGTGTTGTGAAAAGAAATCTTTGTGCATGAAACAGGTTTCACAGTATGTCATCTAACAAACCGTGTGTGTTTTACACCGTACCTATACTTTGCAAGTTAGAGAAGACTATTCTTTCTTGATGGGAACGGACAGTATTTTGGTGCAGGAGGTTGGTCTTGAATTAAGTGTAGAGAGAACCTGCCCAAGATCTCACACGAGGTGGCCAGCTGGTGTCCCTGGGGCGACAGGGCTGTGAGCAGGACAGGCGAAGCCCTTTGCCCGGGCTGGGCTGTGCACCATCAGCAGGGCTGTGCTCCACAGGGGCTGACAGGTCACTGGCACCTCAGCTGCTGAGAAGCAATGAGTTACTGGAAGCCAGAGCTTACCAGAGCTGGGGTTACCAGTTATCACTCCTGGTTTTCACCCTATGCACGAGCTGTCAGCCTTCTAAGAAGAGGCCTCTTTCTCCATCCATGGCAATGAAGTGTTTCTTTACTTAATTTAATGAGAGCAGGACTCTGTCATTGCCATAAACAAATAAAAAATGGCCTGTGCTTGCAAAAGGTTTTCTTCTAAGCTTCTGAGACCAAAGCAGGTCTCAGACTGAGAAGCGGGTCTGAGTGTTCTCTGAAAGTTCCACCTGAAGAGACAATTATTATAAGCTTTGTTACTGAAACTTCATCTTACTACTGGTGTTAAATGGCTTAACAATAAGGTATTAGCTTTTTGCTCTGGGCAAAAGTTGTTTCCATTTTGATAGATGTCTCATCACAAAAGTTAGTATGTAAACTAGTTGATCTTGTTCACATTCGGAACTCAAGGGGAAGTTGAACTTATCCTCGTTTTGTCTAAAAAGTTCTCAAAGGCATGAAATATTAATCTCTTATTAACATTTGCCTGCAGCTATTTCTAAAATGCATTAGTTGGTTTCTGGGAAATTAATTAATCCTAAAGGAATGATCAAGTGTTCTTAGCTTTGTGGGTTTTATACAGGACTAGGTCCTTACCAAAAGACACAGTATTTCAACAGCAAAGCTTTAAAGGGGTAAGTTCAGAGCAATGCAACTTGACCTTTTCAGCTTCCCAGCTCTGTAGAACTCCTGTAAGACTCATTTTCCTAGTCACAAAGTGACTATTATGCCATAAAGAGGAGCAGTAAATGTGCTAATATTTCTGGTATTTAAATTGGTTTCTCATATTAAAAAGATCCAGTTACAAAGACACTGAAGTCCACATAATAATTGAATATCAAGGGAGTCGGGTCAGTCTGCAGGACCCTTTTGTGCCTATTCTACTATTATATTCTCTAGTCAGGCATGTCTACCACCGACTTCCCTGCCAGAGACAAGGTGCTGACTTTTTAATGCATTTGTGTTGAGACCTTGCCCTTTAGATCTCTTCAGAATTACAAACTACTGCTTTAGAGACACTGAAGTTTCTACCCCAGTTTGTATTGTAAATTCCTTCTCACGGTGTTAAAGTCGTTATAAATCACTGTCTGTAGCATTCCTATTATGTTTGATAGGACAACTTCAGTAATGCTGCTGCTGCTCCAGAAAAGGTATCATTAGCAAAGCCTGCGGGGAGAGCAGGGATGGAGCATTAGTGGCTGTGCTGTGCTGCCTTTTGTAGACACTAGACTCTCTCTGATAAGTGTGAATTAAAGACCTGTAATAATGGATTTGAGTGTTAACACTAAAGGGATGAATGTCATCACTCCCTACACAGGGATGTGACGTGAAGTATGAAACGTAAGGGATGAATGGAGGAAACGTGTGAAGAAAAACTGAGAACTCGCAAAATAGGTGAAAAAGATGGGATGCACTATAATAGGATACACGCAAACAAGTTTCAGTGCTTAAATAGGAATAATTAATTGCACAACTAATCGTTATTGCAACGACCTGAAGATGTTAATGGCTCATATACTGAATGTGAGTCAACAATATCACATTGTCCAGAAAAAGGCAAGCATCCCAGTGAGGGTGTTACAAGTCAGACAAGAGTCTGCAAAACAAGATAAGGCAGCCTTCTGCTTTACTTCACACTGCCAAGACCTCAGCCAGGGTACAGTGTCTGGCTGTGGGCATGCTCGTTGGGAAAGATAGGGGATAGTTTTCAGAGATCCTAGAAGACAGCAGCAAGCACTATTAAGGGTGTCAAAAACATGACCTATGAGGACAGAGCTGAGAAACAGGGCTTTAGCTAGAGAAGGAGAAAATGGAGGGGAGGCATGAGATTATTTTTCATGTATCTATGAGATAGCTGCAAAGAGGGGGAGAATCTTCTCCATCTCTACTACTGTTGGGATAAAACATAATAGGCTTAGTAAGTGAGATATGGGATTAGAAGCCAGGAGAACTTGCTAATGACTGGAGAGATTAAATGCTGGAACAGGATCATGGGATTTTGGGGGTGTTACGGAGTTGCTGCTGGTTGTCTTCTTTGAGCCAGAAGGACAGATCATCAGAAATTGCTTCAGGAGTAGTTGATCCTAACTTTTGGCGGGAGAGTATCTGAGATAACCTCCTGAGGTCAATTCTAGCAGTACTGTCGAGTATTATAAACTACACAGGGATGAGAAGGATCAAATCTATCCTATCGACTCCGTCTTAGCGGAAAAAGATGGACACATGCATGTGTTTGGTGTTTCTCAGTCATTAGAGCTGCACAAGGGCATATTAATTCAGCTTTCCCATTGATTGTTGCCTGCCTTGCTGCCTGGATGAGATCCCTTGGTCACCCACAGAAGGCTGGAGCAGGATTTCTGTACAGTCAGCCTCTGACCTGGGTTTTACATTAAAAAACATGGACTTTGCCTGATGCGCAGGTAATGCTGAGTAGCACGGCAGGCTTTTCAACTTCCTCCTGCATCTGCTAATTTATTTCCTGTGCTCTTCCAGGATCTGTGATGTGAAGCTAATTTCATGGTTTACACCATATAGGCTCTGCAACAGGAACAAACTTTTTGTTTGCACAGCACCTAGTACAATGGATCTTCACAGTAGCATAGTAAAAAACATCAGTAATAATGGCATGAAGGGAGTTGTTCCATCACTAAGGACTGTTTTTCTGTAGCTTTCTTGTGGCTCCGTACATCTCGCATACAATGACAGCACAGAGAAAGAGCAATCTCTAAGCAAGCCCATCAAACTGACAGCTTCTTACTCCTATTCACTGCAGGGCAGTCACATGCCAGATATTAAAAAGAGTGCTTTAAAAACACCAAAATGAACAATAGCATCTGTAAGGCACCAACAGTGAAGACAGTAAACAAAACAAAATGAAGTAGAACACATTAAGGGTGGTAGTTTTTTAGTGTTTGTTCCCCTTCAGGTATAAATCATTTCTTAGATGATTGACACATAGGATTGAATTAATCTGAAAAGCTTATTTGCATCCTTTGAAAACTGCTGGCTATACATAAGCCTGGGGAAGTTACATAACTGTCATCCAGAGTTGTGCATTCAAGTATTCGTCAAATAAGTTTAGCAAAATGATGCTTCTTAATGCTTCTGTAAGAAGTACTTCGTAATTCTACAAGAAGATAACAGGGCCGTTATTCCTCTGTATATTTTACAGACATAGATGTTTACCTCTGAAATCTAAATACAACAACCTGAATACCCAAAAGAGCTACAGTCACAATTAATTTTCTTATAGTTCATTTCTGCTTCCATTTTTAAACATTTTGAGTTTCAAATTGATTCTTTGATCTTGAAGATGGAGTTTTCTTGTCGAAGAAAGTGCAGTCAAGTGGTGCAAGTGTAAAAGGCTCAAGCTTAAAAGCATCACCGTCACTCTCATTTTTCTTTATTTTGAGCTTTTGCCCCAGGCTCCCAGTTTCAGGTATGAGTTGTACAAAAAGGGGAATTAAATACCTGTTACTTTGCTCTTTTGAACATCCGTTTGTGTGTGACTCTCGCTGTACGATCTGTTACAAACCATTACTTCTTGCTGCTAGCTTGGAATCCAGAAGCAGGAATCCTGCCCTAAATACACATTAGAAGGTTCGGTATTAACACGAGGCCTGTAATAAATGTCCAGCAATGAAGGCAACGCAACTGCTATCTCCTGAGAACTGACTCACCGGAGGAGGAGCCCCTTTTATGGTGGTTTGAGAAATTAAAATTAAGACTCGCCGTTCTGCCAGCTGTTAGCAAATGTGGCATCTATCCTCCTCCTATTGTCTGGCTTGAAGCTGTGTCTGAGGAAGGGAGCAGAGAGTAGTAATTTTGTTAGGTGATTTGGGAGGTTCTGACCCAGCAATAGCTTCTGCTGCCATTGCTCTCCATATGCTCAGGCATCTGATGTGGATAGTATTTACATCATAAAAAGAACACATCAAAGCGAGGACAGTAAATGTGGGTCCTCTGGCACCATAGCATCACTTAAACACTACTGCTTTTATTCCTTGGATGAAACTCAATACACAGCCAACAGCAGCAAAAGATGTCACATGGTTGTTCAGAAACAAAGGCTTACTGGTTTGTTTTGCTCCTCTTCCAGTAGCAGTGATGGATAGGCCTGCAATTTCCACATTCACTACTGTTTCTTTAAATTGTTTTTTTCATGTGCTCAGCAGGGGTGTGGGGAGAACAGGTGTGTACTTGATAGACTACTGGTATTTAAGTGGTGATCTGGGAAGCGTTAGGTTTATGTTTTCTCCTTTTTCTTATGAGCAGTCTTGCCTTTTTTTCCCTCTCCTCTACTGGCTTTTATTTCATTTTTAATACCAGCTTGTTTCAATTTCTTCATGCATCTGTTTCTTAATTTCAGTTCATTGTAACTTCTTTTCCTAAAGTAGGTTACTCATCTATGTATATACTAGGCATTTAAGACTGAATTCTTCTAATGAGTGTTTTGTTTCTCTTGGTGGAACATAGGACATCTGTGTCTGTGTAACCCATGTCTCCTTAGTCTCCACCTCAGTGACGTGGAGAGTGTAGGCCCTAAGAGACCAAGACCATGTCCGGCAAGTCTAGGTTTCTGAAATCTGTCACCCCTTCCCCTGCTCCCTCTGCAATCTCATTATTTTTTTGGTTCTTTTGGGATATTAAATTACTCAACTCAGCAATAACACTTTAATTGAAAACAGTTAACAAATTTGAGAGATCATACTTGCTTTACACGTGTATTCTTCTTCACAAGGTGTGCTATGTTCTTCTAAGAAGATGGGGTGAGGTAGGACCCGCTGGGGCAGTGGAGGTAATGAGATAGCGGAGAACCACTGAGCGTGGCTGGGGCAACGGGCTTGTGGAACAGGAAGGTTTGGCAAGCGAGTTACATCAGTAAGCCAAGAACCTATATCTCCTGCATAAAGACCGCAGGACTGCCGGGGGTGGCACGGCAGACCTCCTTGGGACTGAAGAGGTCTGGTGACAGTGGGCTGCTACTCAGAAAGGTACTGAGTTGATAAAAACCAAAGACCCACAGTTGCTTTGAACTTTCTCCATTTTAAAGGAAGCATTCCGGGTTTTATTCAGAGAGAATCAGGCTTTTCTGCATTTAAAAGTCTTTGGGTCTTTTGGGGAGAGTGTTGTCTGGAGGAGGTCTAGGTGGATCTACCTCGGAGCACTGGCCAGCTTTTTCTCTCTCTCCTTCTGTCAACTGTCATGCTAATTATGGCACTCTACTTCCACACAAGCAAGTGTGTGTTCAGATGTACCACATGGGTCTGTGTGGTTTTCCCCCCAGATAAAGTCCTTTGTCATTTTACTGCCTCTGGGAATTTCCCCTGCCTTGCCTCCATGCTAGCAGTCTGTAGGCCATCTTCTGTCTCCTGTCTGGAAGCTCTATAGGTGATGAGCTGTGGGGTTTTGATGTGGGTCTCTGTAGTCCTTGATCTCTTGATCAAGCCCTCATAAGTTATATACATTCTCATTGATTCCAGATATACTGTATGTTTGTTAAAAATCCCGTGCTGTTCACATATGTTGTGTCTATACATAAAAACCTATAGCAGAACTCCTTCCTCACTGCAAACACTGTGGGCAGTTTAGAGCATCACGAGGTTTTACAGATGCTTCCCCTCAGCCAACAGATGGGTTATGTGTTTTGCATCAATAGAAAGTCCTAAATCCAGGATTACACTAAGTAACAAGTTGATAATACTTATCAGAGTTGCTTTCACTGGTTTAGGTGGTTTGCTGAATCCAGGCCCAAAGGAAATTAAATACTCATAACACTAAAGTGTAGCTGAAGATTGAGAATTTATGTATGTAAGTCTGCATGTTGTTTTGAGCATCGCTCGTTTTATTTTTGTTTTATTTACATCTAGAAGATGAATGCTGGATGAATTTTCTGATGGGAAAAAATGTATTGTTTCAAGTAAGCAAAAAAAGACAAGAAACATACCTTCAAGCTAGCTCGTCAAGGTTTAGCTAAACAGTTCTAGCATTTCTTGAATCTAACAACTTTACATTGTATGCGCAAAGTTCCTGAAGAGCAAAGATTTTGTACATCTATTGTCTGAAAAATACAGTTTGTGTGACTAAGGCTAGAAATATGCTTTAAGGTAATAATGAATTTCTTTCTGTATGAAGACCATTATAAAACTTTCATTTTCAAAACTCTGTAGTTAGTTATATAAAAATATAAAAAAATGTTTATTTGAAGTTCATCTATTTTCTCATTATCTTGTGTCTACTCTGGTATAATTAAAATAAAAATGAAATAAGTTTTAAGTGCAGGGAGTAATTTTAATAGCAGTTGAGTTTAAAAAGTAGTGGAAAGAAACTAAGTCATGTCAAATCTCTTCAGATCTTAAGTTAATAATATTGAAAATCCTATAGGTCACATTTACTTTTATAAAATTACCATACAAAACCATCAGTAGGCAAAATACAATATGCATAATTGAAGCAAGTTAAATAATATGAAGAATGCCTTGAACAAATAGCTATGAGGGACATGTACTTATACAAAACCATTAATGTAACTCCATAAGTCTACTTAATTAGACTTAATTACAGTACTGCAGGAGTCAACATAGAAGCCGTGAGATGTGAAAAGAGACATTTTACATATTGCTGTAGGGATCATTGTATTTATGCAAGACATTGACATGGCTTTACTCTAAAGGGCTAATTGAAACAATTGGTTTTGACTACACTAGCAATGTGGAAGCGTAGCAGCTGAAACAATGGCAGATGCCGTAGGACTGCTCAGGACTCAGAGCTGTCATCTCTTCTGATTTGCACATGTCATATCAAAAGCATTCTAATCCCTTGCTCAAAACTTTTTATTCAAAGAAACGCACATACACCCAACCCCGAATCTCATCAGAATGTTTTAATTTCACGACAAATAAAACATTGCACTATCCTGTCAACATGCCTGGAAAAAAGCAATGATAAACTAGTGCTACCCTGAGTCACCTAGCTGGGAAAGGGTTAGAGCTTGACATTGGTATCACTTACATTGACATAAATCTTAAGAGATTTTGTGAACAGTTAGTGGTGTTACTCCAGTGAAGAGCTGGTCCGATACCAAAATTAGGTCTACAGTTTATCAAAACCACTGAAGGCAGGGTAGGATTGCAAATACTGGAGTGAAAAGAACATTTTGTGAAGTTAACTGTGAAACATAAAATGTTCTCTCCATGCTGTATTTTTCCAAAGACAGTAATTGCTAAATACAGTCATTGTCTAAAGACAATAGCAAGGCTTCCAACACTCTCCCGCAGTATTTCTCTATCCAAGTTAGGATGTTACGGTCTGGGTGGGTGGAGAACTCTTTGGATGGTCAGGCTCAGAAGGTAGTTGTTAACAGGACGTACTGTACTCAGAGGCCCATGACAAGCCTACTACAGGGATACCTACTGAATTTATCCTTTTCGGCATCTTTGTCAATGACTTGGAATAGACGATAGCGTGCGGGCTCATCAAGTTTCCAGAGGAGAAGCACGAGGGCCCACAAGACAACAAGAACAAATGCAAAGTCCTGCAGCTGGGAAGGGAGAACCTGGAGCCATGATGCGGGCTGGGAGCTGCCTGGCTGGGCAGCAGCTCTGCTGAGAGAGACCTGGGAGTCCTGGCAGACAGCAAGGTGGGCATGAACCTGCAGTGTGCCCTGGCAGCAAAGGTGGCCAACAGCATCCTGGGCTCTACAAACCGCGGCAGAGCCAGCAGATTGGAGGAGGTGCTTCGCACTTGCGAGACTGCATCTGGATACTCTGTCCAGTTTTGGGCCCATCAATACAGGAAAGGCGCTGATAAACCAAAACAATTCAGCAGAGGGCCGCCGAGATGCTTGGGGGCTGCAACATTCTTCCTGCAAGGTGAGGCTAAGGAAATGGGGCTTGTTGCCTACAGTTGGGAAGCTTTTGGAGGCATCTACCAGCAGCCCGCTGGAACCCAGGAGGAGGTTATGAGAAAGACAGAGCTTCTTTCATAGTGGTGCATAGTGGGAGGACAAGAGACAATGGGCATAAATTGGAACAAAAGAGGTTCAGCCTGGCTAAAAGGAAGAACAGTCCCGAAGTGAAGCAGGTTGCCCAGGGAGGTTATGCAGTCTCTATCCTTGAAAGTTTCTGTGATGCAACCAGATAAAGCCCTGAGCAACCTGGTCTGCCCTCACCCTCCTTTGAGCAGGAGGTTGGACTAAAGCCCTTCTGAGGTCCCTTCCAAACTCAGTTATTTTGTGGTTCTGTGATTTCATGATAATTTTGAAAACTAGGTTTTCAGAATGTTTCCATAGTCCTCACTTTCAGGAGTTTATTCAGGGAGTTAATGCAGAGGATAACAGTGGAGCAATTCAAGATTTTCAGTAAAATTTTGAGAATAACTTTTCTCAGAAGCAACCAGAATTTCTGGAATACCTTTTTTTTAAATCATAGCCAGAGTTTGGGGAGGCGCAAGATGGAAATCATAGAATCATATAATGACATAATCAGATAATGACTCAGGGGAATCACGCAGAGACACAGAAGGAAACAGTGCTGCTCTGAACTGTAAAATCACACTACTTTCCCCTCTTTCTGTTTACATCACTCCTCACAGCCCTGGACATGAACCTTCTCCATGGGAAGAATTATGATGTAAAATGGATCTGGGGAAAGGAGAGGATTAGGGGGATCCTGATTTACTAAGACAAAGAATACTTTACACATCTAATACTGCTTACTGCTAATTAATGCAGTCAAGGGGATAGAAGACATAAATTTCACTAGAATTGCTGTTCTCAGGAAGGATGACATCTAATCCCCAAAAAGGGATAAAGAGCTTTTCTGTGCTGAAAGCTTTAAGTGAATCATTTTAGAAGCATCTTTAACTCAAAGTAACCATAAATTGAAGACCTTGGGCCAGCTCCTCAGGTGGTGTGAAGTAGCATGGATCCACTGACTTCTGTGGAGTAAATCTGATTCGTACTGATAGAGCATGAAGACCTAAATCTCTTTCTAGGCAGAAGGAGCAGGCAAATGTTCCTATATGTGAAAAAAAGCTTACAAAGATTCTGTCTGAGAGTAGAATATTACCAAAGACCTTTCTCACAAAAAAGGACAATAGATTAAGAAGTCACTTTCAGGACTGAGGAAAAGAAAAAGGTTTTTTTTTCTCAGATCAGAAAGAAACACATCAATGAGATAAAGAGACCATCTGGCTCCTGGACTCCCAAAACATGAGAGCTCCTGAGGCTGAAATTTTTTCTTTAGGAAAGAGTGATCAGCCTACCTGTCACTTAGTGATAGAAAAATATGTTAAAAAATGAAACTTATTAGGGCAGAAGAAGAAGCTGGAATTGTGAAGTCCAGAGAGGTGAAATAAAATCACTTTGGACAAATTAATAAAACACCTCAAGAAGGTGAAGAGCGTATTTTGTGGAAAAAACACCTGCTAACAATTATCACTACATTGAACTGAAAATTGACTTTCAAATAGAGAGGGGAAAAAAGGTTCAGAATCTTTTTTTCTGGTGTATTGCCATAGGAATTCTGACTTACCAGTCTGAGGAACTGTTAGTGATTTGGAAGGAAACCATTCTGGGAGAGCACTAGGAGTGTGCTGTTTTGTCTAAAAGCTAAGATGAAGTTTTCTTAATCTAGATGGAATCAGCAAAGAGACAAAGAAGAAAATAAAGCCCATCGTATTGGACAACCACATCTGAAATGTTTTAAAAAACATTTTAAACCAATGTTCTCCACTGCCTGCTATAAATCCTCTGTCTGGATAGGCTGGAAAGGCTTCCTCTGATTGCTAGACTGGAAAATAATATGAATAATGCCAAGGCATTAAGTGATGTTTCACTTTAATCATAAAACAATATCAGCCCTCTAATAAATTTTAGGAGGATGGTATTAGATTTCCACATCTTATTTCATTGTACTAATATAAGAAATGATGTTATTTAATGATAACTTTATGAAGAGCATGAATTCGGCTATGCAAGTACTAGTGTTGGGTTAGCGTACATCACGACATCAGATAGATGTCCTTTCTACAGCCAGGGGCCAGTTTTTGTGGAGGGCTGCTCCTGAGCGTAGTGAGAGAGGGTCCATGCCCCAAAGAACTTTGTGTAAGAGAGTAAAGCTGGCAGAGGTGGTGAAGTGCGTTGCTAACAAATGATAGTGTCAAATATAATTTCTACATGCATGTACATGTGCACACTGTGTACTGATATCCTGGGGGTTCTGACTGGAGAATTTTAAATGCTCCTGATTTTTGGCAGTGCTTGTCATGTTCCCAAGGTTGAATGCTTAATCTTTCCAGGTATTTTTAAGACCTTCCAAGTGTTAATTCATGTTGTTATTCTGTCAGATGAATTTTGGGGAAGTGTGCATGGTGCTGGCAGACTTTTAAAAAAGTTTTCCAAAGATTGTTTATGCAATGAAGTGCAAGTTTCATAGGCTCCTTACTTAGATCTCGTACATAAGTTTACAGTTTGGGCAGCTGCAAATGGCTAGTGGGAAGTCGTGGCTGCTGTTTGTTTCTTTCTGGCTAGAGGAACCAAACTCAGGAATAAGTTCCGTGGATTTTAGGAGACTTAGAAAAGTAATTAATGTGGTCTGATTTATTTACTATACTTGTCAGGCATTTATGCAGTGTAAAATCAGATCAGTGTGGCATACATCAGATCTGGTTTGCACGCTCTAGTTATGCAATTTATTTGCTCCATGCATATAACGAAAGCATACAGAATGCACTGTACTGTAGGGGAAGGCAAAACTAAGCAGTCTTGATTTTATCTGTGGCTCTATAAAAAAAAAGTACTCCCGAGCTGCATCTCTGCAAATAAAATCATATTTCAAGTTGAGGTATGCATCCAGCTTTTTATGGTAACTTTAAATTTTGCACCTCTACTCTGGTCATTGCACTGATCCACAGAAGCTTACCCAGTGCTACTCAGTATATCAGACTCTGCTCATGAGAACCTACTGGGACTGGAAATTTGGTGTCTTGCAGGGCTGCTTCAGCCCCTTTGAGGTTTTGTTTGAAGCACTCGAGCCTTTCCCATTGCTCAGAGTGAAGTAATGTGCAGATATATGGAAGAGGGGCAAAGTAGGGCTCTTTTTCAACCTTTTTGATTCTGACCAGGGAAGGGTGTTTTGTGAAATAAGTCAAGCTCTTCTATTTTAAAGGGAATAGTTTATGTATATATTTATGATTGTTTTTCGGAAAGCTTAGATTCATTTCTCCAAATACAGCTTAACAGGAAAGAATCCATGAATAGAGATTTTAATCAAAATGTTGTCTATACAGACTCAACCCATTTAGCTATAAGTCAGCCCTCCAAAAATATGTAATTGGTCTTTTATACTGAAGATGAAAGTTGTTATTTGCACACAGTTACACTAAAGATCATCAGTAACTGATGCCATAGAGGTTCAATTAAGATGTAAATCTAAAGTGTCAGTAGTAAACTTCAGAAACTAGTCTTTTATGGGACACATCAACCAACATTTCAAAGTTTTAGAACAATACTTCAAAATATGAGTCACTGAGCTTATCCTGAAGCCTCATCCTGCTTCATAAATTAAGATATTTAAAAACCCGACTGGCCGTGGCCCTGAGCAATCTCCTCAAGTTGACCCTGCTTTGAGCAGGGTGGCTGGATTTGCCAATCTCCTGAGGTGCCTTCCAGCGTCAACTATTCTTTGTGCAAATTCTTGAAACTTGCCCTTCTGGTGCTGTTCTCTCCTTCTAAGGGAGCTCTTGTGGCAAGTTATTGTATAAATTTGAATTACAAGAAAACCTCTACGTAACCTGTTTTCGGCAAATGACTTGAATTTTAAGCTTCTCTTTAAGGATATGCTATAGCTACCTGTGCAGTGTTTTTGTTAATTAAAGCAAATAATCTTTCATTAAGGTTCTTGAACTGCAGTCACGTTAAAGGGAATATTATATATGCAGTAGCATCCAAGTGTTCTTGCCAGAGCTAGACAGCAATTTCTCTTGGTGATGGAGCACTCCATCATGAGAACAAGGAGACAAATTCTGCACTGTTTTGTACCTGGCAGAACTCCACTGACTTCATTAGGTGGATTTATCCTGAGTGTTGTAGATTTTCAAATGTTACAGGAATATGACATAAAAAGGCATCTAGATATGAAAAATTAAAACATAAAAAGCTACTAGCTCTGGCCCCCTAAAAAAAGTGATAATGCTGGGGATGTATGCTCCAAATGTAGGAGGCTGAATTTACTAAATTAACCCCAAGATTGGACTAGGATAGTACGAATTTCAGAACTGTTTTGGACTGACAATAGTTTTGAAATTACTTGCAAGAAGTAATTTTTTAATAGCATTTTAAGCAAGTATAGTATTCCTCCTATCAAAATGGAAACTAGTTTCTTGTAGTTTTGTTCAGTTTCCCAAGAGACAAAAATAAACCTGATAAAAGCCAGGCCAGAAAGTCTAAACTACTTTTTTGACCTTTCCAGAATGGCACTCTGGACTGGCAAAATCTGTATTGCCTCAGTGCCACATGTATGCTTAGCGAGCGCTCTGCTTGACAGGTTGTCAGCATCTTCAGCAGGACAACGTTCTTTTGAAAATTCCAGCACTTGTCTGCTGGGCACCGATGCCAGCAGTCAGTCCTGGGGATTAGCTGAAGTGCTTGGTTTTTTGTGATGTCTGTTGCAATGTGATATATGCCCGTAGGTCCACAAACTAATGATGTTCAAATGTCCTTCCTTCCACTTTGATCCAGAGAAAAGAGACAAAGAGTGGAAATGAAAAGAAGGAAGAACAGACAGAGAGGAAAAAATAGCAGATGCAGAAAAGAAAGTAGGGAAAAAAGGTCAAATGGTCATCCAAAGAGTGAAACAGAAAGCTGTGAAGAGCCTGAGGAAAAAGGACCTGCACAGAAATTTTTCTTCAGGGTATTTTTACAGGTTTATTGTTAGTCTGGTTTTCCCATGGAGAGTAAGCATATCTTTTCACACTGTGTGTATGCAGCACTTCTCCCCATATGAATTGTTGAACTACTTGACCAGTTTAAATCAAATTTTGTAGAAGCATCATCCCTATAGGTTTTGTTAGTTCTGAACTTTTGGATTTCCCTAGGTGTTTTATTTTAGAGAAAAAATGACTAGAGAATGAGGAAGATTGTAAGAGCTAGTTCACTAGCTAAAAGCTATTTTTGATTAACTTTAGCTTTGTTAAATTTAGAATTCTGCTTCCAAGTGGCTTTAGGAAGGAGTGAAAAGAAGAGTTGTAATAAATACAAAGCTGGAGAACTGAGCCTTTCCTCTGAGAAAATTTAGCAAAATTTCAGGACTAGTTATGTAAGTAACCACTACCATTCCTCATCAGGAAGTAGGTCTGGTATAAGGTAATAATAAAAGAAATCAGTCAAAGTAGATGCATTAAAGGAGAATGACACCTCCAGTAAAAGGGAATAAGCCCAGTGATCGCCCAGCCTGGAACCTGGGTATATCTCAGTAACAGTGACATCTGCCATCTTTAGTCGTTTAAACCACGCATGGTTTTCACAAACCACAGCTGATCTGTGACAACGCAGTCAGTTCCAACAGCAGTGCTGGTTGATGTACAGAACCTACAAAGCATGTAATCCAACTTATATCACATAGAGAGAGCAATAATAAGATCTTAATGGGTACTGGTGCTGTGCTTTGTTTTTTCCCTAATGTCTGTTACAGGGAGGATTCACGTTGTGTACTTGAGGCAGGTAACAGCTGAGACTCACATCTCAAAAGTGAGATGCTTTGGCTATGAACGTCATCAATAAAAAGATATAGGTGTCTTCCCAAGGTGATTTAGGACTTTAAATGAAATATCTGTAGCAGAGCTTGTAAATACTCTTCTGTGCTGGCCAATTTAATAAGAAAAAAAACCCCACTCTTACTGATAGTTATGGACAAGTGTCACTAGCTCAGTAAGGCACATCTGAAAGAAGATGCCTCAAGGTGGAAAACAGATTCAGAAAATGAACCTTTTTAAATATAGAAATGTAAATTTAAGATCATTCTAAGGAAAGAAAAGAGAAAGGAAAACTCAAAAATAAGAGTCTTTTTAACTAGCCTGTTCTGAAAAATAAATGTGTACCTTTCAGGGTTTGTGGTATATGCATGGAAAAGGTGCAACTTTGCTGGAGACTGAAATTTTACTAGCTTATTCACCTTTGTGCTGGTTTGGGCTGGGATAGAGTTAATTTTCTTCATAGTAGCTAGTATGGGGCTGTGTTTTGGATTTGTGCTGGGAACAGTGCTGATAACACAGGGATGTTTTGGTTACCGCTGAGCAGTAC
>JAVJGG010000094.1:1484964-1522171 GCA_035590195.1 Aviceda cuculoides
CTAAGATACTGTGAACAATCTTATTCTAGAAAAAATATTGTTAACTGGACAAAAAGTGTATTGCAGTCACAGTTGCAGCAATATTTTTCAGTCTCGGATGATAAAATCCTGGCCTTGCTCTGGATGTTTAGACAGTTCAGCCATGCTTCAAATCTTTTGTTCCACGGAATCATGACCTACTGTATTTCTGATTTTAGTAAATTTTGTTTTTGTGCTGATTCTGTGCATTGCATTATCTTCTACATAGAGAAAAAATAGCATTTTTTAAAAAGAAATATGCTTAACTTTTTGTGCACACAATGATCACCAAAGTGTTCATTCTGCTCATAATAAAATAATGCCAAGCCCTGAAAACAGGCTTTTAGTTCACTCATGGAGAGCTACTGGAGACTTAAACATTCTCTGTCTTGGTGTTTTGTTAGCCTTGTTTCTATAGTTCTAATTGGGTCACTGTAGGCAATTGGTGATGGTGTTGTTAAATAAACTTTCAAAGTTGCTGGCTAGTGATTTGTCTGATAAAATATGGATTAGATTCCAAATAAGCTGATAGAAAGATATTTTATTTTCTGACATGCTTAAGTTTATGAAGATGTTATGTCACATTGTATCTTATCACATTATGTTAATTTAGCACTGTGTAGGCTTTTGATGTGATGTACTTTAGCTCATTATAATGTTTTCCAACTTTAGGAAAGTTTGTTACCAAGAGGCACAAGACTTGCCTCATTTGACAAAGCTATTATAGCCTAATGGAGTGGCAACATTTTAAAAGCTAGCTGGGTAAAATGCATTGTGTGTGTGTGTATACAAGTATAGGTGTGCCTTAGTTTTAAAACTAGTTGCAGGAATGGACTTCACACTTTCCAGTAAGAAAAGTCAATGACTTTACAGACTGGACCTTAGAAAGACAGGTCAATCTTGCCAGACTTCTGCAGAGGTCAGGTAAGGTGTCTGAAGTGGAAAAGTCAGCTGTTTCTTTTTCAAGTCTAAGGTAATGTATTTTCTCATGTCCTCAGTGTGCATATTTTTTGTCTGAGTCATTGGCAACCAGGATTATTTTATATGAAATTGACAGCCATCTTGCAGGAATGGCCTTTGGAGCCAATCCTTATTTATTTAGCTTTAGATAATGCCTGTGTGTATGCACAAATTAAAAAAACCAACTAATTTAAGTGACAGAAAGGGGAATTAATTCACAGCCTGAAGCAAGAACAATCCTTTCTTTTGATTACAGTCTTATTGTCTGAATCTGAATCCAGCATACCCCGGATCTTTCTCTTTTAGCATGCTGTCAGATGTCTCAAGGTGGATTCCCATGCACAGCACTGTGTTTGGAGGTGCATGGAGTAGATGCATACTGCAAAAAGAAGAAAATCTTGCAATTAAAGAGCAGATTTTGGGATGTAGTACTCAGAAGCAAGTTTATTTTGTCATGTGCTGGTGGGATGGGCAACACCACTGTATGAACCAAAGTAAGAGTAGGTCCTGTCCTGAGGGGCAGATGCTCTGAAGCGGCAGTGCTGTAGCAGGGACTGTGTGCTGGCTCCTGCTCTATGCTTCCCTTCAGGTCCCTGAAATGGCATTTCATAGCACTTAACTAAAAAGTAGCAGGTGAGTAAGTACAAGAGCCTTGAATGTAAAGCAGCATCAGTGGAGCTTGGTTTGGGCTGACATTCCGAAAGACTTTTGCAGAGCAGAATCTCTTAATGGGTATCACTTGTGTTTTGACATTCATAATCAACTAATATGAAATAAAAAACTTCTTGACCATCTTGTCTGCACGCCACAGAATTACTGGGAGGGAAAGTTATACAAGTGGCAAAGAACATTTGAAGGTTTACAGGTGAACAGGACTTTAGTGAAAGGATAAAATGTTTTGCCCAGAAAAGTGACCTGGGTGTGCAATCAGCAGAGGTTCCCTTTTTGTCAGATTTAAGCACTTCAGCCAACTGACAGGGGTGTATGTGTCTTCTCTGCCAACGGCAGAACTCTCCACCCAGTGATCTGTGTGCGCCTGTGCGTGGAAATGAGGGTTGTATGGGGTGCACAGCCAAGCTGGGGAGCATTAATGTTGGGCTGGGGGAGACGACTGAACTGAATCCATCCAGCAAGGGAAGACTTGAGGATATGCAAGTATGTGTTTTTTGAGATCTATATGCTTTCTGAAAGTAACGTCTGATACGTTCATGGGTTTATTGGGATGCTTCCCGAAAAGGTTGTAATATTATCAAAAGAAAATATAAGCTATTTACTAAAAAATACCAGAATTGTTTTTAAATCAATGTTTTCCACTATTACCATGGACACGGATCACTTGAAACGCTGAGAACAGAATCAAATCTAGACATCTTACCTCCCTCTCCCGGCCATGTTTGCTTCATGTCCATCTTTTCACTAGCCCCAGGTTTTTTCCTTCACCTCTTAGACAAAATGACAGTAGAGACAATTTTGCTGGCTTTTTTGTTCTATTTTGCTGTCCTTTTCAGTATGTTCATATCATTAACTGCTTCTTAACTTGATCTCTGTGAGACAGCTGAATTCAAAGAATACTCAAAGTGCATGATTAATGGCAAATTATCTGTCAACACAGGTAAGACTGGAGTCAATAGTAACCAGAGAAAAAAGAAACTGAAAACCTGCAAGTAAACAGAAGTTATTTAGTGCTCAATTGCTGGTCAGTGCCAAGAGCAGCCGATAAAAGGTGGCATGAAAATGGTTGACATAAAAAAGCACTAAAATATAATCTCCTAAATTAATTCATAGCATTTATAGGGGAAAATAAGGAAGACCTAACAATAGTTTTTCAATGTGAATTAGTTAATAGTTCTTCTTTCTCTCAGTATGTGTAGGGTTGAACCTTGAAAATTTTGTGCATATGTTTTTGAGACAGCAATAACTGGTAAAAATAAAATTTGAGGCAGATTTATAGTTCCTCATTAAACATACCATTTGAAGAACATAATTCTAATGGTGTAAGTTTGGCTCTCTGTTTTATGACCTTGCCTTCTACCATGATCCTTACAATGTCTTACACTTGGTGCTTCCAGTGTGAGCCAGAAATCCGTGCTACAAAGAGAGGGATGCTGAGACAGTGAGCGATTTCTTTTCTTTTACAGGATGCTTTATATGGTTTCTTTCTCTGCTTTTGTCACAATACACTTACTCCTGTGAGTTTTGTGCCAAATAGTATGACTAAGTCATTTCCCCTTCATTGTAACTAATTCCTGTCTTGTCAGGTTTCGGTTTTTATTGCTTCATATTTTTTGTCTTTTTAAGTAAACGTATTTTCAGCCTTTCTGAAAAGGGCAGGGCTGGTCTTTTGTTCCAGTTTGCGACTGACCTCTAAGGAAACTGTGTCGTGGATAGATGTTCTTTCTATTCTCCGTACTTTGAAGTCTTTCACGCCTGAGGAGCTCATTTCTAAGATGTTTGGAAGCCAGAAACCAGGCCACCGAATGCCTTAAAGATAAAAATTGAGCCTACTCTAATATTCTGTAGGAAGCCAAAGTAGAGAGCAGGAATATGTTGTTCCTGCTGGAGTCTTCAAGGGGCTGAATGATGCATGCCAGAAATGTAGGATTCCTGAATAAAAGACACCAAGAGGTCATCGCTGAGGCCAAACTGTTGTTCACCAAGAGGATGTTACCAGTTAGTGCAAGCAGCACTGTCAACATTGTTTTTAACATTGTTAAACGTTAACATTTTAACACTGTTACTGTTTTGTGAGAGCTTAATTTCAACAGTAGGTCCAAGAGCTCCTTTTCTCAACGAATTTGTGTCATTGAAACAAAATTCATTATTGATGTGAATTTTTTCTTTTGTTCTCTGATACAGCATTCTTTTTTTCACTTGGATTCAGCTTCTGTTAGGTAGTCTTGCCCATGCTGTTGAATGCCTTGTTAATGTATGATCATATAGGGCATTTCTCACTGATGGGCTTACAGCCATTCTAGCAAATCACCCCTGACTCCTGTGAACCTTTTAGAGTGGGCAACAGCATTGCTTGATTAACAGTGTCAGAAGGTTGAGAGAGGTCTGGAAGGGTGAGAGTGGTGCTTGCTTATCATCTGTTGACATCAGGAGACCATCTGCTTGTACCCTGTCCGCCCGGAGCCTGGCCTGAATCCAGGCTGCAGTGAGTACAGTGTGCTGGATTCAGCTGTGAGCCCTTCGTTAGCTTTTATCTGGTTTTCCTATGACTTTTAGTCAGAATGATATTAAGTAATAGCTTGGCGGTCATCCATGTATTCTTGTTGCTTTTTATAAAGGGAAAAAACCCCACTTTTTGGAAATGTGTATTTTAAAGCGTGAAAGGAAGATTTCTTCTCTAAGCCAGACACTGGCAGTTGTGACTAGCTGGGAGAGGAAAGTATTTTTCTTAGGTACACTCTCTGAGCACCCAGGGCTGTGGGCTTAGGACCTTTCTGAGACTAAAGTGCCACCTTTGAGTTTTTCCACTGCGGATTTTTCCAGTTCCTTTTTGAACCGCTGTACATCTACAAACACTTCCACAGTAGAACTATGGAAATAACCTTGTTCCTAGTCATTTTACGTGACTTTTTGTTCTTGTTTTGGAACAGAGTGAACAGTCCTTTCCTTTTGTGTTCTGCGCGTTAGTCAACATTTCAGTCTGTGAATTGAAGATTTGTTTACTGTTGTCTCTGAAGTTTTCTATTGATAGAGAAGAATTAATGTCTCACATAGGGCATACCATTTGTATTTCATATTTTAAGAGAAAGGCAATGTTACATCTTGGTTTTGGTATCTACTTTGGCCCGTGATGCGTGAAAAACTCCAGTGGCAGAATGAAGCAGCTTAGCAGAGGTTTTTGATGTCAGATCTTAAAAATATCTTTGATTGCTGTTTCTGGCTTTGTTGTATTCCATACTCTTTGTAAAAGCTGCTCGTTTTAGCCATGGAAGTTGTTTTTTCTGAGTTCCAGAACTCCGTAGTCCCACAGAACTGGTTCAGCTTTACCCAGCTGCCTGACAGCGGGAGTGGCTCTAGCAAGGCTTCAATATAGAATTGGGAAGACATCTAAATTTCTCTGTGTCCAAAATTTCAGAAATGTGGAAGGGATGGATGTTATCTTTCAGAAATGAGAGGGGAAACACTGGAATTTTCTGAAGAAAGTAAGTTTCAAAAAAATGCTCGTATTTAAACTTTGCATTCTTTCACCCAACTTCTTAATAATGTCCCACCTGCTGACTTTTTTTCGAGGGTACAAACATGTAAGCAGTGAATTTTCCTGAAGACACTCCTGCCCCCCCCCACCCCCCAAAGCAAACCCTAAAGCCAAACTCTTCTTCATTTTTTATACAGACGGTAGATTGCTACAGTTTTCCCAGTGAGTGAGGGATTAACTCATCTCTTTACATACAGGACTCAAAAATGTCATGTCCTGATACCAAACACTCATCGTAGCTCGATAGCTACCTTGTGAATTTAGATCAAGAGGTTAGCTTTTGCAGTTGGGACTGGACATGAAAGAAAGACTCGGGACGTGAAACCTCGAGCCTCAGAAACCTGCAGTGCCCTTGCTGTTCTTAAACAAGGGGGTGGGGGGGCAGATGAGAATTACAGTGTGAGAGAAAATCATGAAACAGGAGTCTCACCTCTGGTTTGCAATGCCATGTACGTGGTTGTGAGGGGGTGGAATTGAGGTTGCTATCAGCAATAGTGGAGTACTTAAAAATCTACTAATCTTAATTTTTTAAGTGACTGTTCTAATGCCTTTCAAATGCCTTTTATCTTACTGCAAAAATGGTTTACTGCGCTGTTTTGATACACTGCTTTTAAAGTGTACCTCAGAAGCTGTTTTTAGAAGTGTTTTCTTATAATCCATGCTTGAGGTGCTATTAAGAAGTTGGAGGTATCATTCTGAACCACAGCAAATGAGATGCATATCATCTGGCAGCAAAATCAGCTTGTACACAAATGCGAAGTGATAGCAGGGTAAAGTTCGGTAAACAATTACACTTAATCATGACAAGTAATTTATAATTTATAGATATATGAAATGCTGCCACAGCTAAATTTCTTACTCTCATTTCAGGTAAGACAGATGTTCCTTTTTAATATTCAAATCTATTCCTAAAGAGTGGGTGGGTGAAATTAGTGAGAGGGTGTAGATTTTTTGTTTTTATAATTATCAGCTTCCCTTTAATATCATAATTTTTTAAAAATTCCCATGTAAAAATTGAAACAGAGCATTTAGAACATAAAAATATTTATTTAAGAAACTAATTATTGTGGTAATATAGAGCAGCTATTTTTTTAGCTGAAGATATTGAGAACTTCCTCTATAACAGAACAGTTGTTTTACACGCCATGTTAGAGGCCTATATTATTTGATATCAAAGATCCTGTAGTGCAAGATGAATTTCCAGAAATGTAAAAAGGAACAACGTAGTTTGTTTATTAACTTTTGAGCTGTAGTTACTGAACACCTTTGCAGTTTAAACAGCTAAATTTGGCAAGTCCTTGTGTTTTGCATTCTGCTTCCTCAGTTTTTTCCCCAGTGGAAAGACCAAGGGAAGAATTGAAGTAAAGCAACTGAGGATGACCAATTTTACCTTTTTCTAGTGTGCAAATTGTGAACATGTAATTTTGCTTGACATAATGTGATTTTTACTTTCCCTTCCTCCATACACTGGGAAAAAAAGTAAAGGGGGGAAAAAAAGGAGGATTATCAGGCATAGAATTTTTTCTTTATTTTCCAAAGCTTCAGAAAGGAAGAAGGTCAATACATTAGAAATATTTTGCAGGTTGCCTTTTCAGTTCGAACTCTCTGGTGCAAATATAGTTGTTAATGGAAATGATTTTTTTTTCACTTAGCATTTGTGTTGGAGTTCCATTTATTACAATTTCTGAAAATCTTGAATGAATATATTGTGAAGAAAACGCTTATTTATAAGGCTCTTGAATTTGTCAAGCAAGTTTTTATTTCAAATTTAAAACTATTAGTGGGTCTCTAAAATTGATTTAGATGGAATGAAAATTGGGTTTAACAGAAGCATATCAGATTTCTAAAACCTATTGGCAATCTGAGTGCTCAAGAAACTCTCTGAATTAGTTAAATCACTCCATTAAAGGTTTTGAATTTAAATTTGCTTTCTGTATTGTTTTGTCTTACTAACCCTGTTTAATAGTACCTTTTGAAAAAATCATTTTTCTATAAATACAGCAAAAAAAAAATATAAGATGCAATATGAGATCCTTTATCACCAGCAAAGAAGAAAACCTGAACCGACCTGGTTGGTTCAGGACTGCTGTCCTTTGAAGTGAAGCCTCCCATAACAAGAAGATGGTGTTCCATGGCTGGGAATAGACTGTAGCAATCGGATATACTCCAGTTATGCACATTGCCTGTATGGCCTTGCGCCCTCCAGCAGTAATTAACGTCCGGCTGGGCTCTATCTCGGAGAACCCGGTCCAGGCTGGGTATGTAGGTGCGAGTCCTTCGGAGAGCAGCCTCCCGGAGAGGGGAAGAGGAGCTTTGTTTCAGCAGGCAGAGAAAAGTACGGTGGCTCCTGCATCCCAGCTTTCAGGAGGGGTGTCGGGAAGGCGAGAGTTCGGGCTCCGTGTGAACTTGCCGGAGGTTGTTTGAACCGCGTCGCTGTGGTTCAGAGCACTTCTTGCCCTGACTACTCTGGGAGGGCTGATGGCCTTTGGCGCAGGTGTGCGCAAGCAGCCCAGGTCCGGCTCCGTGCCCTCCGTGTGCGGCACGCGGGGAGTTGGACGCGGAGACGGGGAACAGCTCTGCAGGGGTCTGGCGAGTTGTGGCTCAGGGCCGGCCCTGCCAAACCCAGGTTGGTGATCCGTCTGCCCTGCTGATCCTGGGATACGTACCGGCTGCCTTTTCCTTTATCCAGAGTGTTTCCGCTCCCATCATCTAGGGTAATGGCTTAATGATTTTACTGGAGAGTATTTGCTATTATAGGTACAAAAATACAGGTTAAGTTTTTGTAGATCTGAGCATTTTTACTGATAATAGCGTGGTTTTGTACAAAGGGGATGAAACGCTAGGGAAAGAGATGATGCTTTATGTCTTTTTTTTTTTGCTTGTTTTTTTTTCCTTAACTTTACTAGCTGAGAGGCCAGAAATGTATGGAAATTATGGGCAAAGAAGAATATCTGCTGCGTTTATTCCAGAATTCAGATTTCAGCTGGAATGAAATTTAATGTGAAAAAGTTTGTTTTGCAATATGAGGTCAAACGAGCCCTGTGGTGTCTGGTGCAGGAGTGCTGGAACACTGCACAGTGTGGCATCCTTTCAGTCTGTGCTTCGTGTGCTCAAAGTATTGCAGACAGGACCATAGGGATGATGGAAAATCTTGTCAGATATCATGTTGAATCATCCACCTTGGGGCTCTTTTCTTATGTGGCCTGTTTTTTTTCCCTTCCCTTTTTTTCCTGCTGCCTCCCCCCTCTCCCCTACCCTCTTTTTGTAACATTTCATATTTTTAAAAATTTAGTTACTCACTCAAAGCCTTGGGGAAAAAAAAGCCAAATATAGTTGAAAAGCCAGTGAGGGTTAGATAATGTTTAATTCATTTAAAACAATGGACCAAAGGAGAAAAAGTCCTCTTTTTCTACATTGGAGTTGCTCTGTGTCCCTGTGGTTTCTACCCTGTTACACAAGCTACAATCATTTTTGGTTTTTTTAATGACAAAAAAAATAATTCTGTGTGACAACGGTGTACTGGACATATTAAAAAGCAAGCATAAAACTTTCTGTCAGGGCAAGCTGCTTTTAATAGTAGCTGAAGTTTTGTTTGTTGCATTCTGGAGAGATTTATAAATTACTACTTTTTTATGTGGATAGGTGTTCTTAGGAAGGTCAACATTACATTTCGGGCAAAGAAAAGAGGTATTTACATGGTATGGGCAATGTTACCAGCAACCGTGTTCCGTTTTGCCAGAGCTCCAATATGCCCAGCCTCACAGCTCTCCCTATTAATGTTTAATAAGAAAAGCAGCAGGACCCAGCACGTTAGTGCTCCAGCATTGCAAAATGAGTTTGGAAACTGCACTGTGGTTGCTAGCAAATGTTTTTTTCCAAATTTCTGGCTAATTACTGTTAATAAATCAGTACTGAGAAGGCACCTGACAGTTGAATCAAATAAGCACTTGACTGTTGTGGGATAACGAATTATTATTTGACTATGTATGTTTATGTAAGAAGAAATTCTGCAGTCCTAGTCAAAATCTTTTTTTTGCAAAACAAAAGAAGATGGAATCCTGTTTCTGCAGAAATGGCTCCTTTATATAGTTGTGATCTATCTTGCGGTGGGTGAGTGGGTGTGGGGGATGTGTGTGTGTGTGTTAAAAGTTGGGTCCTAAAGTGCTGCTAATTTTAGCTCATGTTTTTGGTACCCTTAGAGATTTCATTTTGTTCTAGAGTGTCAGTATTGTTCCCCACCTTACAAAGTTATAGCGTGTACCTTGGAGCGCTGCCCCCTGTCCCCGATGGCCCAAATCTGACAGTAATGATGAGATTATAAGATGCAATATGAGATCCTTTATCACCAGCAAAGAAGAAAACCTGAACCGACCTGGTTCAGTCGTGTCAAGAAGTGGTCGTGTGGGCAAAGCCACAGAAGTGGGGAGAGCTGCTTTTCCAAGGTTTGTCTCCAGCGGTTGCAGACTGTTGTTTAGAGTAGTCCGCGAGCTGGTAAGTTAGCTGCTGTTACTCAAGGTGGCAAAACTTGAGTCAGGCTGTTTTACCACTATAGTTTAGTAAAGTCTTTTAATATGTATAAGTCTTTCCACGGGAATGGATTTTTCTCAAGATGGTCACTGCAATATACATCCAAAGTAGTAATGTCAGTTTGCTTGTTTTTCTGCTATTATTGCTTTTAGTGATGTGAGGAGGGATATTGTTATGCAGTTCATAATGCCTAATTTAATTTTTTGGTAGGCTGAGCCTGTTTCATTGACTTGAATTCTCTCCTTTCTCAGGTAGTGCTCCTCTGCCCTTTTTAGTATAATACCTTCCAATCGTTTTGGGCTTTTTGTTTGTGGTGGTTTGTTTGTATTTTATTGTGTGTTTGATGCATCATTTTCAATGAGATTGAATCAGCAGTACTGTATTCACATTCAACTTTTTGACAGCATGTGAAACTGCAATATGACTGCTGATCTGGGCAACTCTTAGAGTTGTAACCCATTGATTTTGTGTCCTGACGTGAGACTAGATTTGTGCCTGAATCTTCTGAGGTTTGAATTATTTAGGTTTCTATGCTTGTTTAGGTGGTAGCCCACTGGCTTCATAGGCCACTGGCAATAATAAAACGTAAACAGGATCTCTCCAGGTACAGCAAGTGTGCGCAAAGACTTGGCATTACTGAAACCATCCCAAAACCTGTCTGTGTTGTAGATGAAATGAATCTTGTACAGAAGTTCATAATGTCAGCAAAATATTTGAAGGGCTTGTGAAATGAATGTGGTCTGCAGTGCTACAGGAAGAATCAGAAATCTGTAGAATTGATGGTGTAATTGAATTTGCCAGATTTCAGTAAAACATGCTGAGATGCAGTGGATGTATCCAGCAAAAGCGTTCATTTTAAAAATACGGCTCGGAATCACAAGTTCCAGCAGTAATAGGGGAGAGTATCTGATAACAAATCGGGCCTCATCAATTCTTAGCCCAAGAAGGGATAGAAATATAGAAAGCAAGCTAAATAAGCTGTAAGATTAAACTTCTATACGATTTGCGATGCATTCCCTTTTGGGACCACTGTGGGCAAGTACAATATCTCAAATTATCTTGCAAAGAAACAGATGTTTTGTTCTGGATCTACTGCATGCATCAAACAGTAGTGCAAACTGCTAGTAATTGTTGCTAAAGATATGGATATTCTTGTGCTTTGACTTGAGCTTAATGATTCTGGTTTTTGTCCAGTCTACCAAATGGGAGCTGACACCTATACAAGGAGTATTATCAACAAATTAAAAGTTTTAGAAGCCTAGGAACTCCATGCAGTTTCTAAAATTCGGTGATGTTTCAGACTGTAAGAAAACAAGGGCTATCTTTATGCCCCTAAGTGCACTACAGCTGAAGGTGACAAAAGTCATCAGCTCCTCTTCTAAAATTGGTGGCATCGACTCAACCTGCTTCCATCATCCAATATGCATTCAGCATGTGTCATGTACAAATAATGAAACATGAGCTGGGAGACTGCCCCCACAAAGTATACCGTGGAGCTTATGAAATGCAACTGTCAGTTCTTGCTAAATCAGTGATTCTGTGTGTTTTAATAACAGCTTCAAGTGCACAGATACGTACATGTAAACTGCCATCTTGTGCCGATCACAAGATTCCCCACTAAAAGTAGGCTGGGGTGCAAGATCTTTTCAAGGAAGTCCTAAAGGAAAAGAACTGTACATTTTAAATGTCATTACTTTTTAGTGCTTTACCATTATCCTACAATACAACTAATTATTCTTGGCAATTGTTGTTTATTTAAACAGTAAATTTTTAGTTCCCTATGTTCAGAATATTCTCAGTGGGACTGAATAATGCCTTATAATATTTATCAGTAAGTAGAAAGAAATCAATCATCCTCAAGAACATAATTATTGGTACTGCAACTAGCATGCAGCAGAAGTTATTGTAAAGTGTACAGGTACAGACGGATACGGATGTCTTCAAAAAGCATCATTAAAAACAGCCGTTTCAGCATATGAAGCTGAAAATTGCGATCTTGGTATAGTGACTTTGAACTGAAAGCAGTGAAGTTACTGAGCAACATGCATATCATCTGTGAATTTATGAATCACGGCTCCCTAGCTCACCAAAGTCTAATTGCATGGAAAAGCTCCAAATCTTGTCTGTTTTCCTGTTCAGCCGAAAAAGGAACTCGCTAATCAAGAGTTGCAGTACTCCTCACCGTCCAGAGGTCTTGGCATGCTCAGTGAAAGGGAAGGAACAACAAAACAGAGAGAAGTTGTTCTGGGTTCAGCCCATTCCGCCCCACACATGAGAGATGTCAGACTTGGAGGGAGGCCTTTGAGAGCGGAAACTCCTGCTCGGGCCCTCCGCTTGAGCAGGATGGGCAGGTATTCCCTGCTTTCTCACTCCAGCCAACACCTTAAGTGCTAATAACTGTGCTTTTCAGAGCAGTAACTAAACCAGTTTCTTCCCTCCCTATTTTAATAAATTCAGTAAATCATATCCAGCATGATCTTTAGTGGAAAGTTTCACAATTTATACTGGTACTTACAAGCCCAGTGAGCTCTGGGATGTCTGCTCTCTAATTATGGCACAGTGGAGCTTTCCTTGGCAATGTAGAAAGTGGTCCAGAGAAGTAACAGCTGTGTTTTGGTTTTATAACACCTCGGCATGTATCACTTCGCAGTGACAAATATAAATCCCAGTTCTGATTTTGGATTCCTAGCCAAAAGCTGTAGTATGTTGTGTTCTCTCATACAATTTGGTATGTCTCTTTGGAGATGCATTTTCCAATAAGATGCCAGGTGCCTTGCGTGCGAGGCAAGTCTAGAGGCGCTTCAGCTCTGTGGGCGCTTCAGCACTGAAAGCCGTAACAGCTGACGGGTCCGTATTTGCAGTTCATCTTCCCTTCTCCCTGTGGCATCGTGCTCTCCAGTGCTTTAGTTGTTGCTCTGTCCTTCTCAGCTGCCATGGAAAGAGCAACTTTTCATTGTTGTTACCAAGGAGTTTGCTATGCAGTACAGTTATTTTGTCCAGTTTGCTCGTCAACCTTAATCTTCAAGAGCGTATATAAATACAGTACTTATTGAAGTTTTTGAGCTGTGTCGATGATGATAATCCATCGGTTGGGTGCTGTAGCTGCTGAAATTTGCACATAGTAGGGTATGCATTTTCCCAGTTAAAGCAAAAAGCAATTTTTAAGGATTTGTTGAATTGTTCTTTTCTCAGTATTAACCTTGATTTTTTTAATACAGAGACAAGGCTTTAGCTGCACTAAGCTTGATGTAGAAATTATTGTATAGTTTTATGACCTGTATTATTTGGCAAGCCAGACAAGATGATACTAATGCTCTCTTGTGGTCGTAAATTCTGTAAGATGCTTAGATACCACATGGTTACAGTGTTGTCATAAATATGCTGATGGATACAGATGTAATTAATTTTTAGACGTTTCTTGTAATTATTCCAGTGATAGATGTCTAAATTTGTCCATAACATATTAGAGAAAATGTCCCACTCTATTACTGCTACTTGTAAAATTTAATGGCTACAGGGCCTGAGGCTGTGGTTCTGCTGTTGCCTTTTTGTTCTACGAGTGTGCTTGTGGTTCCACTAAAATTATGACCTGAACTGCACACTAAAGCGTGGAGTTAGCTCCGGGTAATCGCAGCCCGTGCTTGAGAAGGACTCTGCCTAAGAGGAAGGGCAGACTAGTGGGGCTGACAGAGCTGTAGAGCGTGGGTCTGAAGAGCCCCAGGTGGTAACAGTGGAAGAGTGAAGATGTTGACATTCGGTTTTGGGGCTGAGCAGTATTTCCTGAAGGCCTGTTCTGAATTTTGGGATGGTACACAACTTCTCTTCTACTCATTGAGAAGTTGTTTGCGCTGCTGTTCTACAGGTTTTAACTTCAAGCGGATCCCAGTGTTTTTCAAAGGAAGGAATGGTGACCTCATGACAAGTAAGTGTTAGCCTGTTTTTCTTTTTTATAGTTGCAAGGATCTATGACATTTATCTTTTATTAAATTTGTTGTGTTAAAAAATATCTCTGGAGATGCAAGAAATAAAATGGTATACGGTCAACCTATTTATACATTTTTATTTTGCTGTAGCTCTTGACAAAAGCAGAGATATCATCAGGGCAACTCCACTTTAGTTGCCTTTCAGTTACTTCGTTGTACTTTGTTAGTGCCAACAGCTTTTAAAAAGTAGTCCTGTTTCAGCTAGGGGGTTGAAGGGAACAGGCCTGTATGTGTAGCCTATGGATTCCTACCGGGTACTGCTGTGGTATCTGAGAAAGGAATTAAGGAATAAGATGATGGTGGTTAACTTTGTCCATGTGTGGATACAACTGAATCTTGTACAATTTAAACTACTGCTAGACTAAATGGATGACGTTCAGAGAATGAATGCGGACAGTGTTCTTTTATGTATTTTCCCTGTTGAGAGAATAACAGGAAATACAGCTATGAAAAGGGATCAGCCATCTGCCAGCCCTTGACCCATGGTGGGCTTTTTATCGTGTATTTTGGCAGTCTGACACTCATTCAATCTATTTGATTGCTGCATGGTAAAGATGAATTAAATATTTCCATTTTTTAAAGCATGGAAGGGTTCTGAATATTCTGTGAAGGAGCTTTGTGTAACTGTTACTGTTTCTTTAGCAAAGAATGCATCAGTCACATTTATGGTGGCCATAAAAGAATAACTGTATTTGAAGTAAAGAATTTATTGTTATTTCAAATAATGTTTTATAGCCTAATAATTCAAATTATTAGTCTAGTTACAGTATACCCTCATAGTCCAAGTTAACACAGGAGAGCTTCAATAATCATATTTAGTTTCCTACAGCTGGTAGGGATCTCTACACTGAGAGAGTGATTTGGAGTTTTGGAGGCTGAGTGCCAGCACATGCTAAAACTACTTGGCCTGGATATGTGCAAGTGCTCCTCAGTTATGCTGTTTGTTAGCAGTGCCCTCCGAAATGGTGAGGCCTCACTACAAACGTAAAGCCTTTTTTTGCTTCAAAGGCAGGTGAGTATTCACCGCGTGGTACAAATGAGGAAGGGAAAGGGGCTACCTTAGACATGAAAGAAGGTGCACGAGAAAACTGAGTGTGATACAGGCTGATTCACACAGTCTTGAGTTTTGCAAAGCCAGCAAGTATTTGCTTTCAGGGAGGATGTGAGGCTGCTGGACCCTCTCCGCCTTGGCCAATGAAAAGGTCATGTCTCATTCCCAAGTCCCATCTCAGCTGAAGCCTGATGCTCTGGGTCCACGCTGGGGAGGCATTGGCTTCATTCTCTCCATTAGCTCATGGGCTGCTGCTGGGGAACAGACAGCAATTAGTGGGTGGGCTAAAGTCCCATTTGCCTTCCTCAAAAATGCATGCAGAAATATTTTCTTTTTTTTTTCCTTTAATAGCTGCAAAAGCAGGTTCTTCTATTTCTCTCCTCCCACCATCCCCTAGTCCCAAATGTTTCCTTCTCCTGGAGAAGAGACAGGAAAACTTCAGGCCCTCAAGCTTCCACTTTAATTTTAATGTGCTAACCTAGTTTTGTGTCAATAGGAGCCTCCAACTATGTGCTCTTTTACATGTTGTTTTAATACATTGACTTGAGACACTTAAATATTCTCGCTGTGAGCAGCTTCTCATGTAAAAAACATGTAAATTTGCAAGGAGTTTTTCCTTAGGGTGATGATAACCCCTGAGAAAGTCTTTAGTTAATAAAAGAAGCAAACAGTCTGTATAGACTCAACAGTCTAAATCATGGAGGCAAGAGATTTTAATTAAGGTGGCTCTGTGAGGATGCAGGTGGTGAGCAGCTGTCTGCAGTGCGGAGCCCTTGCTCCGCGATGGCTCACTGCGCGTTACTGGTATTTCATGGCAAGCGCCTTCGGTTTGCTGCTGAAGCAGACATTGATATATAGTCAATGTGACTTGGGATCTGTTTGCTTTCTGTTCTTTCCTTCAACCAAAAAGACTTGAAATCCGCCACTTTTAATTGAAACTTGAATACTGAAGCGTCTAGTAGCTGGAGATTAGCAGAACAGTATTAGGAAATTATGTCCTCTTCAGTGTGCAGTCTTTTTGTCAAAGCTTTCTCTTTGTCAGTAAAACGCTGTGTCCAAAGATGCACTTGCCTTGGAATTCGGAAAGCAACTACTGTTATGTGCATTTGAACAAATGGTAAGCCTTAAAGAAAAACACTTGTCCATCTTTCTTGCGGATACTTACCTTCATAGGATGTATATTTATAGCCTTACTGTTCTAATAACCTTAAACAACTAGCCCTCAAGATAACTGAAGCGTGACTTCTGTTGCAATTTATCCTTCTTGCTGAAAGGGATTAAATAATATAAATCAAGGGTTATTGGAAGCATCACCTTGAATTTTGGATGTTTTTCAGTGCATCTTTTGGAAGTCTCTCTTTCCATTTCTTTGTTCAAAATGCTTCTGTAGGAGGAAAAACATCACTTAGGATCTGTATGTTATTCAGTGAACGTTTTGCTGATTGCAGTAGGATACAATGGGTGTCAAAAGAACCGGGTGCAAGAATTACTTTCTAGATGCATAGCAATACTCTGTGCATGAGTGTAGGTCCACGTTCTGTATAGTACTTAGTGAGACTGGTGGCAGCCAGAGTTTTATATGACTTGAGGACTGGAGAGGAAGCCTAAACTCATCCACAATCAACAAGTGTCTCTTTAACTGCTTTGGAGATGAGAACATTGAGCAAATTGTAGCGTTTTCTTGGAAAACACCTTAATTTATAGCCTGCTCTATTTTATTATCCGTTGACTCCACTGGGGCTGGCAGTGCTCCCTGTTCAGTGCAGCTGTGCTGAAGGTGACCCAGAGTGTTGGTTGAGGAAGGCTATTCCGTTGTTTCTTGAAAGTTTTGATGGGCAGCAGACTTTGGTCTGTCTGTGTTGCCCATGCAAGTGGCTCCTGGGACTGCAGCTGGTACTCTTCCCTTTTGGATCATCCCTAAAGTTAATAACAGGACCCGTCTGGTGGGGATCAGGTCAGGAATCTGATCACTCTATCTCCAGAGCCATGCTTCATTCATAGGTGGAAGGCCTAACAAACTTAGCAAGGCTCTCTGTACTTCATTATTTGTGACAGGTAAATAAAATTTAACCAAAGGTTTGATTTGGTTTGGGGGGTTTCTTTTTGCTTAGCTGCTGACCTTAAAATAGGTATCTGAGTAATAATGGAGAGGAGATTGAATGTAAAGCATCTTAAAAAGACAAATACCACTGGAACCTTAAAAATCTGTCTTAATCAAATTCTGTTTTCATTATCTATTTGAAGGATTTTCTGTTACTGCGAAATAAACTGCAAAGGGCATTCGTGGATCTACTGGTATAGATAAATGCAGGAGTACAGTTGGAAAGCTTAATCCACACCACAGATTGGTGGTGCCCGATCTTTCTGGCTGGGGTGGCCACTTAGTTTCTGCTTCTGCCAGAGGAGCACTGTTCCTGCCTCCTCCTTAGGTGGGGTGGCACTGTGATGGGAAGAGTCCCTGCTGTGGATGCGATGCCTTGGAGGGGACTGCTTGATCACTAGAAAAAAAGAGACCAGGAGTGCTTGCTCTTGAAATGCTCCAGGCTCTGGGCTCTGGGGGTGAGGGTCTGACAGCAGCCCCCTGGCAGCTCCCCAGTGCCAGGCTGCAGGACCCCCGTCACAAGTGCCGTTCCCACCAGCAGGACAGATGGGTCTTGTCAGAGCTCAGGGTTTACCTGTGCCTTTGCCCTTTTCAGGCTCACCCTGCCCCTCTCAGTCGACAAAGGAGAAGCATTTACCTATTGCATTTTATCTGCACAAGACATCGTGTTTCTTTCAAATCAGGATCTTCAAGATACAGCTGTCTTGTCACTTGTTGTAATTATACGCCAAAGGCCTGACGTTAGGCCAGAATCTGGAGTTCTCGTTAGGCACAATGGCAGACCTGTGCTGCAACAAGGTCTCACATCACAGTCCTGCTTGTTTCAAAGCGGAAGCACAAGAGTAGAGAAAATACATTATAAAAAAGTAATTATCTACAGGTTTCAAAGCTTAGGGTGTATTGCTAGTTACCTGCTGGAAGGCCCTGCCTTTTTCAGTTCTCAAGTTTATCATGTTTTTGTTTTAAGATGAGTTTCTCTGTGTCATGGTATTTTCCCAGTTGAGGTATAAACAAGCCTGCTCATGCACTGTACTGCTTCCTTTATTTCACTGCTCATTGTTGGTAGCATTCACATTAGGATACAGAATTACTCAGAGAGCTAGAGGCTTTCTCAAGACTCGCTTGTTAATTATTTCTCCTCTACAGGCACAGACAGCCGTGATTTCTCTGTAGTTACGTATACAGGCTCTATGCAAAGAGGCTGAACAGCTCAGGTACCCATTGCATTTGGCACAACTCAGTGATTTGAGGTTTGGCATTTGGTGTATTGTTTTGTGGTCCAGAGACATCCTATATGAGTTCACTCCCTTTTTATTACCTAGTTTTTAGATTAACTAGGGAACCTGGCTGAGACTGACAGGGAGTAAAATGTACCCCATGAAATGTCGGTCAGTACAAATCGCATAGCTGTATTTCCTAGGGGATTTATATTCTGTAATTATTAAAAATTCAGACATGCGATATGAGCTTACTTCTTTGCAATTTTCTAGTAATGTAGAAGAAAATAAGTCTATTTAAGCAAGTATATCTTGGAAATAGAAAGTAACAATTCCAGGTTGTTACTAATTTCAGAATGACTTTGAAGTACAATGCAGTAGAGAAACAATGTAACATCCTACAATAACCCTCAACCGCTGTGAAACAAAACCCAGACCATTTCTTCCATGCTGCTCTGCTCAGCAAGCTCAGCCTGTTTTTCCCAAGCTGAAGATGTCTCTAACTTATGTCCAAGCCGAGAAGCACGTTCAAATGTTGTTTGATGTGTGGAGCGTGCGCTCGAAATGCCATGGTGTAGTGGAAGTAGTAGGAAAGTACCTTAATTATAGTAGCGTGACTTGAAGCAGCTGGTTTGTTTTTGGCGTGCTCGGAGCTGATGACGGGAGGCCGGACAATGCGCTCGCTGCGTGCTCCGCTGGTCCTTGGAGCACTTGTCTGTGGCCTGGATGTCCTCCTCGGAGCAGAAGGAAGGAGGCTGGAGCTTCTGCCTGCTAAGCTGTGCTCTCATACTTCACAGTGATGTTTGTCTAAGGGAAGCAGTAGTGTAAAGGAAGGGCGATTGCCTGACAGAGGAACAGTCGGTTGCTTTGTAGAGAAGATTTGGGATTTCTGGGGCATGATTTGACCAGAGTAAAGACAGAAAAGAATTTTTTTTTTTCATGCACTGATCTCCTTGCTTGAGCTGCAGGGATTAAAGTTGTGGCTCTCAACTTGGGAAGGAAAGAAGAGGGATGTTTAAGTAGTCAAGTCACCAATTCTGGATATATTTGTGAAGTCTCACAAATTACAGGGCTTGTAAAAAACCAACCAAACAAAGCCTTGTAGGGCTATACAGCAAGTTCTTATGTGTGCAGTTGCGGATAAGCTTTCCTCCTTTAAAAAAAAAAAAGTTTGCAAATAAAGATTGTATGAAGACTGAGTAAAAAATACCGATGTGACTGCTTATTGTACAATTTCTTTCACCCAGAACGATTTTCAGTGCTTAGTCAGAAAAGTTAATTCTGGCTTTGCAGTTTCCTTTTTGTTTCTTGTCTATGGCCTCCGTTAAGCTTTCCCAGATGCTGCAAAGGTTGACAGATCCCATGCTGGCAAAGCCCTCAACGTCACTCTGTGGTGGCTGAGGGGTTGGTGCTGGTGGGACTGGTCCCTGGCTGTGTCGGAGCAGTGTGTGCTGCAGCCGCTACCTGCTCGTCCGTGGTTCCCTCAGCCTGCTGAGGTGGGGACTGCAGGCTTTGGCAGGAGAAATTCGAGCCAGTCCATAAGCTGAACAGCATTCCCCATGCCTTAAATGGCAAAAAGTTGACTTCAAAAGGTTTCAAGAAAAGAAACATTTGATTGTCAAAAAAAAAAAAGAAGAAAGCTTTTGATAATTGTATTAATGGAGAAGTTGTTTCAGGTATCAGACACTGGCTCTCTGCTTCCCAGTCAGGATATCCGTGTTGCGGAATGGCATGTAATGTATCAGATTAACCCCCCATGACCTCAGTGTCATCTTTTCAAAATTTGCAATAATTATGCATAGCAGAAAGCAAGCAACGATGTCCACAACTAGAACTTTAGAAAGTAGTCTGTGGTCATTTATCATCTTGGTGCCTAAACAAGAAACAGAAAATTTCTCAAGAATCTTTTAAAAACTATTTTCAAACAAAATTTCCTTTCATATGATCTCAGAGTGCTTGGGGTTTTATGGGTTTTTTTTGTAAACAGAAGTAGTCAACACCTGGAAACCAAAGTTGTATGAAAATAGCAGCATTATGAACAGAAGCTGAGAAGCTTGATAATTTCTTAGGCAACCGAAGTGCTGTTAAGACTATTTCTTTGGAATATTTGTCTATGGTAGAGATTAAACATAGGTCAGATGCATGTACAATGCCTTTTCAGTTTCTAACAAAAGACAATTTTTCTCTCACAATTTGGCTTATTTTAGCTATGAGCATTGTTACACTAATTTGCATAATACACAGTATTTTCAGTCTATTGTCAGTAAAGAATGAATTCTGTTTGTCTGAAAGCAAAAGTATGGGTTTTTTCTTTATGGAGCATAAAGTTGAAATAATATGTTTTTTCATTTTTGCAAAGAAAAAGTTCTAGAAGAGTATTTTTTCATTTCATATAATTATGAATTTGATCAGCGCATGTTTTTGGAAAACATATTCTGTATCCACATGCACAGCTGTTCTTAAATATGAAACAAGTGGGAGCTCACAAGCCATGGGCTTACACCGTTCCAAAAATTACTTCAATGCTTCCAATGCCTGAATCTCACTGATTCACTATTGGTTTGGGATTTCTTTTGTTTTATTTAGAAGGTGTGACTTGAGAAGCAATTACACGGTTCTTTCCTTTCCTTCCATGCCTACTCTGTATTGGCCAATGAATAATTCCCTACATTTTTACATTGGAGATGTAGTTTTTCCTGTCTCTGAGCTTAAACCTTTAATTTGCATATGCAGATTAGGTTTTGTGAAAGGTAATATGCATAATGCTAGATTAAAGAGCAAAACAGCTAATAGGTTGTCAAGTGGTAATTTTTCAGATAATATCATAAAAACAGTGATTTTGTCTGTTCCTTAGATATGAGTGCCATAGGCTCCTAAACTGTTTTGACTAAAAGATCAGTATTTTGATAGCATCCATATTTACTTATTTTCTTCGTGTACTTTCTGTGATGTTATTTGCTTTTTGAAGAGACAGAAGACAAATCTGTCATCTATATCCGTACTAATTATCCATTACATAAAATGTAGACTCAATGATCTAGTTTTAGCAAATGTCTTTTTAACCCTTTAATGCTTTTCTGTGGTTTTAAACCATATTTAAATTAAAAAATAAATTTGTTACTTTTCAGTAAAACATAAATGAAGTGCACATCCTGCCTTGTAAGTAAGGAGATAAGGAAGAGAAAGAAATGTCCAAAGCAGTAAAATCTGTTCCTTATTAAGACCATTATCTGCCTTAATGTAATCATGTTCAAGTCCAGACATCCTTTAATCAATGCAGTCTGGACAGATATAAAAACAGGTCTTCAGAAAGTACAGATAACAGCAGTGTCAGTAGTCTAACTCGGGGAAAGGGTTAAATGGGCATCCAGAAAGCAGTGAAACCAGGAGGAGATGGGAGAGAGCTCTGAACTGTGTCACAACTGGTGACACAAGTAATATACTTTGGGTAGTAATTTTTTGATAGTTGAGTGTAGATTTTCATCAATAAAGGCAGAATAACCAGAGTAAAAAGTAGTTGCTACAAGGGCAGAAGCTGAAATCTTTCTTGGGGGACTTAACGTTCCATGGAGAGACCTTTAGGTGTTTCTAAGTAGCTTTGATTAGAAGCCAACACCTTTAACACTCCAGCAAAAGAAAAGTTAACATTCATTTTTCTCCCCCCACTTTCCCCCCCTCCACCTTTTAATATTTATTTAACATAGTTTTCTCTGGGACCCAGGCTTCTGGCCAGCCCAGGTTGTTGTCTGGTCTGAAGTGTGATCCCTGGCCCCACCAGTAAACAAAGAAAAGCAGCAATGGTGCAAGCTGGAAGGCATAAGAAGGGGGTGGAGATATGCTCAGACAGAATCAGGTTTTTCTTAGTGCCTCTGGTCATTACACAATCTTCTTGTAGAAGGCAAACAATCAAGAGCATTTAGGTACCAGTACATACTGGTCTGCGCCAGTATGTGCAGATACTTAACGAAACTGAAGGAGTTCTGTTGACAATACCGAGGGATCAGGAGACTGGGATTTAAGTGCTTATGTTTTTTAAAATGTATAAGTGAAAGAGCTTACAAAGGGCAAAGAAATGTTGAGTATTATAAATGGTGTTGTGACCAAGAAATAGCACCTAACTTTGGGATTGCCCACTTGACTTACGCCTGCCTGTTATGTGACACATGAGGAAAATGAAGGAGCTTACCCAGCTTATGGGTAAATGACTGCCTCCCAGGAGATGCAATGTCTGGGCTTAGGTGTTAGGTTGGGTTTTTTTTTTAAAGTCAGGAATTAGGCCAGTTGCACTCAAGGGAACAAGTAGGCTTCTGCAAGTGCAAGAAACCTGATTCATGTGCAACTCTGAGGGTAATGACCTGCAAGGGGAATCCTTAAAGGATAGAGCAGACCCCTGAGAGAGCTGCAGGTGTTCAGGAAAGGATCTCATTAACACGGCCCCCAAATTAAATAGTTTAATTGGAAGAAGTAGAACTAAAATGATGCAGAAGAGAGGTTGAAATGGGAGAGTCTCTTCTAGTGCGCAGAACAGCTAGCCAGCTGTTGGCTTGTGACTCCTTCCTGCCAGGTCCCAGAGGGGAACATGGGACTCCCATCCTTGCACTGCTTGAGTTGAACACGCTCCGAAAAGCCAGATGAAGCCATTATTTCCACCTCTGTTGGTGGATGTTAGGAGCTTTTAAAATAATGAATATGAAATTAAAATTGTTAGTACAGGTGCTGTCTTGTGTGTCCAGCTGTCTTAACACTAATCCTGCAAATTTTTATTCTTGTAGAGTAGGACCAGTACCTAGGTATGCATTTCTAATCACAATAATGAGACTAGTCACATGCTAAGAGCTGCAGGGTTACAGTCAAAGCTCTGAATATGCTGCATCTGAAATGCTGGTGAGGCTGCCTTCTGCAGTTACTTATGCTTGGTTTTCCAGGGCTCGCCAAGGCAGAAAATAGCTATAGAGCAGCCTTTACTTCAGCTTTTCCCTTTCTTCTTACTATCCCTTATGTTAGATCTCTTCCTCTATCAGCAGGATTGATTGAGAGCCTGTTGTTGTACAGAGGGTATTCCCAGGAGGCTCTCTGTGATCCCCATTACACTTTGTTTGTGCTCCTGGAGCCTTCCAGAAGAGTAACTTCTTGAGAATTTTTAGTTAGAATAAAAGATGACTTTAGGTTTCTTGAAAAGAATGAACAGTTTCATCTATGTCCTAATAGACCCAAGGGAGTGGATGAATACTTTCCCCCGTTAGAGCTGAAAAATATGAAAACTCCTATGCAAAGTTAGAGTGAGTCTTGTAAAATAGATAAGCTTACTGTTTGTGCCAAACTTGCCTCATGTCCTGACACCAGTGGTGGAAAGAGAAAGAACTTTTTGACCTGACTCTTACTTTATTCTGTACGTTAATAGTAATTCTACTGGAATGAAGGCCCTCTATGAGAGTGTGGCAAGAGAGAATGTCTGTCATTTCCACCTGCTGAGTTTTTCTGCCTTGCTCTCTGAATATTTTTTTTCCTCCATTTCACTGATGTAATTCCTGATAACACTGTTTCTTTCTCTCATTTAAGCTAGAGAAAGTATTGAACATGACCATGGCATTAGCTGCAGAAGGTACTTCTATCTACACCACTTGTGCTCTGATACTTGAATGGTCTCTCAGTGCTGTTGCTGCTGCACAGGTTTAATGCCAGCCTTGTGAGAAATCATTCCTGCCTGGTTCTTCCTTGAGCTCTGACTCAAGTAGGATTGCCGCTGTAGGGCTTGATCCTTTGGATCCATTTTCTTTTCTGTGCCTGACATGATGTGTTCAGGATAGGAAAGAAACTGGCTTCATGAAGTAGGAGTTGCACTGTGAATTTCAATAGCTTATTTTCTGGCACTTTCTGGCTGCAAAAGGATGATAAAAACGTTGCCTGAAGTAGTCTCTGCCGCTGACTCCTGTGAGTGTCTTCTGGAAGAAGTTCAGACTTTTCACCCTTTTTTTCCTGGGGAAGGATGGTGGGCTTGACCAAGTTTAAAAGTACGGTACTGCTGGATCAGCAAGGGCAAAGAAGTTAATGTAGGTTTTCTGTATTTACCATTTCCAACCACTGCTTAACCAGAAGAACGTAGGTAGTACACTGTATTTTATGAATTTACTGAAGTGCGTAGGGGTGATATTTAATTAAGCCTTTGTGATTATAGGCACTGGCCTCAAGCACAAACAAAGCTGCAGCTGTTTGGGATGGTGCAGGTTGTGCAATCTCTGCTGCATAGAACATACTCACTGCTAGAGGGAAATGAAGGGGAGAAAACAAATCACTGCCAGAGCATGATGCACCTTGCATGGACCTAGAGAGGAAAGCAGTTCACTTCCACAGCTTTAATGTTAGTGCTGTGTAACATCCGATTTTGGAAGGGTGCACATAGGAAATTGAGATGTAGCCAGTGAACCAAGCTATTTGCTTTTTTGCTGTTTGGATGTTACTTTGTATGTTCTTCTGCTTTGTAATTGCTTTTTCTTCTTGTATGCTAAGTTATTTAGGAAGCAGTCTACTCATTAGATATATCCCAGAAAAGGATTAAATTGTGGTTTAGCCCTCTCTTTAGACAGATCAGTGTGAGCACGTGGCTGGACAACCTAGACTTCTAATAGATTTCAAGAGTTTAGGATGAGAGGAAATAAATCCAAAGAGATCAAGGACATCTTGTGACAGAGAGAAAGCAGAGTGAACAAAGGAATTAAAACCATCAACCCAATGCAAATATTAAAAACTGGGGGTAGCGAATGGAATTTGATAAGGATTTGATGAGGAAAGTAGGATTAATGGGGTAAGCTGAAACACCTGTCATAATGATACCAACACGAAGGCACTGATGTATTTCCATATAACAATCTTATAAGCACTGATTTTTTTCTTTACTTAAAATAAATGTTGTCTGTGACTACATAAAATAGGATGTACATGACAAGTTGGAAAAGTAAATGGTCTTGATAAAGTTCTCTGCTTTCTGAATTTTATCTCCAAAATTGAAAAAGCATTAGTATCGCTAGTACACTCCAGTCAAATCTGTTAGGTAAGCTGGAGGAAGGCTTAGGGGTTGGATTCTTGGTTAGTATGTATGGCTAAGAACTGGGACATTGCTGCTTTTTCTGTTGTTTTACTTACTTTGCTGTAAGATTAGTAACTTGCTTAGCTTCCCTGTGCCTTTTTTTACCCACCTTTACTTAATGAAAGGAAGATTCATGCTTTAAAACAACAAAAAAGATTGTGAAATTCATGGATGTATATTTTAACTTCTAATGTATTCATATTACACACTTGTATTTTAATTGGAGGTATATTGTCAAATTATTTTCATTAGGAAAATTGCTTTATCACCTTTAAAGATTCTTAAACCCATAACATTTGAAATCCTAGGACTTATGATCTTTCAGGGTTGCCTATTTTCCTCTTAAATCTCTTAAGTTAGCAGTGGTAAATTTCTGTGCAGTTATAAAGTAGTCTGTAGTTATAAAATAGTGCTCCAGAGATCAGCATTCTCTTATTGCTTTGTCACAGATTGTGTTTACTTTGAGAAAGTTACTTCTGCCTCTGTTTTCCTTCTGTGATACGGGTTGAAGTATTTTTCGTCAGGGCAATGCTGTCTTCAAACCTTCTTGTCCTAGTCAGAGACATTCAAGTATTACAGGGGTAGAAAGTGGAAAGACTGATAGGTAATGCCTTGAGTTAATGGTTTTGATTCCTGTTTCCCATACACAACCAGCCAGTAGTTAGACATGAAATGGTAATTTAATAACTGAGACTTCTAGAAAGACCTGTTAAGATACACTTTGCTTGAAATTTTATTCAGGTGCATGTTGTTTGAAATAACAGCAGCTGAATGGGGATTGACTGAGGACTCATGAATGTGAAAGTCCCTGGAAAGGGCTAGCAAGAAATAGACCATAGGATTCAGAGCTACCTGGCAGGAGAAAAATAACTATTCAGATCAAAACCTAAACTGATCAAAAAATATCCTTTTCCTTTCTCTTCCCTCCTCCCTCTTCCCCAGGATTTTGGTTAAAGGCGGGGGAATCATCAAAACCCATGGCAGTATTTTTTTGAAAGTGTTAATTGGCTTTGGATGCTTTTATAATTTTTTTTTTTTTTTTTAAAGCAATGACCTTTCCGCCCCCATATCTGCAAAAAAGATTGTCTTCCTCTCTTCTTTGCTTGTTTGGCAAGTGGGAGAACTGAGCAAGTGTGGAGATAGCCTCTCCTGAGGACAGTGTAACGGAAAATGTTTTTCCCAAACATCTGATCTTTTCCTAGCCAGTAATAGGAGATGAAATTTTGAGATGTAAGTTAAGAAAAAGCTAAAGAGGAAAGTCTTTATTTCCCTGCTGATTCCAGACTTTGACAGTCAGAAAGTGTGGGAAAAGATACTAAGAAATTTAAAAAGGATGCAAGTAATAACTGATTCCAGACTTTGACAGTCAGAAAGTGTGGGAAAAGATACTAAGAAATTTAAAATGGATGCAAGTAATAAATTGGGGGGGGTGTCCACATTTTCAAATAAAGTATTGGTTTGAAATGCTCTGTGATGAAGCACCTGGTAAATGCTTTTAAATGAACAAGTCAATATTTATTTCCACACGCTGCTACAACTTAGAAAGCAACTGAGACTATGCTAAGTCTGTACTTGTTTGTGCCTGAATATGAAAGCCTATATCGCTTCAGTAGTGCTTCTTTTAATTTTTACATACATTCCAGCACTCAGATCATGTATTTTATTACAATAAAACATTAAAACATGACTTGTAACTATGCTTTAGCAGTAAACCTCCACATAAACCAAAAAGCAATACAGCTTTAGTGTGGTTTCATCATTCCTTATTAATACTATAAATGGGGACTATAAATTTCTCTCTACTACAATACATGTAATAAAATACTTAATGGATTGTGAATGACATGTTATAAAACTTGGCATTAGGTACTGCAATTTAAATGCATCTCAGACAAAAATAAATGCTCTATAAATAGAAATCTATCTGAATTCAGAATGCGTATAACCACTCATTTAGGTGTAGCAGTTTGGGTGATTAAATCATTAGATAGTAATTTATTTCTGCAGAAACATGCACTTGTTGTATTCTGAAGGGAACTCCCCCAACCGCCCTGAATAAACATTCTTAAATAGAGAAGGATTTTTAGAAAAACTAGGGGGTTTGGTAACCGCTAAACAGGATCTGTAATTTCAAAAGCACCAAACCAGAGTAACAGCTGCAAGTTAAAACAATAGTCATGGGGAACAGAATCGGGGGCCTGAGGCAGATGAACATGACATGCTCACCCAAACCACCAATTACTCAGATTCCAACCCCTCGGTGCATTTCTCTTTGTGGTAACAATTCAGTAGTGGTTTAAAACTGATATAGTACCCATTGCCTGAACTGCCACTGTTAGCCATGATGCTTCCTCATTATAGAAAGCAAGTATAACTCGGTGATGGAGCAAGAGGGAAGTACGAAGCTTTAATGGAGAGATTAATAAAAGAAAATAAAACCGTTGTTCCGGAAGGAACTGGAAGAACTAGAGTAAAAGCAAACAGTTTCACAAATCTTAGTGAGGGCTGATGATCAGTATGTTAAACTGTGCATTCAGCCATGAAGTGAGAGCCAAAGGATCTAAAGGACAAGTGTGGATGAAAGTGGCCTTATGGTTTGTTTCCAACATGCAGAGGAACAAGGCAGGACTTGGAAAAAGGCCACTGAGTCCGTTCCAGATCGTTCCCCTCAGGATTTTCAAGTGAAGACAGCTTAGGTATTTGGATGGGTTCAGAGCTGAGCGCTTACTTCTTTCTGTTGTGAGAGCAGTTAGTAGCCATACCCTCAAGACAAACCATGCAGCACAGCTCAGACATGAAAAAAATGAAACAATTTACCTGCCTTTCTGCCCTCACTCTCTTGTCTGCCTATCCATGCCAAGTACAGTCTGGCGCTGTATGCTACTGCCTCTTCTGCAAAGGGTAGGAACCAGGGCTTGTAAATTAGTGTTGCTTTGGGATGACAATCGGAAACCAAGTAGATTGTTCTACAGAACAGGTCTCGTGCATTGATCTTCCAACTTCTGCGTGCCCTCAGTCTTGATGTTGCTAAAGATACATAATGCAAGAAGTAGCTGTTTCAGTAGCTTGGGGTATAGAGAGGCTACAACACAATAGTTTTCAGTTTTCTCTGGGTTTTGGTGATGTTTTCTCTGGATGCGTGCATATGTGCTGTTCTGCGTGATGCTGAACATGGAGAGCAGCTGGGTCGCAAAAGATTCTTAATGCTTAAAGCTTCTGTGACATGTTTCGTGGTGGGCTGAACTTGCTCCTTGGGCAGACAAGATTTAGTAAAGCAGATATACATTAAAGAAACAGAACGGCAAGGCGGGAGAGATAGAAGAGCTGATTTCACAGTTATCTGACTGGCTCTTTCTGCCCTGCAGAGTGAGGGTGATGCAGCAATATTCAGAGATACGGTGTTAGCTCTTGGGCATCTGGAAGACTGTACTTTTGTGAGGTCACTATAAGGGGTTTTCTCCTTTGTCTTCCTTAATGAAACTGGACAGAGATTAATATGCTGCCATTGCAGATGGATTTGGATATAATCACCCAGATATTCCTTCTACCAGCAGCTGCAATATAAAGGAACATGAGGAAACTATTGGGTGATTCCTGGGAGAAAAAAAAAGAATAAAACCCAAATCCAACAAAAAACAGGTGCTGCTGCACGGGTGGTGCTGGGGGTTAATCCATGCAAACTTCCATCTGTATCTCAAATTGGATTGAAATTGGTTGAAAATGTTATGGGGAAAAGGCAGGGATATGATGGAGTGATTGCATACCTTTATTTCTGTAAGACAGCAGTTTGAAAATAGTTTTTAAGGTTAGTAATTAATACTTGCTAGGTTTGGCTCTAAAATGGGTTACTCTACTGCTCCAAGGGAAATCACAAAGTAAATTACTAACTTGGTGCTGCAGTCAATCAGTGAAGTTGTACTAAGTAGAAATAAGTTGAGAGGGGAGCAACAGCTGGGATAGTACCAATAGAGAAGGTTTATTTCACCCTGTTTATTTTTCATTCTTTCATTTACTTGTAATTCTCATGGAAACTGGAGAATCACCAAGGAGTTGCTGTGGAGTCTGGGGTTGAGGCTGAGCTATTGTCTCTGTATGTACCAGGACATCGCTATTTCATAATATGCCCTCTGTGTTTCTGCCTCTATATCACTGCAGAATGCTTGCTGAGGTGGCAAAGCCAAAAAGGCATTTTTGCTTCTGTCTCTGTCTTGGGAGGGAAAGTTAGAGGAGTGGTAATTTACCTAGATGTGGCTCTTAACTCTTCATTATATAAACCTGCTATGTAATTTTAGCCAGCGATACCTCTAAACACTAAATCTACTGGTATTGACTCTACCACTGCAAAGATGTTGAAAGGTGTGAAGGGTTTGCATACTTTCATCTTCATCAAATTACAAGCACTTCTCTTGAGCGTCAGTAATAACGAAATGTCTTATTGGAAGTGCTCTCAAGAGGGAGAAGGTCTTCTGTGAATTTTCACTTTAGTATATTATAGAGCTCTTTTTCCTTGTTACAATTACTTCAACTTGAATAAATTGAGGATTTCTCTTTGAGGTGAAGATCTCTCTTGAGCGCAGAGATTAATTTTAAGGCTTTGATTATGCAGGTCACCTGATGACTGAGGCATCCCCAGTAAAAGTTATGTCCACTTGCATTACTAGATAGAATCCTTTGGATTTCTACACAAAAGATAGCACCTATATGGCAATTAGGACTGTGAACTCTTGTGCTACCACTGAGATAACACCTCTTTGGCATAGCTCATAGTCTTTTATTCTTCAGATGCTCATTATCAGGAGTATCATGAGAAGTCATTCAGTACCCAGCAATACCCAGGTGGAGGTATCCAGGTGCATCAGCACCCTCATACTCAAATGGAAGACCGCAGTCCAGACCATGAGTGGTTTCATCGAAGTCTGTTGAAGTTTCAAATGTTTCTTACAGGACTCATGGAAGACTCAGTTTGTATTGATAGGAGGAGTTCAGCTGGTTTGACTTGGTCCAAAGCTGTCTCCCTCTCTGAGGGCAAGGGTGAAACTAGCTGTGAGATTTCAGTGTAAAGGTAGATCTTGGTAGCACCTTGAGCAGAATTCCTCTAACATTTCCTTCACTGGAGAAAGCTACGGGAGAGAAGATGCTGTTTAACTGATGTAGGTATACTTGAAGAGGAATGGTTGCTACCCTGTCTGTTTGCATCTTTTCCCAGATGCTGTTTTTGTGTTCTCACCAATTCTGTTAGTCTGTAGGGCTAATACTTGGAGTTATTTTTTAGACGGTCTCACTGGCTGTAAGGTAACTTAATTGTTTGGTTTCCCTTTCCTTTAGGGGGAAGGAGCGCAACCAAGTAGGCTCTCCTAGCAGCACCCTTCACGGCTCAAGAGGCATGCAAGGACCAGAATTGAATTAACTTGAGACAACCCATCTTAAGGCCAAAACAAAAACTTGCCAAAACAAAACAAAAAGCAAGTAGATTTCCTTTCATTAATGTTGCATTTCCTCTGCTTGGAGCTGGTTCGTTAAACTGAAAATTGCGCAATACAGGCATCTCTGTAAAGAATGCTTGGAGCAAAATTAATTAGTTTTGCTAGGTTAATAATGCACCTTTCTTGGACTGAAATTGAAATTGTTTTTTTGCAATAAAGCCACGCCGCTTTTTATCAGATTTGTCATTAATTGTAGGAAATAGGAGTGTGATGGAAGAATTTGTCGAGTCTAATTTATTCATACAGTGACTCTTAAAAATTATTGATTTGCCTCATGAGATGCAGCAGGATTTAAAGTAACATCTGAACATCACCTGACCAGCGCTGATGTCTGTATCTAGTCTGAGGAATTTCCAAGGTGTCCTTTTATGTTGTTAAGCAGTCAATGGGTAAATCATGCCTAAGGGTATTCATAAGATGTTGAAAAAAACCTGGCTTAATCTGACCACATTCATGTTTGCTGTTCATATTTTTTATGAAGCTCCATGTCCTTTTTAAGTTGCAGTACAGTTTGGAGAAGAGCTTTATTTTGTATGAACAGTGTTTGTGTGTGGTGATCCACTGAGAAATTAGCATGGGCTCATAAAGTTTAACGTAATTTTAATTCTGCCGCTGTTTCTTTAATACTTTAATGGCTGGTTTTGATACTTTACAGTGGCTAAGGTAAAACACAACTGCAAATTCAGATGAGTAAATCTTGTTAAGAATTTTTTGTTGTTGTTCCTACAATGGATACTCTCAGAAAACTGTGACTGCCACAGAATTGCCCATCACAGAAACTCGGTTACAGGTGAGCTTATGGAGACAACACCGTGCTAGGTATTTAAAGCAGTTCATGAGTTTCCAACTGAAGCACTGAGAAGTTTGGCTGGAAATTTAAAATAGATTCACTTAATGATCATCAGTGCTCGCTTTGGATAGCATCCCTAAGTATTTTTTTTAAATGAAGAATGAGGATATACAGATGATATGATGTGTGATAACATCACTTTAATCTCACCTGGTGAGGATATTGTCAAATTTCTAAGGCTGACTACAGTTCAGCCTTATCCTGGTATTCTGATTCACTCTGAGAATAAACGAAATGTTACTGTTGCAGTTTCAACAGAAACAGCATGGTTTGGTTTTTGTGGGGAGGGGTTATTTTTGTTTTGCTCAAAGGCAACTTTTTAAGATTTCTTCCCACCAACAGTTCTTTTGTCTCCCTCCTCTTTATATGTAGATCTTGGTGCTGAATATGCTTTTCTTGCATGGCATTCTGCCAAACACATAAATACAAGAATAATAGGGGCAATAAATATCGGAAGTATTTATCACTTTGGACATTTTTATTCCTGCTAGAGTCCCTAATTTCCTTTTTCCCCTCCCACTGCTAATCTCTTCTGTGTTGATTGATACATTCATTATACTATGGTGACATTTTTTCCCCTCCCTTTTTCCTCTTGTATAGAGAACATTGCTGCTGCAATATCTTATTTTTATGCTGCTGATCAGCTCATTATCTCTCTCTCAATAACTAATGTGTTTTTAATATATTTAACTTTCTTTCATGGTACCAAATCCATGGAAGGAACAGACACTGCTCGTCAGCCCCCTTTTATTATCATACCTTTGAAATGCTTCACCAAGCCCTATTGAAAGTATCAGATTCCTTATTTTAAAAATCATGTTCAATGTGTAGGTTTAGATGCAACATCAGTCTGACAGGATCTTTGTCTTCATGGGCTACTTGATGAGACCAAAGACACAGCCTGAGTCATATCTGCACAATCTGCACTTTGTGGGGAAAGTGTTTTCCCCATGTTTCGCTTCCACAGAAGTGGAAGAATTACCGTCCAGAATTCTCTGCCTACCTTTCTAATCACACAGTAACTAATGCCGTTACAAGTGGTATGATGACAGTCAGTATGGAAATATTCAAAAGGTTTTTGCTGGTGATTGCTGTTCCCTTTGCCTCCTCTGGCTTGCCAGAACTGCATGCATGAAATTGAACACTTGTTTTTGTGTGATAGGAGACCTATCATGGGATTTTATCTTCTACGTTAAAGTGAGTGTGTCAAGCCTTCCATCTGTGCTTAGGATACAACTAATACAAATAGTGTTTGTATTAGTTTGTTCTGGGTTAGAGGACTGGTTTTGGAGGAAGGGGCAGAACTGTGTGAATAATTGATTTGGGAGGGTGGCATACTTTGGATGAGCTGAGTAATTTCTCATTTAAAGATTTTGAAAAGTCTTATTTTCTCATTTAAACAAAAACAAACAAAATAATAGGATAAAACACTTTTGCCCTTTTTGGTTTTGCTGGCAGAAGTATTTACTACCTCTGAGATTAATTTTGAATATTATTTTTCCTGAAATGGAGTGTAATTCAGTGGTTCTGAAAGTACATGGACAAGACTCTGCTCCATCTCTGTTGAGTTACTTCTAATTTTCTCAAAACATTTTACACCTGTATTCTCACCCAATTTGTCCAGTTGCTGTAGTGCCAGCACCTTGCCTCATGGTGCAGCAGGTATTTCATAAGGCAGATAATGATTTCAACTTGCTCCCTCCTCACACTACGGGCCATGACAGCCCTACTCCTTGGTCACTGCATGCTCCCTTCTTGTCTCCAGATTGATTTACCCATTTAATTAATGACTTTGGGACCGTGTTTTGAGTCCACAGGTGATGATAGGAAATAGTTTGGGGGGGAAACAGTTTGGGGTACTGTCTGTGTGCTCCTCTGTTCTTGTCCCACTTGCTGTTTGTTGCAAAGCAATTATAACTGATGCTAATTTAAGGCACTTGGCACAGGTTTTGGAAACAGGATACACCCTCCTGGGAAATGCTAGTTCTTTGAAATCTTGCTGCAAGAGTAACAAAACCAGTAACTCTAGACAGATCTATTTACTTGACACAAACTGCCTCCATGAGAATTTCCTTAATACGTTCTCTTCAGCGAATGGTTTTTTGTTTGGTTTATAGTATTTTGTCTTTGAATGGCTTAATGTTTTTTCGTAGAAGTATATTGTGTTTAGAACTGTTTGATAGAGGTTGATCCTGGAGGAAGATGTCAGGTCTAGTTTTCCTGTGAATTGGGAAGGTGACAGAAATGAGAAATGAGTTAAAGGTCTTTAAAACCAAGACATAAACTAAAAGAAAATAGTCTGAAATAAACAGTTGAATTACCTAGGAAAACTAAGACTATGATCCCTTTTATTATATGGGTCAGAAATGTAGGACATCTTTGTCAAATCAAATGTAACGGTATTAGACTTCCCAGTATTACTTTGATAATGAAGGTTAATAAATTGCTTATGACTCATTACTGACTTGCCAGGAAATTTATTGAGCGTGGAAAAAACTGTTCAAGTTAGGAGATGGGTGAGGGGATTGTTGAGAATTTATCATGTTGGAGGTTATTGACACCCTTCAAAAACTGAGACTTTCTAAATAGACTTTTGCACTGGCAGTATTACATGTATAATTCACACGTATTCCTAATAAACTGTAATTGATGAGTGACATGTAAAGCATGTGTTCCAAATATCAAACAAGAATAATAGCAAAACAAAAGTTACCACAACTAACTAGCCAAGATCTGTGTTTGAGAGAGAAGTGGTAAAAAGATAAATAAACAACTGTAAATGCAGTTTTGCATTCACAATGGGAACTGAGCAGCATTACTTGGCAACTGGTGAGATTCCAGCTGTTTCTATTGGGAAAAGATGTGTATGTAAAGTAGCGAAAAAAATTACTAGCTGTGAATAGGTGATTCCGAATTTCTGGTCTGACTTGCACCACTGCCAATTACCGTAGCCAGGGGATATCATTCATTGCTCACAAATTGTATTTAGACCCCTCAAAGTGATAATGAAACTGAGCGGCATCTTAAAGTATGTTCAAGAGGATGCAAAAGTGGTGGTGGGGGGGTGGTGATAGAGAAGTGTAAAACCTGAATGAAATAAATACAGGAGACTGGCAGTTTTTTAGCATCCAGAAAAGCACATTCGTGTGATCTACCAATGCATTGCTGAACACAGATAGCTTTGAGAATCTGTTGGGGTGTTTGTTTACAAAATTAAACATGTCTGTGTTACATTTAACCTTGACAGGTATTGTTTTAAGCATGTGATAACTTACTGTGTACTTCCTGTCAGAAACCATCTTAGAAGCTCAGCAGAAAAGCTCAGCATTTCTTAGGAAAGAAAGTGGGAAAGTACACAGAAATGTCTCAGCTCTAGTAGGTGTCACTTGCTATTTGTTCTAGGCATCCTTCTCACAGATGTTCCTCTGCACCATGTTTTTGTTATGCATCTGCATGCAGAAAGGTTTCTTTGTAGCAGCACACACTGGACTAGTAAATAGTTTTCCTTACAATACTGAGCAAACATGCTGGGTACTGTCAATTCACAATAAACCGATTAGCTGTTTTTCACTCTGTTTTGGCATAAAGAGGACTCCATTACACTAGTGTTTCGCATAGATTGTTGTTGCAGCCAAAGTGCCATGGAAAATGACTATTTATGCTGTTACTTGTCAAATAACAGGTAGGAAAAAGGAAATACAGACCAATGTTACTATGCTATTCAGTGTTCCTCTGTAACGCTGCTTCGCTGTAATCTCTGAAGAGATACAGATCGGGATGTCATTTTACTGTGTGTGTTGATGGTGGTTAAAGTCAAGCACCAAATATTTAATAAAGGTTTAATTGTAATTGTTAGTTATTTAAATTATAACTGTTAGTTATTTAAACATATCTGGGAAACAATATTATAATTAATTACAGTTACTAATTATAGGGCTCAATGATGGTCTTTGAAAGCTCTGTGCTGCTAAGGTCTCCAGACCTTTTCTGTCGGTGAGTCCAAGGTTTTAGAGATGATCGGCTCTCCTGGGGAAAGCACCATCTCCGTACTGCCCTTTATGATTGCTTTCTGCCGTGTTTTTTAGTCCCCAGGGTAGTGTGTGCAACTTGCGGGGAAAGGAGAGTGAGTGGAGCAGAAAGCAAGAGGGCTTGCCCTCCAAGGAGAGTTAAATGCCCAGGGTAAGTCAGAAGTAATGCATGCCTATCAAATTTAGGTGGCTGTTCCAGCACTTGGAAGCTCTTGGGAAGCTTCAGTGAGAAGTACTGAGACCACCAAGCAAACTCTTTTTCACTCTGTTCTTACAGTGCACAATACTTCTTGACATTCCCTTTGGAGCACAGCTGTAATGTATATGTAACCCAAAACATAAAGAGTATTAAATATGCCAGAATTTCTTTTTAATCTATCTTGATTGCTCTATTTCACAATTTAGATCTATTACATTCTCAGTAAATCTTTGCGGAGTCCATGTATTGGTTGTAAGGATATTCTGCATCCTACTATGTGTTCGACAGTGTTTGTTAGCTTACAATCAAGTAGTTGTTTCTGTGGAGTAAAATCAACTCTAAAACTTGATCTTAACTCTGGTACCATTTCTTGAAATAAGAAAGTTTTCAAGATCTGTGTTCGAAACGGTTTTCTGTCTTTTGTAACTCATTTATATTCCTTCTAAAAAAAGGATTAAGTTACTTCAACAGAAGTATGCTTATTACTTCATCCAAACCCTATAGCTTTTGATAAAGAATTTTTTTGATGAAAAATTTTTTCAAGACAAAAATAGCTTTCAAACAGACATGCTTCACAGGTCCTCCAGATCTTACCTTGTTTCCCAAGATTTTAAACTTCTTTTTTCACTGAACAGGGTGTCAATATGCCTTCTTGCACAATCAGCATTTTTAAGACGAATCAAAGCTATAACTATAAATATTTCGGGGGAGTTTGAGCAGCAGGCCATGTTGCTAGTGCTGTATCTGAGGAAAGTATCCGTGCTGTGGGACTGCAAGGTATCCAAGAGTCTTCCGGAGGTGCAGGAGCCTCACCGCTGCCAGGGCAGCCTTCAGTGGGTCACAAATGCAGTAACACCTTGCGGAAGCCTCATGCTAGTCCTGCTGTGGTTTCGTAGTGGTTTTCTGACAGCAAGTGACCTGTTCTTGTGATGTCCCAAACTTGGGATTCATTTATTTGCTAGCAGAGGCCTGCAGTACTGTGCTGTGATCCCTACAAACACATAGGCGCCACTGACATTTCAAAAAAGCCATGCCTATTGTGTTTCATAGGAAATTAATTTTGATTGACAATTTGTCATAGTTTAAGCCCAGCTGGTAACAAAGCACCACGAAGCCACTCGCTCACTCCTCCCCCTGGCCCCAGTGGGATGAGGAGGAGAAAATATAAAGAAACACTCGTGGGCCGAGACAAGGACTGGGAGGGATCACTCACCACTTATGGTCACGAGCAAGAGGTGGGCTCAACTTGGGGAAGAAACAAAGCCAATTTAATCTACTACCAATCAAATCAAAACAAAGATAATGAGAAGTAAAACCAAACTGTAAAACACCTTCCCCCCAGCCCTCCCTCCTTCCCGCCTCAACTCCAATCCCCAATTTCTCTGCCTCCTCCTCCCCAGCAGCACAGGGGGATGGGGAATGGGGGCTGGGGTCGGTTCCTCACACGCTGTCTCTGCCGCTCCTTCCTCCTCAGGGGCAGGAGGACTCCTCGCTCGGCC
>JAVJGG010000094.1:1522540-1533813 GCA_035590195.1 Aviceda cuculoides
GGCCAGCGGCGGGTCCGGCTTGGAGCCGGGGAAGCTTCCAGCACCTTCTCACAGCGGCCACCGCCCCTGCGGCCCCTTCTCCCGCTACCAGAAAAACCCCGCCACACAAACCCGAAACACAATTTTAAGAAGGTCACGTTCATTTAATTAGGAGTTGTATTCAGGCCTTCTACTGTTGTTTTGTAAAGATTTCTCACATTTTTTGTGCAGTTTAAATATTTCTGTTTTCTCTAGTCAGAAAACTTAAGACATGGCAAAAAGACAGAACCAATTATATATCAAGCACTTGCATAATCCTAAAATATACTTCTCTGTAAGTATATAATGACAGTGTGCACTTTTAAATCAATTCTTCTAGCTGTAACAAAGCTGGGGATTTGATAAGTCTCACAGGCCGATTTCAAGTGAGCAGAAAGAGACAATTTGTCACAGTCAAGTGATCTTAGGACCTGCTGTCTTTATTTTTTTTTAAATATGAAGTATAAAAATTTAATGCTGTAATTTTATGGAGATGTTCCTAACTCAATTCGTAGGGATTTAAATGCAATAAAGCAGCAGTGTATAATCACTTTTGTGAAAAAAGTTTTTGAAGTCAACCCACCTACATCGAAATAGCTACCAGTCCTTAGAAGTTAGGGGGAAATGTAGAGATAAGTGCATGAAAAAATCTCCAGTTATTCTATACTTATGAGCTCAAAAATGGTTTGTTTTTTTTTTTCTTTTTGTTGTCCTGTCTGGAAGGTGGACTCTGGGTTGCAACTTGTTTACTCATGTTAAACACACAAGAAGTTGGATTGCAGAGGATGGTTTTGGCTTACAATTGGACCTTCTTTACTTGCTTTTTCCAGTCTCCCAGCCTCATTCCTGTGCTTTATACAGGGACACCAAGGATGGTCCAAGTGGGATTTTTGACAGAGTTAGTGAAAATTATTATACTGCTCTTTGTGCCTCTTAAGCAACAGAAATATCCTGCAAGTGCTGAGCCAGTATAGATAACACAAGTGGTAAATAAATGGAATATAAGATTTTTGGAGTAAATATTGTAGTATGATTAACCTTTTATCTTTGCTGATGCAGAGTGTGAAAATGGGCAAATTGAATTTGAAGCAAACCCGTGCTCCCCAGTCAGATCCCTGATCCGCCCTTCCCTAGGCTGCGACGTGGAGGGATGCCTGCCCCACTCACCTGCTTGCTCCTGCAGAAATCCCTTGGCTCTACCACCTACGCAAACCTTTGACAGTCACATATTTCTGTAGCTCTTTTCAGTGGCCCTGAAGTGAGTCACAGGATGTAAAACCCGAGTGATGCTGGGGGAGAGCGGATGTGTGTGGAGCCCCCATATGTTCATTTTCATGAATAAATGGAAAGTGTGTTCTGGAGAAGTGATTTGACCTGAATAGGAAAACACAAAGTTTCTATTTAGAAGTGTTTATTTTTCCAGCTGTTGATGTACTCAAGCTAATATTTTAGCCTTCTAAATTTTTAGCTCTAATTTATAGTAAAGAAAATTGACTTCTCATATTCCTGTAGTTAAAAGTCCATCTTACATGCTGGCAAGTGAGCCATGACACCCATATATCGTAATCAGTTAGGTTTCCTTTTTCAGTGTAGCATTTCTAGTAAATGTGCTCTACAAGAACTGGATGATAATCATGCTATCCAATGCTTTACAATACTCTTGATTTTCTGTGTCTAAGTAAGTATTCAAATATTGTCTTACTATGTGGTTGTTTAATTGTAGTAGTTGGTGTGGAAAACAGTACTAGGACCTAGCTGTGTTGCTTTGCCTGTTGCTTGTTATCACCTGAATATACAGAGTAGTGAGCGTAGGTGGGCAAATTTTGGGTTTTTTTGGAATCATTTAGCATTACTGTATAATACTGTGCAGTATCTTTATCTGCTTTGAGTAATTGAATAGTAGCTTGAGTGAAGCTTCTAGATTTAATATTGTAGAAAAACGTCAGCAATTATAGTGCAGTGTGGCCAGATGTCATTTATTTGACATAATGGTATTGAACTGATGACTCGCTTATTACCTGCAGCTACTTACTGCTGAAAAAGAACGAACTCATAATGTCCTTTCATTATATAATGAGAGAAAAGGTGAGTGTCATGTCAGGCTGTTGACTTTCCTCAAAGAAAATAGGAGTGCAGCAATCCAGCACAAGCTGATGAAAGACGAAATAGTCTGTAGGAGGAAAAAAAAGTTAAATGACAGTTAATATGACAAATAATAAAAAGTTAATATGACAAAAATACGTAAGTGTCCTTAAACTGGGTAAAACTGAAGAAGATATTTGGTGTGGATTTATCTACCTTTTCTTAAAAACCTCAAACCTCTCTCTCTCCAATCACTACAACAGCACAGCAGTAAAGTTGCAGTGAGTAGTCCATTTGTTATTTATGGCTTTTTTGGTGGGTAGACTGTGCACGTTCTACTGCTTTTATGTAGTCTCTGCTGTTGCAATTTATGAAGAAAAGGAATTACCATAGGAATCAGAAAGTGATAATAAGTATCAACAACAAATGCAATTATACTTGCAAAATTAAGCTATTTGAAGGTTGGATTTTTTAAGTGATGCAATAATTTCAAGCAGAAGAGGGCTACAAAATGTGGATGCCAATCTAGTGTTAGTTATCCTTTTCCCTACTTCCCAGAGCAATTGATGTTAGCTGCAAAATTTAGATATACACTTTGAATTCTTGCCAAGCTGAGCCAGGTTTGCATCTAGAAATTAAACAAGGCTCCATTTCTATGTTAAAATATTGACTAAACGTGGAAAGGAATTTATTGAATTAATCCATGCCAAGCCTTTGGTTTAGTTCTTTTCTGTTTTCCAATTTCATTATTCTTGAAAGCTTTTTCTACCCTTTATTACTCTGTTGTTTTTAGATATAGCAGTATTTCTACTCATGTATTGCACTTTCAAGAGGAAATGGGAGTTTGAGTGGGGAAACAAGGAAACCAATCCAGAACATACTTACATGTTTTTGAGAAACTGCCGAAATATCTGAATCTTATAAGCTGTTGGAGATGCTGAATGTTTTTTTTCTGCTTTCCTCTGGGTTGTCCCACAGAACGGTGTAATACTGTCCGAGAGCTGGAGTCAACGTGGCTTCTTCTGAATGCAGCATTAACGGTAAAGATGTGACTTAAACCCGTCATCCTGTAAGTGGGTGCTGATTGACGGTGCAGTCTGCACCCCCGGTTCCCAAAGTGGGGTTTTCTGGCTGCCTGGCAGTCTGATCCTGGTTATTCGGGTGAATCTATGGAGCTGGAAGTCTCAGTTTTGGAAGAGGGTGGGGAACGTGTCCTGCAGGGGTGCTGTCACTCCTGCTGCAGTGGGTATGGTTCACTTCTGCTGCAGCACTGGGAGGGATTTCTAGCAGAGGAATTTGTACCAAAAAAGCAATCAAGAGGAAGGGCTGCTGTAGGACACCTGTCCTGCCGCTGCTTTTTTCCCTTTGCTCTGAAAAGAGGGGAGGGAGGGAAATTGAGAATTTTGGTAATGGGAGGGAGGGAAAACAAAGTCTTGATTCAGATGGGAGAGCAAGGACTGCTCCAGGTTCGTCTACTAGGTACTTGCAACTCCGTTCTATGTGATGTCTTCCACAAAATGCCTGTATTTGCATTACTGCCATTGCCCAAATTACTAACGGAAATATTACTTAGCACTGGATGCAGATGGGGTTGCACCTGAACTGCAGTTGATTAACACTTGCAGAGGGTAGTCTTCCAGTTGGTTGTGCAGCTGAGTTCTCATGGTGACACTGATAATGTCCCTTTGTTGTTTGTAAGAACATCATGTTGGGATAGCATTGAGGAGCAGGAGGTCCTGCTGGATGGTTACCACAAAACTGAGAGCTCCTCCCAGGAAAGAAATAAGATTGATTTGATGTTACATGGCTCCTTATTTGTAATCACCTTAAAACAGTGTGAAAATGCCTGCAACTTTATAGTTGAGACTTGGAAATATTCTGGAATAATGTTAATCTAATTTATTTTATTGTATTTTGAGGGGGTGGTGGAGTTAGGGCATTAAAGATGCAGAGAAAGTTTCATCTAACGTTTTGTGTGATGCACAGTGGCTTAGATCAGGACCACCAGGTGACTTGGAGAAAACTAACTTACCTAAATATTCTTCAGTTGGTTCTTCCTGTGCAGGCAAGTAAAGCAAAATAATCAGGCCCTGTCCTTCCATGACTGAGTGTCTTTATCCCTAATCCAGCATAGCACGCTGATTATCCCTGTTGAATATCCCTCTGAAGTTACAGGAGCATTATTCTGCTAGAGGTGACTGCATGGCTGAATGCAGTTCTTGCACACTGCTGCCAGAGTGCTACGATTGTGGAAGGTCTTATGTTTAAAATGAAAATCCTTGCTTTAGCTGTTGTAGAGGCAACTGTGCCCTAAGGACAAATCACTCTTTTTGGAATGCCAGGCAATGTTTGTTCTATGATTTCCTCAGGAGTTACCTGGGAGTGTCACTTTAATTTAGATCAGTGGCTTCAGAGGAGCCCTGTTATTAGAAGCTGCCTGGGAATGTGCCCTGCAGGCTGAAATGGATGCTGCTACTTGGGAAAGCTGCCAGATTCTTTTAAATATTTAGAGCAGAAATAATAAAACGCTTTGGAATGTCTCATGTATTCTAAATATCATTAAATAATTTGGGTTGCAAAAATGGAAGAGGAAAACAAGAGGGGTTTTACTTTCAGCTGGGTAATTAGCTGGAAACATCATGATGTTTAAGAGGAAAAGTCCTATACGAAGTGAGCAGTCAGCTTACGTACAAGCCCATTGCTTAGCAACTACACAAGTAAACTTTCACTTCTGACTACATTTTCCAGATTTCATTAGATTCAACAAATAAAATGGACTTTATCTTCAAAATACAGAACAAAACCTTGCAGTGTAGGAAATGTAGTCTTCCTGTAATGTTATACATTTAAACTTACAACTTAGGAGCAACAGGTATAGCAGAAATGAATATGTAATCTTCCTACAAACTGCTAAGATAATGGCAGTTCATGTCAGTAAATACTAGCTAACTATGTTTTCTAAACTAACATCTTAAGGTGGAAAAAGAGGTCACTCCTTAACTGTTGATCATTTACTCAGTTGATTTCAAGTCCACTCCTTTGATTGGTGTTGGACCAGACCCTTGCAGGAGCTGCTAACTGCACTTAAAGGTTTAAGCACAAAGATAATTTGGAAAAGTATGTGTATCTTGCATTATACGATTTTGAAGTCCTTTTTTCATAGCTTTAGAAGATCTCTCTTACCTTCTGATGGCTGTAAATTTACAGGCCTTTGAATACAACCATTTTGCCGGTTGGTTAGAGTCCATTGTGTGATTCTGAGATGTGAAAAATAGTTTAGCTGTAGATCAGTTCATAGTAATTTTTTTCCTTCTAACTGAATGTGTACTCTTTAGCAGGGCTGAAGATACTTACCATCTTCATGTTGCAACTCACTGAAAAGAGAAAGCCTCACATGTGCTCTGCCTTTTCTCTCTTTTTTTTTTAAATATTGTGTGTTCAAAGAGAGGTTGTAAGAAACCCTCTCTAGCTGAATGTTAAATGGGATAATGGCGATGCAGAAGTCCCAGTGAAAGATTCCTTTTTCTCAGCATCGTTGCTGGATGAGGACTGCATTAGAGAGAATTTGTTGTGCATCTCTCTTAGTTTGCATCTGTGCCAGACCGATGCTGGGACTCTTTCATTATCTGTGTGGTACAAGAAGTTTAAGATTTTTAAGATGGCCTCTCTTTTTTCTGCCCAGAGATTTGTCTTTGGATCACAAAGTGATGTCTTCATATTAGGTGAATTAATGCATGAAACTGCATTTAAAAAGAAAGGTGGATGAGAGGGGAGGAACGGGAGAGTCCTGCTGTGGGGCTGTGGCTCCATCACAGAAAACTGCTGTCCTTTACTGAAGTGCAATGAAAATACTAAAAGATGCAAACTGTATTCAGGTCATGAGTTAAAAAATGGGCGTAAAGCAAGGTGAATCTAAGCCTAGTTTCACTCTAGATGTTACTTTCAGCTATCTTGGAACAAAACAAATCTTGCTGCATAAAAACATGTGAAAACTAAGAAATACTCAGCTCAATAAACTTCTACATAATATATATATATATACAGCTATGAATGCAATGAGCTTTTCATTACATTCTGGTGAAATAACGCTGTAGAGTTCAGTCAGCAGGCCACATGTATGAATTTAAGACAGTATTGGATTATCCCTTCATATGAATTAAAAGCCACATGTCTCTTGGAACAGTTAGTCCTGAGTTCTTCTAAAACCAACTTTTGATTCTTGCCATATAAAGGTACACTTTTGGTGTAGGCATTTTTTTTGTCATATTTTACCCTATTTCAAGAGTTATTGGGGAACACTTAATGGCTAAGCTATAGAGATTTCTATAGGTGGTGACATGAATATTTCTAAATAGGATTTTCAAAACCTAGATTTATACAGTGTAGGTTGCACTGCAACCTAAAGTTTCTTTGTGCACTTGCAGAACAAATCTTTGGATGGTCTGGAAATATCTGTTTCATACAGAAGCGTAATGAAATAAGTGTTCAGAAAATATCTAAAAGATAAAAAAATTGTTAGTGTTTCACTCTGAAAGTTTTTGCAGCATTTAAAAAAACCCAAATACTGTGCACTGATCCCACGGCAGTTCTTTCCAGCACAGATAAGACTTCATGCTCACAGATGACAAGAGATGGCCTGAGATTTAGAGTTAAAGTGAAAATAAGTGAAAAATACAATGTATATGTGATAAACGATGGTTTGAATAGGCCACTTCTGCCCTAAATCAAGTGTATTATGTGGCCAGCTTGAGAATTAGGTATGTAGGTAGAAGCTGAGTTTGAAGGTTTGGGTATGTAGTTTGAAGCAAAGTTCCTGTGAGGTGCTGAGTACCTCTGAACCAGAGGTTCAGCCTAGGTTGTAAAATCAGAGATCTGCTCAGTGCAAAGATCCATTACTATTTAACATCTGGTACAACTGGAGAGATTTAAGGTATGTGTACTGGGCTCTTAAACTGTGGCAGAGAGAGGGTGACCTTGAGAGGTCCTCAATGGTAGCCTTGGTGGTCGTCCGTCCGTCCGTCCCCAGGGCTATTACCTTTCTCTTCTTTGGGAAGGTGGACTCACTGTGTCTGTGCACCTGTTCCATAGTGAAGATGCTATAGAGCTAAATTTATAATTCCTGCACTTCACACTTCGGTGATTTGAATTTATCTTAAAATTCAGCAACTCTTTAGAGAACAATTAAATTTTTCATAATACTCATTTGCTAAAACATTTACCGATGTTTGCACAGGGTACAGTTTACAAACAGTTCCTTCAGGAAGTGTTTTTAGGCTGGCTATTTTTCAAGCCATTTTCATGTTGGGCACTTAAAGGGAATTATTTCCTTTATCACCTAACGATCGTGAGATGCTGAATGCAGCATCACAAGGGAAAGTGGCTCAAATTGCGCAGACTTACTGGCTCCTTAGTCTCATAAGACTGCACTAACTTGCTAGCTTTTCTACCTTTTCTTTCACCTTTGTTACCGTTATTCCAGACAGATGGAATCCTGGTGTGATTGGGAGCAGCTGCTGTGTTTCTCTGTCACATAATGCGATGGGGCAGTGTGCTGCATCTGCTGGGAGAGGTGGGAGTCATGCATCTGCACAGAAGGAACTTGGCCAAGCTGAGCCGAGCCTGAAACTCAGTGTGTATTTTAATATATTCATGGAGAAACACATGCTCTCTGCTGCTTGCCTGTCCTCTGGCGCCCAAGAGGTCAGGCATGGGTTTGATCGACAGGCGATATGGGTGGTGTGGTTGGCCGCTACCCACTGCCAGCCAGGTAGTTCCTTGATGTAGTGATTCCGTCTTGACTGACTGTGGTTTGAGTCACTTTCTAAATATTATCTATACCTGAGTGGGTGTGTTTAATGAGGTTTAAGTGAATCTAGTGGCGATGTGTGATGGAAAAAGCCATTACTCTTCCCTTTGCGCAAAACTAATGGCGCACGCAGTAGAGATGTTAATTTTGTTTACATGGAAGGTTTTTACAGCTGTTGCTTCTCAGGTTATTCACATCTTTTTACAATTAATATAGGAAAATACAGTAGATGGTTCTTAGTGAGGCAGACCTGATCAGTGTTCGTGTTTATACTGAGACTTGAGTCTGTGAGTGCAGAGTAGTGGGAAAACTCAAAGGAGCCAAAATAATCACCTCCTAATAACAGCTCTAACTCATGGCAACAGAGTCCTGAAAGGATCATCCTTGCTTTACAGTTTCTGCATCTTCCTCTTGTTAGTGATCAAATCAGACTATCAATACTTGGTCCTCTCATGTTTCTACAGATAATTACGTTTAACAGCTTTTATTTATGTAAGTCTTGAGGAAGAACTTGGTTGCATTTGAGTAATTTTTTTCTGAGACCAATCAGGCAGACAGAACTCTGCTTTTTTCTTTCCCTTCCTAATTTATCTTCTCTGTTTTTATCTTTTCCACCAATTTCTATTAATTTCTTTCTTGGCTACAGTGGACTGTGATGAGCTTTTAGTGAAAAATCTGAAACTGAAGACAGCATTTAATCAAAATATTTGTATCTTGAACTTTATTTCCCTGATTTTATTTATTTCTTTAGACAACTGATATAGGAGTTTAAGTGATGGGCCTTAATAGTAAAAGCAAATGCTCTCAGGAAGAGTTCTACTAGTTCACACAGCTCTAGTCTTGGGTTAATAGTATTTCATTAATTTCATTTGGGATCCTATGTGACAGCATAATTACGATATAATAAGACTTAGCTAGGTGGCATAAAATTATCTGCCAGTAAAGCCTCAAAGACAAGGTCACATAGAGTACAAGCAGTCTTCAAAATGGTGTTTCTAGAACTAAGTGTTCCATCTACAGAAAAAATAAAAGAACGTTTTAATTTTTGACACTGCTTCTAGCAGCTGCAAAGCAGTTCACCAAAGTGAGTTCTCCAAAGCATTTTAAAAAGCCATGGATGTTAATTTAGAGTTCATTGTTGTTTATGCGGGGCTATATTAAAAACCAGTTTTGTGGATATGAAGCTGGGAGTTAAGAAAGCAGTAAACAGTTATTCAGTCATCTACATTTGGTAGGGCAGCTTTAAATTTTCGGGTTTTGAAAAACAAAACTGAATGCTCCGATCCTTTTTATGAGATCAATATACAGAGCTGCTTAGAACAGGTGCCTATAGATAATGATGTACCTTATGTAGGCTTTTCTGTTTCTAGATTGTTCCCTAAAATTAGTCCTATTAGTAACCATTCTTCATAGCTTCTTCTGTGTAGGGCCACCCCGTCAATCCCTGTATTAAGAGAACTCCTAATACAAAGACCACGTTTTTATTCATCTCCATTATACAGAAAAGAAAAAAGTCCCCTAGGGACTTAATGACCATCAAGCGCATTTGGCAAGACAGCCAGTAAAACCATTAGGATATTTGACATGTATTTCATTTGTATTCCAACAGTGTAGCAAGATGGGTCTTGTGACTAAAGCAGACCTGGAAGCCAGATTTATGTAACCTTGAAGAGGTCACTTAAACCACTGCCTCCCTTGTGAAAGCACTGGGACCAGCCCTGATGCACCTGGGCTCCACAGAGGTCCCAGGCAGCCGTTGCTGGCGATGATGCGAGTCACCGGGGTTAATGACATATGAAGTCACTTAGGTATTCAAACAGAAAGTCTGCCCTACGCCTTCCTCTATATCAATTTCCTTGCCTACTAAATGAGAGCCTGCTTTACCGCCTGTATCGCAGGGTTAATCAACTGTGCATTTTTATGAAGTGCCTGGAAATCCCAGGATGTATTCTACGGCACTGCAAGGGATTTGCTGTTGATGCGTCTAGAAAATAAAGTAAATTTTTAAAAATCTTTTTTTTTTTTTAATTGCAACTTCAAGCGTTTTTAAATTAAAAGGAATATTTGTGCCCATTTTCTGACACTGACATGCGTCTGGTTGGATCTCCTGCCTTCCTGCAGGAGATAACGTATTCTTACTTTGATCAAGAATAATTCTGCTAAGATCTTTCTAGACTGCCTTGTATATATGTTTGTGTTTATATCTCTGTGTGTGTATGCATATACGTTTATTTTATGGTTTATAGCATCAACTGAGCTAACTCTGGAGCTAGGTGATTCCTGAGTTTTTTGTTTGTTTTTAGGTTTTTTGTTTGTTACTGTTTTAAAAGCAATCCTAGTCACTGTTGTATAGCAATAGTGTATTCTGCTTTCCTTTGCTGTTTTTTGCCACCTCTTTCAAAATTTAACTCACTTCAAATTCTATATAACTCCCTCCTCCTTTGGGTGTAGTATTTTCTTTAGTCTTTGCACTATGATACTTCCTGCGTGAAACTACACTTACTGTTTCTACTCCTGCCTTATTTGAAATGAAAGGTAAAGGAATGTAGCAGAGAGAGCTCAAAGTACTTTGCTGGTGGGGGAAGACTAACTTTGACGATTAATTTTGAATTAAAAGCTTTAGATGACTCTTGATCATCAAGTTGTTCACCACGATCAACAGTGATTATTTCTCTGGTGTGATGTGGCCATTCTGTCTTCACTGTCAGATCTGTTTTCATGGGATCATGTACATGGCCTGGGAGAAAGCCATCAGGGCACAAGTGGAACTGCGAGTCTGTACTAACTAGAGGGAGGTAATTGTTTCTTCTTTTGAGCTTTCCAATTTTTATTTTATTATTATTTATTGGCCTTAAGCTTGACTCTACAATTCACCGAGAAACTTTTAAAATATAAATATGAGTAATTCATGATGTAAATTGTTATGTGTAATACATGATTGTTTTAGTTAATAATATATTTGAAATAGAGAAAACCAGTCTTCCTGTAAATAATTAAGAATTCAAGGCAAGGAGGCAACCTCCTTTCTATTCTGCACCAGAGCAATGAATAACGCTTGTCCCTTACCCTGTAATTCCTCTTTCCTGATCCTGAACTGGCAGTAATTTTGTGCAGGGAATTCAGTGCAACCATAGTTAGTAATGTCACCCTGAAAAAGGCAAAAATGTTCCATAAAATGGGACCTGTTTTACCTTGCTTCTTACTATGGATTAGTTCTACAAATGGTTATTCTGGCTGAAGGTCTGGGGCATAAACAGTCTTTTCAACAATTTTTAAGTAAGCTGATTGCCTAGAGTTGACATAGAAAAGTGGAACAATTCGATTACAACTCCCCCCTGCCCCCCCAAACCCTCCAAGACACCCCCCC
>JAVJGG010000094.1:1533830-1554043 GCA_035590195.1 Aviceda cuculoides
CAAACACCTCGCCCCCACCCCAGCTGTGCAGCTGCCCCAATCTGTTGAAAGAGAGAGGGTGTAATTTCTCCTTAGCATCACAGGAGCAGTGAGCTGATTCCTTCACCTCTAAGTTTGTTTCTACTCTTTATGGCCAGTTCTATGTTCAATTATTATTTGCTTTCATTTTTATTAATGAAGACTTCCTAAAAACTAGAAAAGACTAGTAATATAGAGAATTGGTTTATTTGTGCCCGTGATCTTTGTATTTTAATTGGAATTATGTTGACCTTCCTAACTCTCCTTGTGAATACTAGTTTAAGGATCTTGCATTCCTTTTCCTTATTTTCATACAAATTGCTTTCTAACACGTAGCCATGTTTTCACACTCTGCATTTTTCAATGAAAGTTTATTTTAAAAATTTAATGCCAGTGCACTTTTTTTTCACAAGATTTGGTTCAATATGCTAAGGTTATGGGGTCTACTCTCTGATGGACTCCAAAACATTTCAACAGGTCTTGTTTCAAAAGGAGGAAAGCAAGAAATAAACTCGGAGCTTCGTTTATGTGTACATATGAGGGCTGTGATATTTTTATGCCTTCTCAAGCTAAACTTAGACTAGTGTGATTTAGGGCCAGTGTGATTTAGGGCCAATGCTGGAAAGACAGCTAGCTGTTGGCTCAGCCCCACGTTGACCACGAGGGCTCAGCAGAGCACTGAGAGCCCAGCAGTAAGTATCGCCACCAAAGGAAGCTCTAGGTGTCTGGTGTGCTTTCTGAATTTGACTTGTACATCTCATTGCCAGCTCAGCTCTTCAATGCCAGAAGAAAAACAAGATTTATTTTGCTCAGTGTCCCATCTGCAACAGTGGCTGTAAGTAGATACGCAAGGAAGAGTGGAAACATAGCAAGCAAATATGTATTTCCAGCCTTCAGCTACATGCATCTCTGTGGACTTCCTGAGCTGGATGTGGTTTTGATCTGTTCACTAACCTTTAACAGAAGTATGTTCCATAAACGTGAGCCTTTATAAGCTTTTAGCATCTACCAGCTATTTTCTCAGTGAGTACTTCAACTTTTTTACCCACTGCATACAGAGCCAAGATCTCCTTGGTTCTAACCTGTATCACAGTTTCTGCTAATTTTCTCAGTATAGATATTAGGATTATAATTCCCTTGATTCTACCCCAGCCCCTATTTTTATATCTAGTATAGACATCTCCCACCTTCTGGTACATACCAAAGTGATTAAAGCAAGTAGACTACCTGCTTAGTAAACCACATTTTCTACTTCACCTGAGTACTCACATGAATACCTTTTAGTGCTAGTGGGCTTGTTGTTCTTTTTGTCTGCTTACTCTACATCTCATCCTGCAGTTGCTTCCATTCCAGACAGATCTCTCCAGTTTTTTCCACAGTGAACATTACTGCAAAGGAATTGGTCAGCTTCCCTGTGGCAGCCCTGTCCTTTGAGCACTCTTTGTGCTCTGGACATTGGTTGGCCTTGATAAGACTTTGGTGCTTCTGCTGAAGAAGGATTTCACATTAGTTTTGGTTCCTTTTTGCCTGGCTAAGTTTTTGCCTGTCTCGCTGTGGTTTTGCATTTACTGTACCATTAAATGGTACGTGGTACCATTCTTCACGTTTTCTTCATTTTGACACAGTTTCATCTTTTTAAGTCTGTCATCTTGCTTCTAATAACCCCTCACTGTGCAGTTTGGCTCGCCTGGTTCCCCTCTGCTTGTTCTCCAGTTCCTCTCAATGGGCAGTCTGCACTGGCCCAGTGACTGCAGCGTGCTGCCCTTCAGCAGCCTTCACCACTGTCTCTCGGCATTCAAAGCTCTAAAATGTCGTTTTTAGCTGCTTTTCAGTAAGCTTCCTAATCTTTATGTAATGTGCCTTCCTGAAGTTGAGTGTCACTAAAGGATTTTTTTTCTTTTTTTCATTGGTGTGACTCCTGCAGAAGATTGCCTCTAACTATTTTGTGGTCACTTCTGCAGAGATTGTTTCTAGTTGTGCTTTTCTGATTGACCTATACCTACTTATGACCAAGTAGGGTTTTGCAGCTTGCACGTGAGCTCCCAGCGAGCTTCTTCACGCAGTTATTGGCAGCCTCTGAGCAAATGTGCTCTCTGCTTGCTGTCGCAGTGTGATGTTTGCCTAATCTGTGGCAGTAACTGAAGCCTCCCTATTGCTAATTTGTTTAGTACCCTTTCTGATATCTCCTGCCATGTTGTGGTTAGTGTAGCCACCTTGTTCAGCTAAAAGGCAATACAGACCCAATCCTATATTGCTGTTTTAGGCAAGACATTGCAAGGTACGTGGATTCTGTGTTACTTGCTGAGGTGACTACTGTGTTAATTTCTTTCAACCCTGACCTCCCCTTAGCATACAATACTACAGTCCAGGTAGCTCATTTTCCTGTCTTTTCTGGGTTTGGTTGTTTGGGGTTCCCCCCCCTTTTGTTTTTTAATCCTGATATTAAAATGTCTTGCTTACTGTCATCCTTCCCCCAGGTTTCTAATATGCTTTGTATGTCAGTGCCTTCACTTAGCACTAGGCATTGCAGTTCCTCAGTTGCGTTTTGTTGGAGTTTAAGATAGGAGAAACTTTATTAAATGGGACATCTTGTTAAGCAACTCAAAGTGGGTGCATTTGTTATTAATTGCTTCTATTGTGCTTTGAAAAAATTTGTGCTGCTTCTGAATAGGCTCAGAAGTTGAGTCTATGCCCTCCGTAACTCCAAAGCACTTCACAGCACTGCTGTCTTTCTTTTCAATGCATGGGCTCTAATTTTCCCCTCTAACTTTGCACACAGGTGTTTGAAAGTGTATGAAGCTGGTTGGTTGTTTTTTTTTGGGGGGGGGGGGGGGCTGTGGTGGTTTGGGGGGTTTTTTTGGACCCCTTCAAATTTTCAGAGTACCGTATGTGATTCTAATTGATCTATGGAAATCTAAAACCTTTGACCAGACCCAAGGCATTTCAAACTTGGCTGTAACATCTATAGACATGTTGCAAATATTGGCAGTTACCCATTAATGACTAGCTCTCAGCTGTCGGTGCACAACTTCTGGGAGGAAAGGCCAGACAAATACAAATACAGCTGCTCTCTGCATAGTTTCTTCCTCTACCTTGCCCTGTTTTCCTTAAGAACTATGTTTATATCTAATGTCAAAAGATGCAAAAGAGGTAGATTAATGGCAGTGGTGATTTAGCAAAATCTCAAGCACACACTTTAATATATTGTATCTGCTACCTTTTAATTCCAGTAAAGGATATATATGGAGAAGCCCTCTTATGCTAATCTAGTTTCTGCAGTGCTTCATATCTCAGTACAAATATATTTTAAATTACAAAATGTAATGGTATGTGCCATTAGTAAAATTCCAAAGAGCGTATACATAGGTACCACTGGTTGTCTGTGGAAAGGTTTGTCAAGTTGATTCCTTTCAGCACTATCAATGCTACTATTTTAATGGGATATCTTCCAAATATATTCCCATTTTAAAGCTTAACTGTTGTCTTTCAGTTCTTTATAACTGAATGGGAAGTCATTTTGTATCAAGAGATTTAGGTTATGGTCTGTAGTAATGGAACTGTCTTTTTTTCAATTTAGCAAAATACCATTAAGAATTAATTTATGGCCCAGCTACATTACTGAATCATAGAGGTAGGTAGGAACGTTACACTCTGGGTATCCTTTCCAACAAAGTTCTAAAGATAATTTTTAAAGTACAGACACTTTCTTCCTTCATTGCACTGTAACTCGTATATATAAATATGATTTAGGGAACATGTTTTTACTGGAGATGCTGAGGTAGCAAAATGTACAATTACAGATAACACTCAACAATGTGACACGGCGTGTATTGGATGCAATTTTGCATTGCATAAGCAGCAAATGGAACAAAGCGTGATTACTTTAAAGTGGAATAAGTAAGATCCTACCATCCCTTAGTACAGATGTCAAATCCTGGGAGGTAGTTCTGCTTGACTAAAGATTAAAAATAAGTAAAAGGAGCCCAAACAAATATGTAAGATCCATATGGTACACTGACAGACTATGATTAGGTTTCATTTGTGAAGGAGGAAGTTTTCTGTAGTAGTAATGTCATGTTTATGTAAGTTCCTTTTTTTTTTTTTTTTAATAATTCATAAACAAATACATTTTTTCAGAGATTTCAGGCAGCTCTAGGGCATGTGGCAACACAAAACCCAAACAACACCCCCCAAACCCCTAAACAACCCACCAACAAACAGCACAAAACTCAAAAGAACCCCTCCCACCCCCCTGCCCCCAAACCATCTAAAAAACCCAGGAAACGCCTCAGGACTGGGAGAATAAGGAATGCCTTGAAATCGAAGTATTTGTGAGTATATTTCGGTGATGCAATATGCTGACAGAACTCCACTAGCATGAAGTGACAGCATGGATAGTTGAGAAGAGGGAAAACCTTGTCACCTTCCACCATTCCGCAATAAAGGATATCAGTCACATTATTCATCTTAGCTGGTATCACGCTGTAGATGGTTTTATGTAGAACTTTATCCAAGGGACTTGATCGTGGTGAGTCAGACTAGGAGGATGGTATACATTAGGAGCAATCGAGGTCGGGTTCAGTCATCTCCTTTTTTTGATTGGAGAGTCAGATTATTTTATGATCTTGAAAAAAAGGAAAGGTTCCATTCAGCACATGGTAGGGATGTGTGGAGATGGAAAAGGGACAAAATCATAAAGGTACAAACGTCGGAAGAGGCCTGAAAATGAAAGAATGCAAAAGAATTTTTTTAGGAAAATACATGCTCTTATTAAGTTTTCTCGCATGCTGTAGTGTTGGGGGTAAAGAAGGTGGAAATTACTGCAGAGCTTATTTGTTCAGCTCCTTCCAGTTACTCATTTTATGTTATAAATGTGAAATCGGAGCTCCTTCAGGAGTTCCAGCAGATATCAGAAGCCGAGGCAGCAGGAAAGCAGAGGCAATGCCTCCCTCCTCTGCACTGCACTGTTGTGCTGCTTTTGAAGAAAGGAGGACGTGGAGCCCTTCTGTCTTCACATTCTCTATTAGGTGTGAAATTACCTTGCTTTTCTACCGAGGAGGAAATATTCCCTGGAGTGCTTTGTCCATACTAAAAGATAAATCCATAATTTGTAAATCTCTGTTCTCTTCTTCACTTGCCCTGTGACTTTTGTAACTTCGTGCATGCAAAGTACCTGTAAAATGCTGCGTAGTGGAAATAGCAGTGCTTTACCTAGACGTGGGAACAGCTCTTTGGCTGTCAGACAATGGCATATACTATGTTTAACTCCAGGGTAATTTACTAATGGCAGGATTTCTGCCTAGTATATATTGTCTCCTGAAGCCCAAGAAACTGGGCTGATTTATGTTCAGGACCTGGCCCCTTGCTGCTATTTCAAATCCTTTTTGCTGTGGATTGTGATCTGGATGTTAATTTATCAAAGTTGGGATTCACAGGTCGCAGTGTTACAGCCAAGCTTAAAGAGTCTCATAAAGAAGGGTACATTCATCTTGTGACTGCATGTAAATATTCTGAGTTGCTATAGCTTTAGCTAGACGACTGTATTATCTCATTAATCATTTTGTGAGCGTTTCTGTGTTGTTGTTCTCTCTTCTCAAGGATAGACAGGCATTTACCACTTCCGTGATCAATAAATGAGTTATTGGAAGCTGTAGTGCTTACAAACTGAAGAGGCAGCATTGCTGTCTGCTGCTTTTGTTGGCTGGCTTCTGTAAGATGGTCTACAGGTGAAAAGAGAAGGCCAGGGTTTAAGAGCTGGCCAAAATGCAGACTTGCTGGATTTGAGAAATCTAATTTAAAAACTAAATTGAGCTGGGACCCAATGTCTTACTGGCTCTAAGCAGTGATTTTTTTATCCTTTTTTTTAATCTCTTAGGGTATTGATTCTTTGCAGTAACATACTTAACATCTGCTATACAGGGACATCCAGCCCTTTCCCCATTGCCCAGGCAGTCCTGCCGGGATGTGCGAGGGGAAGGCTGCGGGGTGGGAAGGGCGGATGCCCGTGCAGTTTGCCCGCGCAAAAAGACCTTTTCTTACGGTCCTGCTCTGCTGCTCCTGCCTTTTCTTGCATCAGATGCTTGTGAGAGAGCTGGAGGGGGGGGGTGGGCAGAAACTGGGTACTCTGGTATTACCTGTATGGAAAGAAGCTGAGCAAAATATTCCTCCACTGACCAGCGGGCAGTTTTACTGGAGCTATTAACTTACAGCACTCTTAAATCACAGGATAGCTGCTGCTTCCTTCCTCCCTGCGTGCGAAGAGGCTATCCAAATAGATTAAAACCAGGACTGCGCCAGCTGTGCGACTGACTAGGCATGCTGGCAGTATGTATGTGTGTGTATATTTATACATTTTAAAACTTTTTTTTTTTTTAATACAGCTGGTTGTGCTCCCGAGAGCTACCAAAATGTGAACAGTTCAGCTGCCATAATGTCTAGTTTCTCACACAGCCACAACAGTCCTAGTTTTAATCTTTTCTGATAGCTTCTCTGCATGCCGGGAGGGAGGACTGCAACTGTTTTTTTCCCCAAGTAGTCAGTTTCATATTCTTTATTTTGTTCTTTTCTTCCTAAAGGAAGCCCTGTTTAGCAACTTTACCCATGCTTTATAATTAACCAAGTTAAGTGAAAGTTTGTGTATGGCAATTTCATTTTCCTCAGGTGAGATCTTCTTTTGCTTACCATGCTGCATGGTTGATTTTAACCAGATGTTTTTTCACAACTCTCATCTCTCCTTACAATTTTTAAAGAAAACACAAACTATCAAAATGACTTCACAGTTCTCAGAAAATGCTAATTTAAATTTTTCTCATGAAAACAACGGAGGAAATCATAGTTCTAAAATAAATAACCAGCTAGAGATCATTAATATTCTCAAAAGAAAAAGATGACTTACACTGACAAAGGAAAAATGCTACATTCAAGTTTGAGTAAACTGATATATAATGAATACAGACAAAAGCCTTGGAAAATATCTGAGAAATAACTGACAACATGTAGTAGCTCCTGTTCTCTAATGTAGGTTTAAAACGTTCCTGACATAGATGGTTTTTCTGCGGAAAACTTAGTGTTCTGGGGCAATGATTTTTGGTAATGCTAGTGGATGTTCAGTGTAGCTTTTCAAAATGTATGACGTGCTTTATTTGTTGAGCTGAAAAGATATGCTTTGTTTTGTCGTGGATTTTTTTAAGTATTAAGGAAAGCCGGTATTATATGTTGAATTTAACAAAGGTGAATTTGTCTATATTCTTCATGCTGAGTGATTTTGGTGGTTTGGGGGATTTTTTTTTTTTTCTTTTCTAGTGGGTTGGGTTTTTTTATGTAGTTTTTTGGTTGTTTTTTTTTTCCTCCACGGCACTTTCTATAAACCAGTTCAGAAGAGTAAGATGCTGGAGTAGATGCTCCACTTGGCTATCCCAGCAAGAGGTTAATTATGTCCACACAAAATAAAACTTGAAGCATAATTGCATTGTGTTTGTAGGGCACCCATTTATGGCCACGGAAGTATTCCTACTCTGAACTCAGATCACTGAGCTATAACCAAAGCTGAATGAAAAGGAGAATATTTCTCTCTTCAATCATTTCGGGCCGCTGAGCTGCCTCCAGCTTGTGCAGCTGCCCAGGTGCGAGTGGTGCCCTCCAGCTTTTTACCTAAAGGGCCGTGATCGTCGGGGCCTGTGTTACACCCCGCGTGGCGATGGAGAGACCCTGCCTTTTCTCGTCCAGCTCACTGCTGCTGAACAACGTGAACTTTGCTTCTAATCCCTGGCTCCAAGAGTGTATGCGACATCTTAATTAAATTTGGAGAGCAGCAGTTAAGAATATAGCCAGCTCTTGCATGTAGCTTTACTACAGGGCAAGCTCTCGCTTGGCCCAGTTTATCAGCCGAGTGATTAATCCTAATCATCGTGCATATCAGAGCTAGAACACCTGATTATGCATGTGCAAGCTATTAATTTGAAAGAAATCATTATAGAATTTAACGTGCGTTGTCCTTAGGCAGCTGCCTGCCCTTTCCAAGCAGAAAGAAGCCACCCCGCCGTACGTTGGTGGTCTCCCAAGTTAGGAGGGGGGTGCCTGTCCCGGGGGCCGGCACCCGCTCTGCCAGGAAATCCCGTGTGGCCAAGGGGGCAGAGGGATAAAGCTGCAATGAAGCAACAGCCCGCTGCGGCAGCTTTAGGGGCTGCAGCTCCTTTTCCTTTATTTTGGACGCCCATTTGGATGTCTCTCTCCTGGGTCTTTTTATCTGGAAAAATGCGTATTTAGAACGTGGGTCCTCATGGCTTGTTTCCTGCAATGGAGAGGGAGGAGGGCAATTTGGTGGGTCAGTCGCTTTCTGCCTAGTGGTTTTATGGATAGCTTTCAGATTTATCAAATGCCTTTTTTCCCCATGTACTCGTGATTTGACATTTAAAGGCCATATTGTGTGAATTAGGGAAATCACTGGGTACTAGAATGAGAAATGAGCTGAAAGAAAAATTGATCAGTAATTAGGAAAGTTAATCCACTCATGGCAGTGAGCCTGGGATTTGTCCTGATGTAGTGCCGTTCAGCTAGTGTAGATATAAATAAAACAAGTTGAGAAAAAATCTTAGAAGTTCTAGTAACAATGGCATGGGTTAGGCTCATTAGGCTTCTCAACAGGGAAGAGATATATAGCAGAATACAGGTTTTATTCATTATATGAATTCTCTAATTTTATTTCATTCTTATTTTTCAACTACTGAATATCTGCTGTTTCAGTTGTGCCCATATCTTCCCAACCATAACCCCACAAGAAAACATTCTGAAGAGCTAAAAATAGGAGAGCAGAGAATATTGAAGACATCCACCTTCCCTTCGCCTTGTCAAGGAACTATTTCCATTGCAGAGATAGGATTTCAAGCAGAAATGCAGGCTTAAAATTTTTTTCTGTAATTATTTTCTGCAGTTTGTGGTGCTAAATATAAATGTAGAGATGCATTATGACAAGAATATTTTTCATAAATATAGCAGAAGTGTATGATTCTGTATTTAAAATTAAAGTAGCCTTTGGCAAACTGTCTGCACAGTTGCGATAAGGAAAGACATTGAAATCTTAGCTGGGTTTACATACAGTATGGTCAGCCGTGCAAGACGACTCCACTGTCCACAGATCGTTATCTCACAGTATTTTCTCACTCTCTTATTGTTGATCATCTACTGTAAAGTTAAAACCAAAACCAAACATTTAATTTGAACATCAAAAATAGATGAGAAAACCACCGCAAACAGTTGATTTTATCACCTTAGGTGAGCGTGTCACTAGCAGCATGCACCCCCCCCCAAATCCAGCCGCAGGTGCCGCCTCCGGCCGTCCCCCCGCTGTCCCCCATCCCTGCTGTCCTCCCGGGCTCGCTGCGCGGCGTGGGAACACGCCCCGGGCTCAGGGTGCCTGGCGGGCTGCGCGGCTGCTGCCGTAGCCCTTTGTCACTTGGCGCTCTAAAACGTAAACTGGGAGACTGATGGTTTTCCTTATTCTCTGCCACCCTCTTCGTTGCCTGGCCAGGGAGGAGAAGGTTTCTTTAGGTCCTCTGTTTATTCTCAGTCCAGAAATAGCTTTTGTATTCAGAGCCAGCGGCGGTTAAAAGATTTCTGTCCCATTTTTCCACTTTCTTTGGTCCACGTTTCATCTCCAGCTAAATTCGAGCAAACTTTAGGTTTAGTTGGTAACGGAGCAGTAAATATAGGTTGGAAAATGCTGATAAACTTAAGCTGGAAAATTGTTATAAACTTAAGTACTTATTTGAGCAAAATGATATCTTGGCATTGCCAAATCTCATAGATGGAGCGAAGAAAAAAAGGGGAGGGAGAGAAGGAGGCATAGCGGGGAAAAAAAGGGTCTTGAACTCAAAGAGAAGTCTTTGGCCTGAAAATTTATAAGTGCCGAAGGGTTTTACTGCCTCATACATGCTTTACTAAGTAAGTATAATTCCTCTTTTCAGATATTTTAAAAATATTTTTGTTTTCCCTTTCTGTAATGATCTTATTATTTTTTCTTGCTTTGGACAGCTAGATATTAGCCATGATTTGATATATATATAATTTCATAATAATGATCCTTTTACAACTCCTAAAGGACATAGTAGAATGAAATATCCCAACTGGAAGCCAGAATGACACATGTCCACAACACTTTAATTTACTTGTGTGTAAACAAAACTGTAACACAGACTCAGAACTGGCATAACACAGCACTTCTTATAGTCCAGGTTCCATGGAAAAGTAATGACAAATGGGGCTATGCTGTAAGTGTTCATTCCCAGAGGTGCAGCCTCGGTGGAGGACAGGCAGGGAATCCCGTGGCTTCGCTGGTGCTGTAACACGGGCACCTTGGCGGAGCTCTTTGGGGGTGAGAGGGTTTGCAGACCCACCGGGAAGGAAAGGGAGGACGCCCAGGGTGGGTGCCCACTTACCACCCCCTTGTTGTGGATTTTATTTCTAGAGCGGTGGGTGACGGGGTCCGAAAGTCTTTGATCTCAGGGGGTCCCAGGGGTCCTGGGAGTGGGGTGCGTTTGAGAGAGCACGTGTGTGTGTATGTATCTAGCACTTTTTCTGTAAAGATCTCGGCAGGGCAGGGAGCTAGAAGGAGTATCAAGAAGATCTGAACAGACACAATGATTAGCAGACCGGGAAGTGGGGAATCAAGGAGCTGGAAGAAGATCTATCGATCTAGCTATCCTTGGAAAAAATTAAACACTGCAGAAATCGCAGATATTCTTAAAGGTGGCAAAAGTGGCAGATCAGCACCTACAGGGCGTAGTGTGTTTGCCAAATAATGTGGAGGGATGGAGGGTCACCGGGGACCAGCTTGGGAAAGTGGCAGCACAACCTGGCAGTCCCATCTGCAGCCGATGCCAGGGCTGTGAGTAACCGTGATCCTGGTCCCTGTGGAAGGGGCTCTTTAGTACAAAACCTCTCTACCACAGGCTGAATTACTCCTCTCCGTCACTTCTCCATCCTCCTGAACTGGCTGAAGTCTAGAGCAGAATAACTACTTGCAGAAGGATGCACAGATTTCACATGGAGACAAAGCCAAGGACAGACCTTCAGGTGGAGCGGACTGCAGAGAAAACACACGGACCATCAAAGCGGAGGCTGCTGCAGCTCCACAGGCTTCAAGAGGCAGGAGGATGTGCTACAAAAGGACAGTGCTGGCAAAGCATTGTGATAGGCACGCAAGCCCTCTGCGCAAAAGTTAAAATATAAACAAGAAAACAATTCTCAGCCATGTCATTTCCGTGACTATACACACTTAAGGTAAGCCCGGGATGCCTTCTCTCGTCTTTGTTAGAAGCCCTTAAACTTTAATGGGATGTTGTTGCTCTCAATTAGATTTGTTATTTGTGCTCTGTACAATCTGCAAGTGATGTCACCTTGATGGAAGAAACAGATTAAAACTGGTATAAGGAGGGACAAGCCTGCAGTTTTCTATCACTTAGGAATCCTCAAAGGAGGCGGAGAGAAAGCAAGGCAACAACAACAAGAAATCTTCAGACATGAAGTTTACACCAAAGTGAAGAAGTCTGAACGAATTATAGCGTTCATTTACCCCACAGATACCAAAACAAGACAGACAATATGAGAATAAAGAATTGTCCTAGCAGCAAAACTTCACCATTTGTGGAAACAGACCTTGGGGTGCTGGTATCATCAACATCTCTATTTATAGACATGAACCCTGGGGTAGAAGCCATGGAGTGAAGAGTTCAAGCCCTTAAGTTCAAAATGTCTTCAAATGACTTTACATAGACTGTTCTGACAGCTGAAAAATAGCAATTGCATTAGAAATGTAATAATTTGGTGTGGTGGAGGTGTGCTAGCAGCGCTAAGAAGGCGGAAACTGAACCAGTTTTGCCGTGGGATCAGAGTAACATGCCAGGCAGGCACTCATCTGCAGGGAGCAATCAAAGGGGAGAAGGTTTCCCAAGGTTAAAAAGAAATAAATAAATACATCAATCGTTGAGTATAAGGGGAAATTGTGAGCTAAATACCACTGAGTACTTATAAGTCACGATCAGTGCTTCTAAATGCCAGCTTAAGACTGAATCAAGAGCAGGAAGATAAAGAAAGGTCTCAAAGATTCCCTCCTTAACCAGTTCAAAAGACTTCTGTTTGCAGGGCATGCATTAACCTTGCACAGCAGATAAGCTGATTTGATTTGCATTGAAGTCTGGTGTAAATACAGCATAAGACAAATGTGAATTCTTAATGAAGCAAAGAAAAGGGAGAGAAGCTCACGGCTTCTAACTTGAAATGTTAGAAGAATATTACAGGAGACTAGTTCTTCTTTTAAAGCTGAAGGAAAAGAAAACCTTAGATTGGTCTTGACTCTTCACCCTCAACCACTGCTGGCAGTTGTGGTGTAGGAATTGAGTCAGCTCAGGCAAGTCCTGGGCAACTGTGCAGGAATAGCACAGTTTTGATCTTGGTCTCTGTCCGTAACCCGGGATTTTGTATGGGTACACTGGCAGCTTCTCCAAAACTCAGTGCTGAGGGTGAAGTGACGTGATGCCTAATTGCCCCTTACTAGGCAGTGAAAGTGGATAACGGCAGAGGAAATTACTGCTTACGAAGCAATCATCATACAAAAACTGGTGAAACAGAGAATTTAGTTGGGATAGATATATAAATATATATGCATACAAATGTGGTTTGTTACTTTGTAGCTGGACCACTGCCAGAAAGTTTCTCAACTTCTTGAGGACAGAGGAAGTAAAATGTTTTTAGAAAAGATGAAACCCGATGTTTTCAAGTAAAATATTTCCCCAGGACCTGCTACTCCTTGGGGAAATTGATTACACAGGTTTGTGGAACACAGGAGGTTTCAAAAGAAATCCTTCAGCCTAGGGAAAACAGCATTTCAGACCCGCTTGGCTTTGGGCATCTTGCCACAAACTCCCTGGGAGAGCAGGAGGTGCTGTGCTGCATCCTCTGGGAAGAACCGCTTCACCCCTCCGCTGAGAAGTGGTTTCACTTGCCACTAGCTGGTCTTCATCCTGCAAGAGTAATTGTAGGTTATTTATAATGAATTCTGCATAGCTGAATGATAATGAACCTGGTTACTGTATCAAAATGACAATAATGGGCATTTTTGCTGTAATGTGTGGTAGAAAACAACGGAAAAAGCTGGAGCTGCAGTGAACTGTCACTGTGACAGAATCGGTATAACAATAGCTGGGTATAACTGAAAACTGGATTTTTCTTTAATTGCTCCCTTTCAAAGAACATTATAATTTTGGGGGGGTCAGTATTGTGCTAGCATGCTATAAAGAATGCAAGAATGACTGGAACGGCTGCGACAAGTGCAGTTTACTTGATAGTAATCCCAATGGTTAAGAGCCACAAAGGGCATCATTGGCTTAGAAAATCAGCATTGTGATATCGTTAATCCTTCACTTGTAGACAGTGCAGCCTAACAAAAAACACTCTTGAGAAACCTGGCCTTCATGTTTGTCTCTGTCCACGGCCTGCTCATTATCTCTGTCTCATTTCCGCCTCCTTTAGTCAAATAACCATTCCCATTTGCTTTGATGTACAGAGAATGAAAGTGCTGTGTCTTTTTAAAAAAAATCAGGTCTGCAATACAGTATAGATGTTGTTAGAGTATGCTTATTGTAATCAGACTCTGCTGCAATAATGTTTAGCTTATCTGAAAGAAGCCCCTGGCCTTAGCCCACTGCCAAATGGTTGGGTGCTTATGTTGCAAAAGATTTTGGGCGCTATTAGTGATCGGATGGTCTCCTCCTCCTGGGGTGGAAGTTGGTGAGTTTGGGGACAGAAAAGGAGCGGCCCCTGATGTGTTTCTTTAGCAGGGTAGGAGCACTGCCAGCTCGTATTGCAGACGCTGCTCTGACCTGGCCCCGAGCAATCTTCCTGGTAGCGATGTGTCTCCTTAACATCTCTGGCTTGTTTTGGATTTAGTCTGCGTCTTCCGAAAGTGGCAGGCAACGTAAGGAAAGCATATGCCCGGAGCTGTTTGGAGAACAGCCGCGCCAGTTTAAGGACCGTTGATAAAGAAGTCGCTATTTTCAGATGTTGCTTCAGCCAACTGTGGAGCGCTGCAGTTCAGGTTCAGATCAGACTTCAGAGGTTGTGTTAGCACATCTCCATGACTCCACATAATGTCTCGACTTTGTTCTAGGGCAGCCAGTCCAAAGCAGTATCTCGCATTGGGAAGCGGTGGGTCGCCAGCGGTCTGACAACCAGCTGCTGTCCATGGCTATCGTTGGCCCGTGGCTGCTGGCCTAGAGCGGAGTCCTCGCCGTGGGTGGCCCAGCAGCTGCATGGTCGTCTTTGGAGGGAAGAGCGGAGAAATCAGACAACTTCCATAGACTTTCAGAAGTTAGTGTTAGACCCATCATAGCACAGTTGGGAACGTGGCTGTTATCCTCCTAGGAGCATGCTGTTTCTGTTATTTATGTTTTAGAGAAGTAATTTTATTCTACTCAGACTTTCTGCACGAGAGAAATTCTGGAGATTATTTTTGCTCATGAGCTTCAAGTTAGTAGCTCATGCATGTATAACTGAGCCAGAATCTCCTGCATCTTTTCTCATTTGAGATTTCTCTCAAGTTCTCATAATTTTGCTCTTTAATTTAATCTCAGCATGTGTGCAAGGCTGTCCCTGAAATAACTGTTATCCAATGATTTTAGCTTCTGTGTTAGTTGACTGCAGCATGGAATACTTGATATTTTATCATCTGTTGTTAATAGCACACCAAGAGCAAAGAGGTATGTTTCGTAGGTCTGCTTTACAAAGGTAGGTAAGAGACAGGAAACCCCTGAGAAGTCAAAGTTAGAAAGGGTGAATGAAAATAAAAAGTAAAATTCTTGGTACAACCTCTACCTACTAACCATATTGACAGGATTGTATCAGAAATTATAGCAGCGCTGTTCTCTTCATTACATTTATGATTGTGTCAGCATTTAAGCAATAAACCCATATTTTCTGGGCTTGCTATAAAAGTTCACGCTGAGCTGGAGCTTGTTGCGCATGTACTACATCTTAGCATACTAGATACTAAAGCTGAAAAAAAAATTCCATTAATCTCTTTTAAAACTACTTAGAGAAGAATGAAGATTTTATGGTTTGGGTTGCATGTTGTCATTCTTACTATCGGACAAAATCAGCCGAGTTATCCATTGCAGACTTACCTTTGTTCACTAGCTCAGAACCACTGCTTGCTCATCTGCATGCTTGCTGTGAGCTGTGCATCAGAGCATCTGTGTGGTAGCCTTACTGCAGTCTCCATGAAAGGAAATTACTAAAAGCACAGGGTGTTCTGGGGGGAAAAACCTGACTGGTATTCCCCCACCCACCCACACTAAGTGGAATGGGTTTTGTTCTCTGTTGTCTGTTTATAAGAATCTCATTTATTAGCTGTGTATAGGCAGGCAGCTGCAGGAAAAGCCTGAGGCAGTGCTGGTGGGGGTGGCTCAGTCTCTGTGGTGGCTTTCATGACCTCAGTGCTGGGCCCAGTAAATGGTCACTTACTGGAGGTAAGGCGCTTTGGGGAAGGAGGGTTAAGAATGCAGGTATTTGTCATCCTGGCTGCAGAATAAGATGCCTGAAAAGCGGAGTGATAAAAAGTAGGGCAAACTAAAGCTCTTAAGAAAGAAAGTGTTTGTTAAACTAGCCTTCATGACAATAATTTGAAAAGATTTGTCTCTCTTTCTAGTGCTCAAAATGTATGGAAAAATGGAGGAAGTGAATAATTTTTTTACCATTCAGCATACATTTACAGATAAGTACTTTGGAAGATTCTGGATTGCAACAAGTAAGACCAAGAAGATTAAAAGTAGCAGATTACTATATTGGGTCAAGTGTGTACTGATTGCTTTGGATGGAGATGATAACCACGCCCTGTTTTGTAATTCAAACCATTGGTAGCAAAGTGCAGAGCTGTGCAAAAGCTGGAATTTCCATTCTGCAGAAAACTGAGATATTTCAGCATTTTTTTCTTCCTAAATCTTACCAAATAATAGTTAAAACATTTAAAAGCTTGATTTGGGAAAAGTTAAAGTTGACTTCTTTGGCTTTGCTTATGGCTAAATTAGAGCTACTTCAGCCAAGCTGCCATCTCTGGTAGCAGCAATCTGGGCGAACTGGATCACTGCTTGCCAACAGATCCCATCTCCCGTGATACAGACTGAGGGCTAGGCAAGAAAAAGAAAATATTGTGTGAAGTTTTTGGTCAACTCTAGAAATATCCTGACCATGAGAAAACTTACTCTAGGGGTGAGGAAGGGGAGAGAGAAAAAGCACTGAAGTTTGCTCAGGAGCTCGTCCTGTGGGTGCGACAGGAGGATGTGGCCGTTCCAACCTGCAGCTGTTGCGAAACGACAGTTCACAGTTGAACTAACTCAAAGCAGAATTTCTTCATGTCATCCTACCAAGCAGAAACAATTCGATTTGATTCAAACTACTTGAAACAAGATATTTTGGTCTTGGTTTCCCATCAAAATACATAGCACTAATATTTGCCTGAAACTGTAGTTTTCATGTAGGAATGGATTCTGTAGTTGCAAAAAAATTAAACACCACAGTCTTGGTATGGGCTTGCTATTCTCCTGCCTTCTCCTCCTGTGTGTTAGTTCTCCAAATGTTTTAGTCTTACCTCCAAATGTTTAAAGACAATCTAATTAGCAGCAAGGGCTTCTCCTGTCTAGGAAAATCCCATGCAATTTCATTAAGGGGAAAAATGGAAAAGGATAAAGATCAGGACCATCGTTTTTAATTCAGTATCACTCTCTCCAGTGTCTCATTATCCTCCTTGTAAATGATTCATGGCTAATAATTGTCTATGAAGAAAAAATGACTCCCCTGTTCCCAAATCTCCCACACTTATCCTTGAGCTACCTTTATTTTGGCTTAAGACTTTCCCCTACAAAGTCTGCACAAATGTCTCTTTCCCCTTGGCCGTTACCAGGCAGAAGAGGAAGGCTTGGAAGTGGTTAGCAGGCGGATGTCCGGGATGGCTGCACTCATCTGGCTCTGTCAGCGGGTTGCTCTGTGGTCCCCAGTAACTCCTCTTGTGCCTCAGACTTTTTCAGCAAGGTGTCACGCAGGAGCTTGTTATCCAGAAAATGCCCAGCCTGGGAGCCTCTGATGATGGGGTTGCGAACGGGGAAGGTTGCCCTTGCTCCAGGAACAGTATTGGTAAGGTGAAGCAGTTGGGGATGTTACCTCTACTCCTTTCCTCAGGCTGGCGTGTGTCGGGGTTCGCACTCAGCAAGACCTCGAGGAGACACGAAGATCTGGCAGATGCCAGAGCACGGTGACCATCATTGTCTTCTGTTTTAACACCTGCGAAAATCAAACCACAGTTTGAGCTCTTAGACTCAGCCAGGAAAGAGAGGCTGTGCTTGACACCTCTCTCCCATGCGGGGATGCTGAAGAAAATCTCACTGTGCAGTTGACATCTTGAAAAAGGCTTTTCTGGAGCATGAAGGATCCTTCCTCTGGTTTTTCTGGTCCTCTCCTGGCCCACGTATGCCTAAAATAATTCCTGCTACTTAATCCTTAGATTCAGGCATTGTGAGGCAAATTCACTGTGCCCTGGCTGAGCGAGAGTTGATGAATGTGTGTAGTGCAAGAACAGATGTGAACCCTTCTCTAAATCCAACTACAAGACTTTTAATGAAGAGCCTCCCCTCCTACAGTCCGTGCCAGGGCTACTTGTGTCCCGCCTGTTACAAATCACTACAGGCACGAGCTGCTGCTTATAGCTCACCTGACACAGCTTTTCTGGCAGGTGAATGCTTGAATCGAGGGTGTCGTGGGTACGTCTCCAGTTGCTTCAGCAAGCCACTGGAGGTAATCGGGTGGTGTGAAGAGCCACCTGCTCTTAAAATAGTTTTGTAAAGGGTTAGCGGGGGAGAAGGGAGCTCTGGCCACTCCACAGTGCTACTCTGCTACCGTGAGGCTCAGTCAGAGCTTTTTGGTCCTCTCACATGCTCCCACCCTCTGTGATGGGTTTGCTGTAGGATAAATTGCACATCATAAATATTTATCCCAGTTTGCCGTCTCACTGAAAGCCATTTCTTGCATGTTCTCTTTTCCACATGGATACTGCTCTTCCTCACCCCAACACTCATTTCATGCAACTTTTAGGCTCTCCTCGTGAGAAACTGTTTCCTTGCTTGTTCAGGGACCCTGATTTCTACTCCACAGTTTTATCCTATATATATTTCATATTACGTATGTATTATATTTTCTCTCTATATATTTCTTTGCAACACTGCTTTTCTCTGCGTCGGGCTTGATAGTCTGATACAGTGACCGGGGCACTGCTGAGCTCAGAGTGCTCTCGTATGGCCCTGCGAGGGAAAGGGGCACTGGTGGCAGTGGGTGACAGTGGGTGGCACTGGTAGCAGTGGGTGCTGCATTGGCACCCATTCTTTTGCCTTCGGAGTGCCATAGCTGCAGCGCTGCCCTGCTCTTTCCGTGTGCGTGTGCTGAAATGCATTATTCAGGTAGCCTTCAGAGCATTTATTTACAGACTTCTTTGTTCCTGTGCAAATTTGAGGTTGCAGTTGAAAAGCAGGGTAGGAAAAGTGGTAAATATATTCTCTAGGGGTGGAAGGATCCAAGATGTCCATAAAAAGCTTTAAGAACTCCTGCAGGCCTCCTGGAATAGGCAGGCAAATTACTGCCTCAGACAGATGTCTAGGCTGCTAGATAACTCTGTTCGACAGGCAAGTCTAAATGGACTGATACCGTCTTGGAAATACGGTGGGCTTTTTACCTCTTTAAAACAGTGCTGTTCTATTAAACTGTTGAGTCTCCTTCCTCCTGTTGCTCAAGACCATGTGTTATTCTTTCTTTAATAGCAGTTGAAATGAACTTATTGAAGTATGTTTCCTTATAGCTAGGAAGCATACTTGAATTATCTTAAATTTTTGGATACCAGCTTGTCATTTCTCTCAGCTTTACTTGTGGCGTGTTACCACGCCGTCTTCCTTAGTCTCCTTTCCAGCCCTGGCAGTAGGTCTGAGTGTGTTGATTTTGAGTGCTGCCTTATCCCACAGCAAGGTAGGATGTAGAGAGATGCTTGCTAAGGTCTTCAGCCAGCTCTCTTAATTATACAGACAGGCTGCACCGTAGGGCTGTGGTGTAACCCAGCCACCTTGAGGTCTGCTGTTGTGAATGAAGTTTGGCAGCGGTTGCGCTGCTGCCCTTTAAATCTATGGCAAAGCCAATAGCTTTTGTTTTGTGATGGCTGTGATACAAAAAAATGACGTCTCTTTCTTTTCTTACTCGAGGAAAAGAGGGGAGTGTATAAAGGCTCTGTGTTCAGAGGTAGACCAGGAGTGGGTTTGACTTGATCTCTGTAGCAGCTTGCAAATTAACGCTATGGCATTGGTAACAACCCCCCAAATCACACTTAAGATAATGTTCCTGCCTATCGATTACAGAGATTCTCAGGAAAGGTGTGTGGTAATCATTAAAATCTCCACTGAAAGTTTTAAGCTGCAAGTAAGAGTCCCTTTTTAAATCAGACCTATGTTTCCAAACTGATACATGGTTGCTGCGGTGTGTGGGCTTGAGTCTTTTGTATTTAGTAGAATCCAGTCACCCATAGAGAGTTCACTCGCTCTCTCAGCACAGTGAATGAAAAAGTTTCAGTTACAACTCCATTTCTTTCCAGTAGGAACCGTAAATATATTTTAAGTTGGTCTATGTTATTAATGCTTAGCTCACTGAATTGCTCATCAGTGGCTTAATTTATTTTACTTGGAGACCATCAAAGAATTATTACAATGGCCTTGGGGAAATACGTTGCAGTGCAAGGGTTCACTTGGAAGCTTTATGTGCCAGAGTAAGGAATAAGGTTGCAGAAGTGAAATTCATGTACTTCAGGTGCATCCGCCAATAAACAAGTGTTATCCATGAGTGCACATCTGACTCTGGAACCAGGGAGCTGCCGGGATAAGGAACCTGCTTTGGGGTCTCAGCAGTCTGCTGGACAGCAAAACAAATGAAGGGTCTAGAGCACCAGTCTGACGAGGAGTGGCTGGGGGAACTGGGGCTGTTTAGTCCGGAGAAGAGGAGGCTGAGGGGAGACCTCATAACTCTCTGCAACTACCTGAAGGGGGGTGTAGTGAGGTGGGTGCTGGTCTCTTCTGTTGGGTGGCTGGAGATAGGACGAGAGGAAATGGCCTCAAGTTGAGGCA
>JAVJGG010000094.1:1566258-1588270 GCA_035590195.1 Aviceda cuculoides
CCAGCGGCGGGTCCGGCTTGGAGCCGGGGAAGCTTCCAGCAGCTTCTCACAGCGGCCACCGCCCCTGCGGCCCCTTCTCCCGCTACCAGAAAAACTGTGGCACACAAACCCATAACAAATACTAAAAGTGTTGTTATTTCACTCCCTCTTTCCTCTGAATGTGTCTCATTTGAAGTTTTTACATGTTCCAAATTCCTAGCTTAAGGTAATTTTTAGCAATTGTCAACAATGCATTTGGCAACCATCTTAATGCATTAGCGATTTGAAAAGTTGGCAGAAAGTACTGGGTTTGGGGATGCACAGGTTGAGGGTGTTTACTTAGCTGGAAGGAAGGCCAGGATGAATTTTACCGATGTTCCATAACCTGTATATAGCAGATCTAATTTTTTTCTTTCAGACCAGAATTCTATGAGCCTGCAGTTTACAATCTATCAACTGGATGTAAGAAAAACAACCAAAAAACTTTCAGCCTCTTCATTTTAATCTTCGTGTTGATTTAATAATGAAATATAAACCCATACTTTAAAGAGACCGTGTACAGTATTGGTTTTTTAGATCTTGTTTAGCAAAGCTTCAGAAGTGGGGTAGGAAATGAAGAAGCAAAGTTGACTGAAGAAAGTGACTTTTGGGAGGCAGAACCTTAGAAATCTTGTCTGTTGGTGATTTTTGCAGGTAGTTGCAGCAATATTGACAGGATGTGAGGATTCACTTGCTGGAGCTGAAGTTGAAATAGTTGTGAAATATCAAGAAAAAAATAGCAAGCACAATTAAAATTAAATAGCCTCATGCATTTCCTTCAACTTCTGAAAAGTTACCGTAAGTTGTCTTTTCTTACATTTATCTGGTTGGTTTTTATTATAATAATAAATGACTACATGATCTGTGAGCTGACTGTTTTAATAAGAGTATACATCTGGGTAAAATGAACAGCAACCAGCAAGGTTTGAAGGCCATATAGTTTTATTTGTCTGCTGAAGAAGAAGAAATAAAACCCCTTCAGTTTAGAAAGTATTTGAATTTGTTAGGTTTACTGTTTGGGGTAAATATGATAGATTTCTGTAACATTGAGATCTATAAAAGATTTTTCCTAGAAAAGTGGTAAGTTCACTTCTGAGGAGCAGCTTGGTCTTCCTTACAAGGACCATGTGATTTCAACTTTAGTTTCCTTGTTCTTAAAAGACTGCATAGTTTTTCTTACTGGGATTTTACTTAACCCACTGAAGGTTCTCTTTAAAGAATATATATATATACATGAAGTAGTGTAGCTCTCCCCCACAATAAGTAGGGAATTTCCTATTACTGTTGTATCTGCAATTATAAAATCTAACAGAATGTGGATAATCCTAAAAGCTTAGCTATGCAAAATTATTTGATCGCCAAGCTATGAAAAATGCCTGTTGCTTAATGGAAACATGATGTGCGAGTACTGGATTTTCAAAGTAACCATTAATGTGGTGGGGGCTGGCAGACTTATACAACGGGAAGATTTAAATCTATCTTGGCTTTAAACATTGTGGTAATTCTTATTAATGTGGATAAATGTTAGATGAGTATGTGTGGTGTGTGGTTTGAGGAGTACTTACATTTGCAAGGTCCAAAACCAAGTGGAACTGACTGAGTTTATAACTACATTTTGGGTAGAACATAAAAATACAAATTAAAGCAAATATTTCCTCAGTGAGCTGTTTATCAAATCATCAATTTTTTTTCATCATGGTAGTTTAGTGAGCTTCCATTGATCTGTACTGTTTAAATATAATCCTGATATGGGTGACAAGATCCTCTTTGAGTGGAGGTTTCTAACTCTTCAGAGAACTTTACACACAGCTTAACATTTCCATTTAATGCCATGGCTTGTAGATTTTACCATCAGCAAATTATTTTAAAAGAATATGTGTTGCTTCACGTGCAAAATAATCACTAATGAAGATAGATTAAAGAGCCAGACCTTCAATAAAAAAAAGTACTGATGTGTACAAACTGGAGGTAATGTCAGAAGCTGGTAAAGTTCTGATGCAGATGGGCACCTCTTGGACAAACGTGCTTCTTTGCTTGCAGATAGCATGGAAAGGACTCCTGCACCACGCTCTTCTCCAACTTTAGAGTAAAACCTTTCTTTCAAAGTTTGCGATTTGGATATAGATAAATGAACTTGCAGGTTTATGCAAGTAAGTAGAATACTGCTATAAGTTGAGCATGCTGTAGCATAGGACAAAAGACAAGTAACAGCTACCAGAGACTTGGCATTTGGATAATGCAAGGCCGGTTGGCAGCTAACAAACCTAAACCATTAGAAGGAGGCAATCGCCCTCTTCCTAAATGAACCTGTTGACTTCCAGTTAGCATGTATGGTTTGATGACTACAGCATAACACTTCTTGCTTATGTTAGGCAAATTCTTTATTTGCATCTGTGTTCTGTATGCAATAAAATAATGTAAAGCAGCTCAATTACAGCACTTGGATGGGGTGCTCTCCCTAGCCCCACGGGGAGGGTGTCAGATGTATTATGGTAGTTTGGACCAGTGAGCATACCTACACTGCTCACATCTTCTCTGGCATTAAGTAGGCATCAGTGTCTTTGTAGCACCATGCTTTGTGCCACCGAGTTTTAGCATGTTTTCTTGCCTGCACATTACATAGCTACTGAGAAGTTACTCGCCTATAAAGTGCTGATGGCATGGTCAACCCTGCTGTCAATTTTTAGGGATGGCCAAGGGGAACTCGGTGAATGTGTTTACATGAACTTACCAAGATCTGTCTGATTAGAGCTAAAATTGTCTCCTGATTTATTGGAGCTGATGGCCCTTAAGCAAAGACCATTAGTCTGCTGAAAGACTCCCATTTGACATAAGTGGGCTCTAGATCAGGCTTCATGTCATTAAACAGCTATATTTCCTGGTTCTTGGAGGTGAATGCACTGGATTCTTGCAATGATATTTGAATTAAGCATTATAAGCCTGATGTAGGAAGTAATGGGTGATATTCTGTAATGTAAGTTATAAGGGAAATTGGAATAGAAGATGATAATGGTTCCAGAGGGCCTCAGTGGTTATTAGTCTTGTCATCCCTCTTCCCTCTGTCACGTCCCAGAATCAGAAATTGGTGTGGATGCAGAGACCGCAATACGGGGGACAAATATCAATAACTTTGCAACCAGCTTGGTGAATTCAAGCCTGCTGTGCCTTTGTGAAAGTCTAACTGTTCCCTGTCAGCAACATACAATTAGAAGCGTGTTTATGGGGAAAAACAACAACAAAAAACTTCGAAGTCTTGAAGCCTAATGTAAAAGAATTTGAAAAATGCTTAGATAAAATAACAATATAGTATGCAAAATGATTACAAGAGCTTGCTGTAGCTATGCAAATATTAATAGTGTTCTCATAAAACTGAAATGATAATAAAAAAAAAATTCTTTTTTCCTCAGAAGTCGAGGCAGATTGTGCTCTCTCATGAATTTCATAGTTATAAATATCAAATTTGAAGGAAAAAAAATACGACATTTCAGGTAACACCTGAACTGCATAGAACTACTTGGAAAGATGCCTGATCTTACTTCTCTCTCTTATTTCTCAAAAATACCCCAAACATCTTATGGCCTGAGTGACTAAACTAGAGTTGCACTAAGTGATGCTGCGCTGGGTTTTCAGTGACTGCATTCTGCCCAACTGAAGGCTGGAGCTGCTCTGATCACTTTTCAGATTTATGTGTGGTAGCAAAGTGAATATCCAAGAGATCTTAGCTGTCCACAGCTGTGGGTGGGTGCACTATATAATTTCTCTTTAGCACTTATAAAATACACAGCATATATAAAGTTATGTCTCTTTTACATACTTACATCTCCTTAGCATTCTCAGGAGCATTCCCATTGTTGTGTGTGAGTGCTTTCCTGCAGTGCCTACCTAAGCAGTGACACTGCTGCACTGTCACTTTGTAGATGGCTTTCCCTGAGCAGAGAGAATAGTTTTTGGGGGGTTTTGTGGTGTTTGTTTCTTGGAGAGAGGAGGAAGAGAATTGAGGATAGAGTGTAGTAAATCCAGGTAGTTGCCTTTTCCCTCCCATGTGGTATATCCTTCCATTTTTTCCTCTGCAGATTTATCCTGTGCAGTCTATTCAATAGCAGAAAACAGGCAGAAGCCTGAGAGAAAACTGACTGATTTGCAAAACAGGAGTGCAGGCAATATATTTTTGAGATCCAAGTTATTTTTTAGTCCTTCCTCATTTTTTGTGATCTTAGCCTTAAAACAAGGACATCTCAAAAAATGTTCATCTTGTCAGTAAACTCGATAGTACAAATTCTAATCTTGCATTCTGTGCATGAATAACAAAGCCTGTAGTACAGAGAAAATTAGAGGTGAACTCATTTTTCTGTATTCTTGATTATAGAGTTCAGTGCATGCACTGCTCCCCTCGCTGAAAGAGCCACGTAATCACCCTCTGCACTTCCTTTTTATGCTCTCCCACTACTCAATTAAGAACTCATTAAACTGCACACCTGCAGCGTCTTTACCCTGAACTGTAGTTTTTAACCCCCTACTTCTACATAATTATAATACCGCCTGTGGATTGCTTGACTTCAGTGGAGTAAAAATGACAGTAAAACTTACTTATGAAAATAAAACTTCTGTATTGTTTAAAGCCAGTTCATAAACAAGAAGCGAAAGGTTTTTTTGGTGAGTGCTGAGGACTACAAATTATATTTACCATGACTTTCTGAGTAGATAGGACAGGGTAGAGTGGATTACTGTAGTATATAGTGAATAACGATAGTGTGGTGATGCTCCCGTTTGAGCGGGGATGATAGAGCAGAGGCTTGGGGACCTGCTGTAATAGTTAAGTTGGATGTAACTCGTGAGATGGCAGTATGTTGTGCCTTTTTTGGGGGGTGTCCCTTCTTGGCATATGAGCCTTGTTAAGTCTTGGAGGAAATGTTGTGATTCTGGTTAATTTTGGAGGATCTGTTGCAAGTAGCATGAGTTTAGGACTTTTTCGTGGTGTTTTGGCAGAGGTTCCCTAAAGAGGACACTGCCTGTATGCTGTTAGTGCTCAGCCCTGTTCAAGGAGTAGTGTAAATATATAGGATTCACTGGGGAAACATCTGTACTTCATGTCTCTTTTTTTCTCCAGCCATAAAGTTCCATAATTTGCTAATGATTACTGATGATTTGCTAGTACGGCAAGAGAGGCAGCAAGAATAGTGAACGTACAGATTTGAACAATATAACCCTCAGTGCTGAGTGATGTTTGCATATGAGCTCTGGGAGTTTAGGTATTTTTTTCTTACATACTTTCTTAAATTTATTTCCTTCCAAGTCTAGCATTTAACACAACTCTAGCAAGGTTTCGTAATGTTTCTTTTTCTAAACTCTTTACTTACTGTCACTGTAAGACCCCAATGGTAAAGGAGCTACAAGAAATACCTGCTTTGCTTTAATAATGGTTTAGCATTCTAAGAATGATTCTTACCTTGTGCATCTTTATGGTGTAGTTTATGCACTTATGCTGCCTACACTGAATAAATTGTATGTAGCACTGCCAGAGAGCCATTTGAGTGCTTCCTCCTCTGAAGTTTTAAATGACAGCAAAATGAGGGATGGCAGGAGGGCAGAAAGGAAGAGGAGGTGATTGCAGGTTCTCATTATTTAGTAAGAAACAACAGAGACAGCTCAGAGCAGGGAAAAGATGAGGAGTCCCAGGAGGGAAGGCATAGGTGCTTCAGAAACATGAGGAAAACGAAGGAGAAAAGAAGAGATGGTAGCAGCAGCCCAGAAGAGTAAGTGGGGGAGTTCAATCTCATGTGACACAGAATATTGTGAATTTTCTCATGGGAGGCTTAGCAACAAACAAGCTGACACCCCCATAGCAAATGAAGTGTGGAAACTCGTGAGGACGGCCAAATGTCCACCAAATGTCCCAGTAACACTCCTTCTAATAACAGTGTTTATGTTCAGAAAAGCACAGGGACAATGTCTTTCCTGGCCAGTTCTAGCGGGAAGTTGTGCTGCACCCAAGAGGGTCAGCACGTAGCTTCTGTTTCTGGGAAGGCTGCATAGCCAGATGCAGGAAGCAGTCTTCTCAGTGCACATGTGCTGCCATCGCTGTGCCTGCTGGTAGGTAAATATTGCCTGCTGTTGAAGGGCAGTGATGCCTGATTCTGTGCCTTAGGTGGTTCCCCTACAGAAGATATCTATACTACAGATATATGCAGTGTAGAATAATAATCGCCTCTCCCACTAGAAAACCCTATCTGGACTCTATAACCTTCACTGGGTGTAGTGGATAACAAGTAGATGCACTCTGAGATCTGGTTATCTTCACAAATGTATCAAAATTACCAGGAGCTCTGAAACCTGGTTATTGCCTATATTTTGTTGGGGGGGAAGTCTTAATGTGTAACTTAAAACTATATGTAAGAAGGCAGCAGGAAAAAAAAAACAATCAGCCTAATGTCGTGGCTAAATGAGCTTTTATCAAGGACATGAGCAAACACATAATTGTCAGTTTGATTGCCGTTCACAGCCAGAAAAAAATTGTATGCTTGCTGGGCTCCATCAGGAACACCTGTTAGCGGGAGGAATTCCTCTCTGATGAAGCTGAAAACTCCTTCCCAAAAGGGAGATTTTTTCAGATGCTAGTAAGTGTTTCCCCGGGCTATTGGCGGAGCTTGCAAACTCCAAAGCACCAAAGGGGTTCCTAACAAATCGGAGCAAAGACACAAAGCGTAGCACTTACGTGCAGCACTGAGCGGCAAGGGAATGCAGACAGACAGCAGGAGGCCATCCAGCCCTATACACAAGATGGGAGAAAGGAGATTGTACTAAACCAAAACAGGAATAGAAATCTCTTTTTTCTGCATTGTATACCCCAGATACCGATTTGGGGTCTCGATCACAGAGTGTAAAAGTAGATGTAGCTGACGTGTATTCTCTATATATTTGTAGTATGTTTACGCTTATGTGATATTACTACACGCATTGCAGGGTAGGTAGTATTAGTGGCATGAATTTTGGAGGGGTCACAGGGCATGAGGCCGTAAATGAGTTATGCACATTCTCATAAATGGAGGACTATAAATCTTGTTGAATTTTCCATCCATGTAAAATTTACCAACAGTTGGTACAACTGCTTGAATATTACTTTTCTGTTGTTAACAATTTATGTGAAGTTGTTCTTCTCTCTTCTCCCTTTGGCTATTCATTCCACTGGCTCAGTCAAATATTTGTTGAAATAAAGCTCTCCTGGGGTGGTGCAGTAGCTTTGTAGCAGGGACAACATGGAGCAGAATGTATGTAACCTACAAAAGTAACAATTGCAAAGTACCCATTGACTTTAAAAGATAAATGGCCTATGAAGAAATTTGAAAGAGTGGCCTAAACCAGTTTTCTCTGCCTACTCAAAATGCCAAAGCTCTTTAGTATGTTATCTTTGGATCCTTTTAATGCTTAAATATGCATTCCCAGTTCCTTTGGTTTTGTGGGGAAGTCGTTACTGTTAGCTAAGGCTCTGGAATAGAGTAAGAGAGAGAAGGAAGATGAAAAATTTCAAGTGGTATGACTAAACCATGTGATAGCACAACAGTTTAGGAGATAGAAGTTTATGGACACTTACTCGGTTTCATAATGCTTTTTCTTTGCAAATCTGTCACACTAAGAAATTATACAAACTCATGGAGGATTTTATTGAGAATGCATGGTACTTTTTTTCTTTCTCAATCAATAGTAAAGAGACTATCTTATCTGGGAAACCTAGGCATTACTGGATAGGTTTTTATACCAATATTAAAGATGTTTTTATTTGTAAGAACATTTGTGGTACTGTAAACCTAGGTTCACTTGGAACATTCAAAGTTGCTTCAGAAGCTCTAAGCCAGATAACTAAGATGCTGGCATCCAGGAGGGATTTTTATTGTGTAACAAAAGTAACAATTGAAATACATTTTTTTTTTTTAATGGTGTCTGAGTTATGACTCATCAGATCTACATCTTTATGTAACTATTTTGGTCAAATCGAGCCATATTTATGCCATGGTATAACAGCTGTGTTCATTGGCATGCTCTGACCGTAGGCTTTGGTGACTGATTCTTCTTCGCTCAGATTTCTCCTTAGTGGATGATGCTATTTATCCTCATACTAAAAGTTCAAGTAGGCTTTGTATCACTCAGTGTGACTTTTTGATATTTTCTCCTGAGTTGTGACTAACAATGAGATAATTCAGGAAAAGCAAAATCTAGGATGTTGCCTGGTAAACTGGATGTGCTTGGAAATGCAAAGTGAGGACTGCCCGTGATTTCTTTATTGTGCACCTCTGTGTGACAGAGTCCTGCATATTGTTCCTGTACAACTGCTGCCCTGGTCACTGCTCATACTGAGCAGCACTTACGGTAGTTCTTCAGTATTTTCATTCAGCCAGAGAAGAGTTCTTGCCCTATTCACATCACACCTGTGCTGAGAAATGAAGCAGGTATTGTCCTCCATAAATTATTGCCAACTATAATTGTCTGTCTGTTTGATGACAGGCAAATTCAACAGGCACAGATGTTTACACTGATCTCAGCTGAACCTGTTCAGAATTGGTTCATAGCATAAATCTGTAATTAATGCAAATAAAGAGCAACTGTTTTATGAAGCCTGAATGCATGTTGAACTTAGGCATAGTATAAAATTACAACACGTAATTCTTAAGAGTGTAAAAAAGAAATATCAATGTTAAATTCTAAATTCTGTGATGGAAGTACTTTGTCCTTGAAAAGCTTGCCAAGGGCTGTCTCCCACAGAGACTGAGTAAAAACTAGCTTTAAAAAAGGATTAGCACATGTGGTGTTTCATGGAATGGGGCCTAATCCTGACTATGACTCTCAGTCATAGTGCAAATGCTAAATAAGGTGGAAAGTAAATCAGAAATCTCCTGAGGTAACATCAAAATTGTTGTAGCAAGAGGAATATTTTGAAAAGACAAATAAAACTGGTGAATACCGAAATACGCTTTTCATTGTAAGTTGACGTAACTTTTAAATTGTGCTCCTAAAAGGTGCAGTGTAACAAATTAGTTATTAAGGTCCCAGAAGCAGCTGTTGTCTGTGAACAATAAGTTTCTAACTGCTAGTTATGGTGTTGTTTTTAGGACTAACTTGTGGCTTTTACAACCCTAGGCAACATGGAACCTTTTGAGAGTCTTTGCTGGAGCTGCGTGCTCCTGTTCTTTGTTCAGTTCCTATATGTGGTTGCTCCATGTGATATGTGCATTTTTCAGCTTGCCTTAAGAGAGACCTCATAACTTGTTAGCTCACCTCCATCAGGTGGAGCTGGAGATGAAATCCTGCTGTGGAACAAGTGTCCCTGAAATGGGGACCCCCGAGGTCAGTGCACCCATCACCCACGCAGACGTGTGCTCCTGCAGAGGGCTGAGCAGTGCTTTGCCAGTGGTTGTTGTTTCAAGATCAATAGGGAAGTTGAGGGTACCTACTGCTTGCCCTGGGGTCTCTCTCTTCTGTGAATCTCTAAAGGCCTCAGAAAAGCGCGTATTGATAGCTCCACCTTGGACTCATCAGCGTCAGTTTTGTGATTTGCTGCTGACATCAATCCAGCTGTAATTTTTAAAGAGCAGTGGGCTAGTTCTGCTGCCATTGTGCCGGCATGGAAAGTAGTTATTTCTGCTGACCCATACCATCTATAAGGCAACTAAGCCAAGATACATTCACTGTTCATCACCCCACCGTGCATTTAGGTTGTCCAGGTGTCCAACTTGATGGGGCAATCACCCATCTTCTTCTAGATTTCCTGTTTTTCTGTGAGACAGCTCCCATTAGCCCCTTTGTGGGATCACTGTGGGAATGCACTCAAGAAAGAAAACATTAGTGTTAACAGAAGTTGTATTATTCTGGGTAGAGTGCCACACTCACACTTGCCTTTAAAGTTGTTTGAGCTTCCCTATCACTGTTACGGCATTTTCTGAGGTTATTCCCATGTCCTTCGAGTAGCAACGGTCTTGCCACTACCTTCTCAGAAAGGTCACAAAAATTTGCAAGGCCAGCGTGTAATCCCAGCAAGTGCTGCGGGATGAAGCATTCTTGCTGCTCTTGTATGGGACTCTGGAGGGATTGGGACAAAGAAAAGCCAACTGAAGAATCCAACTTCTTTAAAAGCAAAAGTTCTCCCTCTGACAAAATTCTGAAAAATGCTGGACCAAAAAAATAAATTCACCACTGGTGTAACCAGATGCAACTACAGCAGAATGTGTAGAGGCTGGTGGGGAATTTAATTCTGTGTATTTGTGCACACAGAGTGTATATTTTAACAAGAAACACATATATGATAGAGCAGAATTTATGCTTATAATTGTGCTGACACAAAAGTTACATGGTCAGTGTGTACAGTCTTTGATCATCTAAGTCATTGATTTTGTTTCTCGCTTTTGACTGCTTTTGTGTTGAATGCAGAGTACATCACCTGAATTTCACTACTTTTTGTATTTCAAAATATGGCAGAAATCTTATCTGAAAAATGAGATCAAAGGTAAAATTCAGCTGATTTGCATCTGTGCAGTCTTCAGAAGGACTGCACGTGTATAGTCAAGAGCCAAACTTATCCCCATATTTTCACATTTTAATCTTATATCTATGATGAAAATATTTTTCTGTAGTGTAAGAGATTATTATCGCATTTCACCCCCCAAAATTATTATAATACTGCAAAAATGATTGACACTTTTGAGTTTCAGCCCTAGCTTGTGAAAAGCTTTTGCAGCTTATTTAAGTCAAAGTTCTGAATGCCTATTTTTGGATTTGTGTAAACACAAGCAAATAGAGAACCTTTTTCCTTAAATCAAATGTGTTTTTTCTTTTTTCATCCAAGAACATTCTTCTTTCAAGGAAGCCTTTAGAAAACTTGCATCAAAATTCATGTTTTGATGTAGGTAAAAATTTTATCTGAGACTATTACAGTGGAATCAAATGAAGGTAAATCTAGTGTCTAGTGATTATTTTTCCCCTCTTCTTGTGGATTTCCAATAATTTCCTATATATGATTATTTGCTAAATCTTCAGGAAAGCAGATCCATATGCTTTTACGTTCCCTAAGAAACTTATCCTGCCTCAAGCAAGAAGGGACAGTTAAGCAGAAATGGTTGTGCATAGCTAATATGCCATCCTTAACCTCACACCACCAGTCTGCCTCCGGAAGGACAGCATATCTCATTTCATCCCCGAACTTTAAGATTCTTGTGTTTGTTTTTACAAAGTTGTTTCCCAACACCTACTAGCCAGGTCACTTCTGTTCCAAATGATTGCTCAGCTATACCCCCTCACTGTGGAGAAGGTGTAACTATGCCAGGCTCTTTGATGGTCTGTATTTAGCAGTGACATAATCCTCCCCTTTTTGAACACAGATTCATGACCACATCTTTTCTGCCTACCCGTAGCTACTCGGCTCAGTTATAAAATCAGCACCTGTCAAAGGCCAGCCGCTAAGCAAGAGACCGAATGCTTGACTCGGCCGAATGTGGCTTGCCCGCATTATTAGCTGTTACTAAGTCTCTAAGCCTTGTGGTGCTAACAGATATTTGGGATGTAACCCAGAACCATAAGCTGCAGTGTTTTCTTTGAACAAGCTAAGTAGCAGACCCCGTGTTGTCTTGTCAGAAGTCCAAGATGACAACTGCAGAGTTGCTTATGAATGAAAATTACCAGTCTCAGGATATACATTTAGCATATTGTGTTCTCTGCACATACTGTAATAACTAGGTAGGATGCTGAGCAAATGTGAGGCGTTGCAGGGAAGAAGGGCAGCACCAGAGGAACTGAAGATGCTGTTCAGCTGCTCTCCAGCAGTCTGTTGAATGAGGAACAGTCGAGCAGTCAAGGGGTTATTGGTCATGGATACCCAGCCTGGTTTGTCTCATCAGCAAGTTCTGGGCAGGCATACCGGTGCCTCTGGCATGGTTTGTATGTGCTTAGCAAGAAATCAGTCTGGCTCCTGTGTCCTGGCCGATGCAAGCCAGAGGGCTGAGTGGGACAGGAGGGTCTTGTCTCTCCTTCAGGCTGGAAGTGAGCAGCTCCTTTATGCATGAGCTCATCTGCCCCAGCAGAGCATGTGGAGCCAGGCTGGCTGGTTTTTAAAAAAATTAAAACGTGTCATACAGCAGCACAGATGATAAACTCCCAAGTACGTCCTTCACTTCACACTGGAAATTACAAGGGCAACTAATACATACATTTAAAATTTTATTTGAATGCTGTTATCACAGGTATGCCTTATGGTGTATTTCCATATTGTGTGTGCTACCTGACTATGATCTAAATTGACTCTTGCACATAATTAATGAAGTTGAAATCACTTCAGTACAAAGTCAAGTCATATTACTGAAATGGTATGTGTTGTTATTAACATGTTATCTCATTTGCATAATGAAATCAGATGGCTTTGGAATGTTTAAGCTTTTTTATTTTAGATGTAATTGTCATTTTGTCTTTCATTATTAACTAAAAAAAGTTACAAGAATAATGTGTATGAACTTTTGGAATGATTGATTTAAAACTAAAAGCCAGAGCAAATTAAGTGCCTTGTACTGATGTGATCTGGGACCAATGAAGGACAATAATAATTTTAAGACTCATTTATTTAGCAGTAAGCTTCTTTCTAGATCTGATGTTAAAGTAAGACTAAAAGCTTAAGCTGTAAGATAGACATGCCTTATGTAAGGCTCACAGAAGTTCCCTGCATACGGACAACTGAGTCATCTTGGAAACAACGTAGAAAGCAGATAAGTTTTGCTTGAACTTGCCTTAACAGTGCAGTTGGGGGTAGAAATTGGACTTATTCTGAAAATGTATATGTTCAAAAAGTGACTTTTTGAGTCGAAATCGATGAGAACTCAGCTGTTTGTGTAAACGTGGTAATTAAAGCAGCAGGTAGTTGACAATGTATAGCTATTTGTATTTGATCTCCAGGTGAGGCGCGTGCATATTTTTGCACATGTAACTCCTGTGGTCTGCTTTATAGTGTCACCTCCTGAGTGTAATATCTTTCAGAAGTGTCTTCTAGTCTTAAATGGACTGCAGCAGATCTATGTTGGCCCCTCAATAAGTTGCTAATAATTTAGAGGCAAAATTGTCCTGCCTTTTTCTGGAGCATTTTCTAAAAGGCACTGAAAGAACGCAGTAGTTAAAAACCTGCTGACCCTGGTGGAGCTGGAGAAAAACCTCTTCTTACTCAGCCTTTGTAGCCGCATCTCCTCAGGCAGCACTGGCTTAAATGAACGGCAGCGTTTATGACCAAGCTTCTTACAATACTGTGAAAACTGCTTTAGGTAAACCTGGAAAAACAAGGACTTCCCAGGAAATGGTTTGAAGCAAATAGCATTGACATGACAGGAACACCACACCAAAACCTATTCACAAAAATTCCTTGAAGAAGTTAAGTGAATTGGCTGTAGTTATACTTCGGCAGTGTGTGTATCTTGGATTGCTAAGGGCCTGCTGTAACGTGGTAACTAAATAGAACAAAAAGTGTAGAATAAAAAAGGAGGTACAAAGTGTTGAGCTGAAGAATGTCTGCAGGCATGCTAAAAGCTTCACAGGCTCGAGGGGGAGTCTCAGATCCAGCCTCTGCAGGGAGAGTACCAGAGGTCAAAGCCTCTTCAGTCACTCTTTCTTTTCTGAAGGCTGAGCAGGGCTATAATAAGTAGATAATTAACACCCATTTACTATTTTTCTCAGAATAAATTGACAACTTGGAAGGAAATTATTGTGTTAAGAGTTCAGCACCTGATTTCCCTTTAGCAGCCTACGTACCTGCTTTCCTCTCTTGATGGAAGTTACATTTTTTACAATTAATCCCAAAGTTTGCAAGTTGCACTTGAAAGAAGTTGCATGCATATCTCTAGTATCATCTGTGGGCTGAAGAAAGCAGCAATACAAATTCAATCCAGAGAATTCTTTAAAACCAGCTTATATGGAAAAAGATGTTACCAAGCAATTCAACCTAAAATGTCCAAATGTACCTTATTTTTGATGGACAAGGCTTTAGCTTTCATAAGAAAGATTCAGAGTTCAGATGAGGTATTGTAATTCCATTTTCAAGAGCAGACAGGTTTTAAAATTAGAATGAAAGGTGTTTAAGCAAGTATTACTATTATAAAGAAAATATCTACTGTATGAGAGAAGTACCTTTTCTTCCACCCATAATTTCTATAAAATTTTGAAAAGTCACACAAGTATTTTAACTTGTAGCTCTTGCTAAACAAAAATCCCAGCTCCACAAACTCTCTGTGACTTTGAAGATCAGACAGTGATCCAAACACTGATTGTAGCATTAAAGAAAAAAACTTAAGACCTTGGACGACTCCTGAGCTCTAGGAGATACTAAATCTAGAATGAAACTTCCTTGACAAACTAGTAATCCCTTGCGGAATAACCCGTTCTGCATTTGTTCTATTCAGGAACATTGTAGCCAGGGATAGTCTAAATCTGCTGATGTAAAGCTGATTTGGCATATTGTAGTACTTTAATCTGTTGTGTTCTTGGGTCACTGTGTCTCTAGTAGGTGTGTAATAGACATTGCATAGGATGTGCTGCCAGATTTTATTTCCCTTGCTTTGCTAGGTGGTGTCACAGTACTTTTACATGCTTCAGTGCTCAAAATTGCATAGAACCACATATTCCTCTTCTCCTTCATGCAAATATTGGGCTGGCCCTGGAGAAGTTTTAGGACGTGGCCCCTGCTAAGGGAAGGAAGCTTCAGTGTGCGTTGAGCAGTAGGCAGGAGAGGTTCAGGAAGGAAGGACTTGTAGCAACCTTCTGAGAATTTGCAGAGAAATTGCAGAGCTTGTGGAGAGAAAGTGAGAAGCTGCTGAGGTGAGCAGGGAGCAGACCCAGCCAAACCTCAGAGGTGCTAGAGAGAAAAACTTCCTAAGGCTGACAGGAAAAAAAAAATCATGTTTTGGTGCAAGCCAGAAAGGCAGAGCTGATTAAAGCTCCACCTGGAAAGTGAGCCTGTACTGCAAAAAACTAAAGCTCTGTTCTAGTCGGGTCCCTATCACACCTGGTGTAAGGTGTAGCTCTTGCTTCCCTGGTCCAGTTATACAGTGGAGAGTCAACGTGTGCTCTGAATGGGTGCAGCCAAATATTTTATCTAGTTTGGACTGAAAACTCATTTGGAGCTGAGAAATCTTTGTCAGTGAAAGTTTTTTATTAAAATCGGTAACTTTCCTAAAAGGTCAGGCCTCAGTAGAAAAGTGCTTAGATAAATTGGTGCATTTGCAAAGAAGAATCTTTCAAGAAAAGTTCTCATTCAGCTGTACTTCTGTTCCATGTAGTGTAGGAGGATGGTTTTTTTAAGATAAGCATTTTTATATTCCAAGCTGGTGAAATTAATAGTCCTTTCACTGTTGTACCTCAAGGTTTGTTCTGTTTTTACAGGTAACTATTTTAAAAGCTTGAAATCCACTGAATATGGAAGGAACAGCTGCTATAGCAAATGTACCCCTTGATACAAGCAGCATAAAACATGAGGAGGTCTGGAAACTGAAAAGTTACTTTACTTCGAGGTGTCGCAGACCCAGTAGGAAAACTCCAAACAGGTCCCATTAACAACCTGTTCAGAAAAAAACAGGCTGTAAAGGGAATGTTTTTGAAAAGGATCAGGCATATGTTTTCTAATAAATTAGAAAGAGACATTGACTGTTGCATTTGATTTTGGTGGAGGGGAGAAAGAAAAACTAGTATTAGCAAAGGTCTGGGCTGGAACTGGAACTTGATCCTCTGGGGTGCGTTCTCCTACTCAGCTGAGTTTTGAAAGCCAGTAGTCACAATGTGTAAAATGCACAGTGTTAGGAACGGTCCCTTTCTCCACTCAAAATCTGTTACCGGAATTGAAGACAATTAAGTATAAACAATGTGCAGAAACAATTGGGACGCAAACTGCCTATCATTAATATTCATTTATATGAACTGGAACATTACTTCTAAATCTAATAGCTTTTGCAGTAAAGTCTAACTGAAATTTTGTTTGCTATCTGTTGGCCTCAGAAAATGTTGTGCGTCTAAACTTCACTTGTGTTTTGCTTAAAGGAAAAACATAAAACCTTGTCCCTCCGCATTAGCTTATAAACTACAACAGCTCCTAAACAGACTTCTCCTTGACTTCAGTGGGAGTCTCAGTGGGGGAAAGGCCTATTTTCATGTCTCCTGGAAGCCATTGCATAGAACTTGGTAATGGTTTTTCTATTTTATTTTAAATGAGAGGTTCGATTATTTTGATGCACTTCTAGCAGTTATAGCACACGGCCATCTAAGCATATGTGCATGTATATATAAAGTGCATTTTTTAAAACATACTGGAAGCAAAAACAAGGAAAGGGAAAAAATGGGTGGCAATAACAGCTTAAAGGGATCTAGCTCATCCCTTTAGTCTCTTTTTTTCCTTTGAAATAGTATCTCCTACAACCTGGATGTGGGTGGGCAGTCTTTATGTGGATCACCATCAAAATTTTCAACTATGATACCTCAGGGTTTCTCCCTAGGTGCAAACTGGATTGTGTTAATCACTGGAGACTGATATTAGCTCTGTTTAGCATTTATTAAAAAACTTTAAATGGAATGGATGCGTTGCTTTGGTACTGATGACTGATGCTCCCATATTAAGCATTGAAATGGGGTCCAGAGAAGATTCCTTTCCCTCCTTGGACTGCAATAAGCTTGTGGTGCTGTGGAACCTGGTGAATGAAGTAAGAGACTGACAACAGTACTGGTGATTTAAATGCAATTTTGCAGAATCATCTAGTTACTGCAAGAATGATGGAGGTGACCATTGTCCCAGAATCCTTGTTTTAAAAGACATATATATATAAATCTCTGCATTTGTTAACAAACAAACAAAAAAACCCCACAGAAGACCAAAATCACTATTTCCTTATAGAATTATAGGAAAACAGGAAATAAGCTCATGAAGGTTGTGGAAAGGTTGCTGTGGAAACAAGAAGAGGAACAATGAAAAACATCTTTGAGGACTGAGGTCAAGAAGCTTAGTTCAAAAATCAGATACATTTAATTGTAACCGAAGAAATCTTAGGGGAGGATTTTTATCTTCATTTTTTGTGGTAAAGTTCAAGAACAAATAAAGTATCTGCTGTATTAAATGCATACACTTTATATGAATCTGTAGATGAGTTTATGCCCAGGAAGCAAATTGATGAACAGAACAATTCTGTAATTGGGAAAAAATAGTGAAACGAAATTGCAGTTGCAAGGATGTGCTGGATTGAAGAAAACGGTCTGTTTTCTTACTGCTTGCAGTGCGTGCTCTGTAAAGAGATATTGATTTGCATGGTCAAGTACACCAGTGAATGTGTGAGGAGTACCTCATGAAAAAATGCTTTGTGTGCCAGTAAATCTGCTCTCTGTGGTTTGTTGGATGGGATGTCTAGTAGCAGAAAATGGCATTGTGGCTTCCAAAGATGAGATGCTGTATAGCAAAGTTATGCGTTAGCAAAGCTGAAATCCGTATCAGGATTTTCATCAGGATATATCATGTGCTCATTTTTTTATACCTTGGTTGATGTGCCATAACAAGAACACCAATAAGAATGGTAGAAGAAAAAAATCAGGCTATTCATAATGCCGCTGCTCCAGCAGTGCCATCTGAGAGCTGCAAGCATGAGTGCTAGCGTGGCAGGATTTATGAGCTCTTATGCACTCTGTTATTGTTTTGTGCCTTTTTTTTTTTTTTTTTTTTTTTAGAGCTTGAAGCATCAATGAACCAACAGGGTTTCCAGATCTGCTTTGATATTCAGGTCTGGAGTGGCTAGGCTGCCAGTTACAGAAAAAATAACAGTCAAGTAACAATAGAACCTGCCAGGCCTTCTGAGCTGTACTGAGCACACAGTTGAAGCAGAAGTCAGCTTAAAGATGCTTCTGTGCTCTCCCCATGCTGGAGATGATTACTACATCTGACTCAGGCTTCGTTACAAGATGAAGCAGTGTAAAGCGTCAGCCTCTAAGGGCCAGCAAGTAGCTGAAGCCTCCTCAGCCATTTCGCATGTAAGAAGCAAAGACTCAAGCTACTACAGAATTGGCAGGGCTGTGGGGCTGTGCAGCCCACTGGACAAGCACAGCTTCACCTCCATGGGTGTATCAGACCACACAGCGGGCTGGGACTATAGTCCCCAGTGGGAATGCAGGCCTGGCAACGGGGTGCTAATCTGCTCCTCAGACCAACTGTTCTGTTCAGTCTGGTGAACAGAAAAATAATGGTGGAGCCAGGCAATACAGGAAGGAAGAAGAACTTATCCTCTTCCTTATTGCTGCTGGGCTCAGAGATCAGACAAATCAGCAGCACCAGCTGCCCAGAGGATCCATAATGAAGGGCCATATCCAGACCACAAATCGTGTGCTAGGTTTAGCCAAGGTCATCCTGCCAATGATCTAGTTAGGGAAGTCATGAACCAGCAAACTTTGAGTTCCTGCTGGACGTAGCTCTGAGCTCGTTTGAGGGTTGTTATTACATACAGAGGCCAGCTTACTATGCTTATCCTGTGTCTGGCTGGAGCCCTTAGTCTAAGTTAAGGGTGAAGTTACTGTGAGTTTAAAACCAAGGCAAAAGACTGAGCTAGGGCTAGGTTTAGTGTTTAATATACAGTGTAGACAAGCTTAAACAAGATATAAGCAGACCTGGCTGCAGGTAATACATGAAGTGCACCTTTTGTGCTGCGATCTTGACAGATGTGTCCCCAAACCCTGTAGTAACATTACTATCATAAAAGGAACTTTCCACATACCAGTCCTACCACTCACTGAGGCTGGTTTTCCCTCTGTACTGTCTTTCATGGGTATGACAGTGACCTCGTACTCTGTGCCAGGTTTCAGGCCTACAAAGAGCAAAAGGAACCATCACCAACAATTAGGGAAGACGTAATTTTTCTTATAGAAAGCTATTTTGTTCAGTCTATCCAGTTCTAGGTTTGTAGCAGAGAAGAACTTAAAGTTTAGATTTCCATCTAACTTCCTTTTGTCTTGAGAACGCCTTGCTAACACTTTTGGTCCAGGCTTGCCCTTAGGGCATACATTGACTACAGTAAGTGGGGATTTCCAAAACATCAGTCTTACCAGCTCTGAAACAGAAGAATATACTTCATTCCTAACAAGGACAGAATTAAAGCTGAATAAATATACCTTGCAACTTGCTATCCACAGGCTATAGAAGCTTTCTCCCTGTGGAGGCACCCACCATTATGGGATAGGGGAACCCCAATAGATCTCACCCTGGCCTATGGCAGGCACGAGGTGAAGGAAAACTGGCCATCTGCACATTAGAGAAGAATCCTCTCAGGACTATGGTCTGACCATCAATCACTCCTGCCACTTCTCCCTGCCCCTGCCCTGTTTGGAATACCCACAAGAACTCACCAGTCATGATGTGTCTTCTCTTAGGGTCATTGCTTTTGGGCACCATGACCTGCTTCTCATCCATCCCCACCAGGGATCTGAACTTCAGCTTGTAATAATCCACATCTGTTGGTGGGTTCTCCCACTCCACTTCCAGGGAGTGCTCCGTCTCCTCTGTCACCCAGATGGCACTGAGTGCAGACAGGACTGGAAAGGACAGCAGAGGACCGTGAGGAAGCAGCATCAGCATGAAAAAGTAAATGTAAGGTAGGACATTGCTAAACAGTCCTTCTCCCTGGCCAGTCACCTGCTCCGAGACCCAAGACATTTTCATCAGCCAAACTGAAGAGTTAAGCAAGTACAGTACAACCATTATTTCAACAAGCTTCATTTCATCCATGGTAATGCTCCAACTCAAGAATTGTCTGGCTCTCAGCTCCCACCTGTTATGCTAGAAGCAAGAAAAATGTCAAAATAACCAAACTTTTCACTGTTTTTGCCAAGTGCAGGCAGATAGCATAATATCAGCTGTTAACAAACTGATATTTTGGTTCTCAAGAGACTGCTTCAAATATGCAGTCTTTCCACACTCAACCTCCTAACCTCAGCAGCATCAGGCTTATTCAGTCCTGGAAAGAGATTATGAGGAAAACTCACTGATGCAGACATATGTGGCAAATTAGTACCTAGGAATGACATCCTGCCTACTTTAAAGTCCCTTCTGCATCCAGTCAAACAGTGCATTATTCTAATAACATGCTGGCTTTATCATGCATGCTTCCATTCCTGCTTCTTGCAGCAGGCAACATTACAGATTCCCTGGAATTCAGGCATGTCATCGCAAGTAGGATTTGGACAAGATAAAGTGAAAGAGAAGACATTTGCAATACATTCAGTCCTAATGATATGTATCTGGGAAGAGATTCTCCAGAAAAGAACAATGACAGAAAACTGCAACTGAGGCTGGGAAGAGAAAGTGCTCTCCAGCACTCAGAGAGGATGTTACAAACCTGCAAAGCCGAACAATTCACTCCACTTATTTGAATCTAACTTTAAAGATCTACAGCTTCTGACTCTGAAGAAAAATGTTGCGTGCTCCTACCTGTACTTGCTTCTAGATACTTGGGCTCACTGGCAATCCCCTTCTTCACATGACGAAGCGTGACATTGTATGTGGTGCCAGGGCGGACACCCACAATCTCATAGCTGAGCTGCTCTTTGGGCAGGTGGACTTGTTTCACCAACGTCTCATACCCTACTGGATAATAGCTAACAAGGTAATTATCTACATCAATCACTGGATCCCAGCTGACAGCCAGAGAGTTCTCTGTGGAGTTCAGCAGCTGCAGGTTCTGAGGAGCAAGCACTAGAAGAGAAATGAAGAAAAACACTACAATGAGGATGATGTCTTGCCACATGGTCAAGCAAGAAATTTTTTCAAACCTATTTTGAATACAAGGAAAGCACAGAACTGGAACTCCCAGTCTGTAGTCATCTTGGATTCGTCCAGTTCCTTCTGCTCAACAGCATGTCATTAAATACAAATGAATACTGCAGCCAGTAACAAATACAGTAATTTCCTGGATGACTCTTTCCAGCTTCTAAACCCACATGGGCATGAGGAAAACTCTCTCATAAAGCTGTCCCTTCCATTGCCTCTAGGAAGAGAAAGACAGGCCAAAACTTTCTTTTTGTATCACTGTCAGAGTTATTTCAAAATGTCAGCTGGTCCCCAAAACTGGGGAACACAGCTTCTCCATGGCAGAGATAAAAAACTGAGCCTTTATACTGATGGAAACTTACACTTGGTGCCTGGCAGAGACCTGGGCAATCTGCTGCACATAATAAATTTCAAAACACCAACAGTGCCTTAACCATTTTGCCACAAAACAGAAAGCTCATCAGTGTCTTGAAGCAACCCTTAAAAGCGGTCAATGTAGAACATCCATCAGAAAGTTTGCCTGATTTTAATTATAAGTAAGCACATCATAAACTGATCAAACTATCTACCAGCTGTATTTCATTAGCAAGGCACTAATTGATAGCAACAAAATAGATAGCAAGTGCCTGTAAAAAGGCATGTGTCAGCAACATTAGATCAGATGGCATCATGAATTTCTTCTCACTTGAAAGGCAGCATTCATTTCCTTATGTAATTCACAGCTCTCACGAAATTCCACCCTCAATGTGTGCATGCCATTGCTTTTGATGAAAACTTTGTACACAATGTGAGAACATTCATCCTGCCTCTCCTTGTGATATAGAAGCTGAATTTGAATAATCCAGCTTTGCAGTAAAATAATAAAGAACCTAAATACATACAATGTGGTTTATGCCATGTCTAAGCATAGTTCAGAGAGCATTGTCTCTGCCTTTCTGAGGAGGACAGATGTGGAATAAGAAACCACAATCAACTGTTTAGGAGAATGCCTAGGACACTTTGTGTTTCCAGCCAGGATGTTTTGATGAGGAGTTCTTGCCAAGGCAGTGACTCTCTAGCCTAGGGCAATCTACTTTTTGCAATGTGTTTTTTCGCTCTGCCCTGAGATGCACTAGAGCCACCTTCTCCTGCCGACATGACAAATCCAAGCACTTCAGGACTTGACAAAAATGCTCCTGGTGAGTGCCGGGGGTGTGA
>JAVJGG010000094.1:1588370-1599165 GCA_035590195.1 Aviceda cuculoides
CCCCCCCCCCCCCCCCCCCCCCCAAAAACAAAAAAGGCAAGGTAGATGCCATAGTTGATATGGTTCTTCGAAGGAGCGATACTCTTGTTACTGCTCCCAGGGGCATGTTCCTAAGAAACTGAGAATAAGTGATGGCTCCAGGCAGCTAGGTAGCTTTCCTCAAATCCAGTGAGCAAAATACAACTGAAACTGGGAAGAATTTCACTTTATTTCACAATATTTCACAATTAAGAAGAATTATGTTTAGAAAGAAGTGTTAAATGGCATTCAGAGTTTTGAGGTGGACTTTTTCTAGGCGGTTGTTAAACGTCTGTACAGAAAATCCTCTACCAGCAGTCCTTTGCACAAGGCTCTGTTGCAGAACAGACGTCATTTTGGTAATGAGATGAGACTTATTATGAGACTGAAATTAATTTCTTTGTTAAATTTATCTGTGTAGAGCAGTTATAAAATTGCTTACAGCAATCAAGATCCTGGTAGCTTGCCAGCTTTTTAACAGATAAGCAGTTTTGAAATAATTATTTTCCAATAGTGGCATTGAAGTTGAGAACATTTTTGTTCCTCCTACTCTTTCAGCTTGCTTTTTAATTAAGGAGGGGGGAGGCACGTTTCTAGAAATGTGTAATGAACAGGCTGTGAATACCAAGTGCGAATATTGTACTTCTTTCTCCTTTCAAGTGTTCCCATGAGACATTGCAACACTTCAGCAGTACAACTTCTGTACTGTTCTGTTATATTTTTAGTGGTATTTAATGTATGTTGTCACCCATACCTATAGTGCTATTAAGTAAATCTATCCATGTGTTATATGAAAATACTTATATGTGTCTTTGTATTTAGCTGGGAAAGAACATCTATGCTCTAAAGTTATGTAAAAACTAAAATTATGGAACACTAATTAATGGACATGTTAAAATGCATTTCACATCTCTAATCAAGGTGGTTGGACCTAAATGCAAATTTATTGCAGGAAGAGAAGGGAATGTGAGGAACAGATTTACCTCTCCTTGGGGTTATCCTATGTTTTTTAAACCAACATGCTGCCCCAGTTGCTCTGTGGGGTGTATGGTCACTCTGAGATGCTGAAAGGGCTGCTGGCCTGCCTCCGTTAGAGACTTGCCGCGGGTGCTATGGAGGAGGCGAAGGGCTTGATTTCCTATTGGCAGGCTTTATAAAGTCCAGAAAGGGTTATACACGGTCTCCTTGGGGGTGAGATAATGATGCGGCCGGGGAAAGAGGCAGAGAAGAGATGCTTTCAAACGCAAAGGCTCCTTGCCAAAGCTGGCAGAGCACGGCTATGTGCATGGCAGCAAGGGGGGCAGAGCTCGCTGCTGCTGTCGGCTGGGCAGAGAGTACTTGTTGCTCTGCGGGGAAAGAAGGGGTAAAAAAAAAAAAAAGTTTGATTAGGACATTGAAGACATTGTATGTGAGAATATCTGTGGTATGTGTTGTCCAGGCCAACAGGAGGTGTGATCGGACTGCAAATTACTTGTTTAGAATGATGAGAGTGTAGTCATTGCAAATTAAAATGTTGCTCAAATCTGCAGGCTGTTATTTCTGGAGTTCAGTTGCACACGTACTGTATTTTTTCCTACTTCTTTTTTTTCCTCTGTGTGAATAAAAGAGAATTATTGATAAGTTAGAAAAATTGTGTGGGCAGCCTGTCATTTTTCTAAACTTACTAACTTTCTAAAATATATCCCCAAAGTCATGAATAAAAGGTTTTTATGAGAGCAACAGAATTGCAGGTAATATGTAGTATTGATTGATGAAACTGGGTGGGAAACAAAGCAAATGAAATGAATTTACTATCTTTGTTCTCTTTTTCTCTTACTTAGTTAAGAATGCTTTGGATTATTTGCAATACAGTAGCTTTCAGGAGCAATGACAAAGTGTGGTAGTTAACAAGATATTAATAGAAAGAAAAATAATTTGGAAATTTTATTATTGATGCAAATGTAGGGAAGCACCTATTCCTTAGTTTTTGCATTTCACTGACAGAGGCAGCAAGGACAGGCTTCTTTACCTAATGGGCCTAGAATTGTTTTGGGCTTGCATCAAAAGAAGTTTTCTGGAAGAGAGATTTCTGTGTGAATCTTTCGCCATACAATCAAAAATCAGCCTTACTTTTCAAATTAGCAATCTGTGAAGACATAGATGGGCCAAAAATATGAAATGGACCAGAGAAGAATTTGGAGCAGGCACCAGCCAGTGTGATGTGGGTTTGACCACCTCGAGTAGGTTGGTAAATTTCTTGATATTTTCCAATTCTGGATTAAATCCAGGAGCACCCATGGGTCCCTAGTATATACAAGTGTGCATCTCCTTCCAGCTCAGTGTTCCCTTAGCTGAGGAATCAGATCTACACTGTGGCCTTCTAAAAACACCCTTAATCCAAGTTAGAAACTCTAGAGCACTGAATTAGAAACTTCAAAGTATTGCCTGACTTTTCTTCTGCATTCTGGTCTGCCTTTGGGATTTAGTTGTCATTTCCCCCTTGCGTATCTGCCATTCAAAAAATGGCACATATCCCTTCTTTCCAGTGGAATTACCGGTACTAAAATGATCCTGCCAGTTCCTAATAGCTATGTGGTCAGATGACAAACACATCTTTCCCATTGGCACTCTTCAGTCCCTCTGTTGCTAGTCTCAGTGGGTATACCTTATAATGAAATGGCTGTAAAGAATAAACTACACTGACTCTTAAAGCATTTAGTTTATAGAGATACATTTTTTTTGCAGAACGTGAAGTTGTGGCCTTGATATGGCAAAGCATAAGAAAGAGGAGGGAAGAGATGCAGGCAGGAGATGAGAAGAAGGAAAGTGAACTGTTCAAAGAACAGCCATTGGCTTTGCCTTCTGCCAGGCTGCTCAGATTTTGAGAGGGTTATCTTGGTGACAGCAAGGGTGCAGTGCTGGTACCTGGCAGGACGCCTTGCTCCGGAAAGGAGGGTGGGAAAGAAGAGCAGCACTGGGAAGACGCAGAGCCTGAAGGGCAGGCAGCGGGTCATGCAGTGGCTTTGGGGGGAAACTAGCAGACGTTGGGGCATTCGTGAGAGCTGGGCACTTGTGGAGAGCGTGCTGTGTACTCAGTAGGGCTTGGGGCTTCGTGCTGGAAAACGTGGCATGAAAAAGGGCAGCGCAGGAAAAGAGAGCAGGCTCAGGTGGACCTGAGGACATAACTGCAGTGATGGTACTTACGCATTTTCTAAGTAAGTTAGGCTGCAGAAATTGACTGTTCAAAAACAAATCTCCAGGCACGTGAGACAGGTTTTAAGTACAGTTTTAAGTACAGCAGAGCAGGGCTACATCTGAAAACTCCCCTTGGCTGCAGTAGTGTTTGTGAGCTAGTGATGTACAATATAAGAGAAACTGCATATGGGTCACCCTGGGGGCTTGCTAGTGCCTCTGGTCCGTGTGTGTGCTCCTAGTTGCCTTGGCTTGGGAAGTCAGCAGGAGTGCTAGGACTACAAGCTATCCTGTTTCTGGCAGGCTACATCTTCTTGTTGATGACTTCCATAGCCAGAGCAATAAAACCAAACAGGAATGCAGATGTAGGCAGTTAGGCTTTGGCCTGGCTGTAAGATTTTCTCAGCTGTAGGAATAATTTCAGAAGAGTGGACTAAGGGAAATATTTTTTGCTTAATAAGTTACAGCATCTCATCAGTCACGTACCATACAACACACAATTTTATAAACTGTTGCACTTTGCCTGGATATAAATGGATTGCAACTGATAACCCAGAAAAAATTAATAGGTAGTTGCAAGTTTTTTAGTGGAATAAAAAATATCGCAGTAATGAAAAAGCTGACATTTTAAAGACTGATAAAGAAACAGATTTATCAGAAGAATGCGTTAGCAGACCAGCTGTGTATACTCTTAGGTATGTATAACAGACTTACCATTAGAAGATAGCAAAGGTTCCAGGATGAGGATAACCAAAAATTGGGGGTAACCAAAAATCCAAGAAATTGAAATTGAGAGTATGTGAATTTGTAAGAGATTGAATGAAAAAAGTATTGTCTAAAAAATGCTTGAAAGCTAGTACTTTAGCAGAGATGCATTCCCGGATGCTCTTGATCTGGTTATTAGCTTGTATGATACTATGCAAAATCATCTCACCACAGGGTTGCGCGGTCAGAGCAAAGATCTGAGCCTGTGCTGTTTACTGGGTTTTGCTCTTTAACTTATTTAATTGGCCATTTTCCATTCAAGTTAGATAGGATTTTTATAAACCTCAAAGTCATTTAATTTTCATGAATTCCATTTTCCTCTGCCCTACAGAAGGGTTGTAACCGTTTCCTCATGACAGAAGGAATCAAAGGGGAAGTCGAACAACGCATGGCCTAATCAATATTGGTAAGTGAATGTCATTGAGTAATTGATCTGCATCCTCCATGGGATTTTTCATTGTCGCCTGTTACTGTAATGAGTGGTCAGCAGAGCAGAACTGGTCTAGACAGGACGTAAAGGCCTCTGGTGAAAATGAACCTTTTTCAAATGTAAATTCAGAAAATACTGGCACAGAGGGCTTTTTTTTTTTTTTTTTTTTTTAATTAGATGCAACTTTCTTTCTAAATCAGCACCAATACTTCCTTAAATTAAGAAAGGCAGTAAGCACTGGAGTTATTAATGACATTGCATAACTGTACCATGGGTAGTTATCTCTATCCCCCTTTGTTATTTTTAAAGACCTGTTTACTAAATTCAACAGTAAAATCCCATTAATAATTAAATACTTAATTTTCTTTAGAAAGAAAAATAAGATAAACACTCTATTTTCCTAGGTAATTCATGGTTATGAATTGAATGACTTGCTTAAAATCAATGGTAATAAATAATGTATAGGATTCTTTTTCAGTCACCCCATAAATACTAAGCCGATTGAAGAAAACAGAGAACATACTAATAGAAATATATCTTTAGGCAGTGATAAGATTTTTGTGTGTATGTTCCAATTTATATGAAATTGATTTCACACTTCCACTGGCGAATGAAGCCTTGTATCAATCAACTGAACGCACTTAGGAGCAGGTGAGGACTTAAACATAACTTTCCTCTTGCTCAGTTGCTGCTCCACGTGCCCATCGTAAGGGTCTGTCTGACGCTCCTTTGCCGTGTGTACAGCCCTGCACATCTTTGCGGGATTAGGACCCACATTTCACAGCCGTTACTTTAGGTGGTTCCTTCTATACATCGTGTATATCCCATCGAGTACTCTTTTGTTGTGCTGAATCCGGTCTGCCTGTGGGCCCTGCGTAAGGATGGCACCCTGCCTAACTGAGGCAGAAAAGGCACTACCAAGTTACTGTTGGCAAGCAGTGGCAGAGTTGGAAACAACTTATTTTATGATGGCAGGAGGCAGGACAAAACTCTAACATTATTTATGGCATGGAGGTAAGCGAGGTTGTGTGGGGGTCCTTGCTTGGGAACTTCATAATCCCTGAAGTTTGTATCATCAAGGTTATTAAGATTAAAACTCTCAGTTGATGAAAATCAGGACTGATCAATTACAATTTAATGGTTCAAAATTTTGCCCTTAGGTGACCCACTGGGCATAAAAGGTGGTATGAATCTGGTCAGGAGGTTCTTTTGTCTTCCCTCTCTCTGTCCCTGTCCTCACCCTCCAAAAAATCAAGTAGTAATACATAAGGAATAAACTGAATTCAAGAAAATTGAATAAGTAGGTTTCAGTCAGCCATATATGCACAGATCCTGTTAACACGCCTGATTCTGTTAGTTGCATCAATGTAAAACTAAGTGCAAGGAAAATGATTCCTAATTGGCACTAATGAGCAGCAAGTGTAACCTGTGCTGTCAAAGAAGGGGAGAGTCACGTGACAGCCTTTGAAGCCAAGTACAATTCATCTCCTGGAACATGCAGCAGCTTTCCTCAGAGCAAATAAAACAAATTTTCTATTTTCTTAGGTAATTTATGTTTACAGCTGAACGTGTATGAAGTTGCCAATAAGGGCAATAAGGTGAAGGGCTTTTTTTCTTTTTCTTTCAAGAAGGAATCAAAAGCTAGAGAGAAAATGTGAATGCCTTGAGATGGGAACTGTGGTGCTCAGCACTGGGGGCCTGTTTTCAGCTGTGGAAGTAGGTGGTTGGTTAGGAGGGAGTATCATCTCTGAAACAGTTAAGATGACTGAAGTACGGGGTGATGCATCGTGGATGAAGAGGGAGTTTCTGTGTTTTGGCTGCAGTGATCCTGAAGCTCTGAGAAGGAGGTGAAGTGTTAAAATGAGGTCTGAAACGAGCAATAGTATGGAGAGCTGCTAAACAATGCAGTATTGAAGGAAGGCAATAAATTGTAGAAGGTAATGAACAGATTTACAGACTTGGAAAATGGTGAAGAAGAAAAATGCATTTAGGTTAAAAGCAAGCAATGAGTTTCTGGACAGGTATGAACATACGTCCTGAAGAAGGGAGAATGAGGCTGGGAAGGCTGCATGAGTGCCTGCTATAAAACCAGTCTGTCTGACTTGGAAACCTTCTGGAAGTGACATCAGGCTTAATTATGTGAAATCTCTGGCTGTTTTACTAAAAAGTTTCGGCACAATATGTGAAACCCTCACCTCAGAAATCACTTCAGACACAAAGTGCCTCAAACTCTCATCGGTCTGTGAATTTTGAATGTGCCAGGCAGTGCTGAGCGTGTCATTTGGGCAAGCCCATGGGCCTTGGTCTGCAGGGTGCATTAAATGAAAAGAGGAAAGTGCACTGAAAAAAAATTGTGGAGAAAGTCCATGGAAAACCAGTGGGCTTGATAGTCTGTGATTTCAGAATACCCTTGTAAATGAAATAGGGTGGATTCATATCCATAGCAATGCTAATGATGAATTCCTTTCCTGCACTGCTCTGATTTTTGCTTTATAGTTTTATATTAAAAGACTTCTTGAGAAAGTGGGCATAGGAAGATGGAATAAAGGCCTTATGCCTTTATTAGTTGCTCAGAAGATATTCTCAGTCTTCTAAGGAGCAAAAGCATATGGTATAAAACAATAAAAGAGCAGTTCCAGTAAGGTTTGGGAGCCACTGCAAGTAAATAAAGGAGGCAGAGTAGGGCCACAGAGAAATTGCAGATAGGAGCCAGTGAGTAACTCAAGGTATAAGAAGTCAGTATAAGGACCAGAGGAGAGAGGTAAGAGTTACGATAAGCAAAGATGAAGATCTTTGTTGGAGATTGGGTTTAGTGAGTATTTGGTTTGGTGAGTCAGAGCTGTAGCAGTGCCTGCTAGCGCAAGAATCAAACAAGTGAGTGAGGCTTTTGGGTATGAGGATTCAGAGGTGGGAAGCTGAGGTTGCCTGGAGGTGGTATCATAAGAATATAGTGTTATCTCACTGGAATAACCTTGCAGTGGCAAAGAAGTTTTGTTAGAACTAACAGTATATTATATCTTGTTTCCAAATGCTGTACAGATGTTTTCTCCTCAAAAAATTGCTTATCAATTGATAGTTTATTTCCTGGTCTGGAATATTCTCCAGTGTTACTCTTACCTTTTGCTGTTGTCTTTTCCCATAGTGGAATTACAGTTAGAACCTAGGACATGCATGACTCTTTCCATATGTAAAACCAGATCCCGTTTCTGTTCCAAAGTATCATATTACTGATTTGGATCATTTTTACTCTAATCTCTTTCTAGTCCTTAACTGAAAGCTCTCAAGGACAAGTGGTTTTCTTAAGTGGTAATTATTGTATGATTCTTAATCAGTATTACTAATTACATCCTTTTCAAGCATGGAATTTCTCAGCACCTCCATGCAGAGGCCAGTAGGAGAGTTACAGCATGATTGCTCTCTAGAGTGGATCACTTCTGTGGTTTCCATTTTCAAAGCATAAATTGAAGCTAAAACAAAAGTTAGGTCTTTATTTTCTGGCATTGCACTTGCTTTCATTTCAGTGTTCCCCTTTGCATGTGACAACTATGGCCCCAAACCTTGAGGACTGTGATCACACATCTTGTCTTAGTGACTCAGCCTTTTATTTTATTTGTTTGTCTCTCTTACATCGTTTTGATGACCTGCATTTCTTTCAAGGGGAAGGAAAACATACACTGTTACCAAACACAGTAGAGACAGAAAATCACAGAGGAATGCCAAGGGAAATTTTCAGAGAAGCAGAGGGCAGGCATCCCCCATCCTTTAGACAGCTGAAAAATCAACCTTGTTACTTTATAAAGGGTTATATCATCAGCTACCTCTTGATAACAAGGTTATTCCAATGAGATAACATTTTGCTATGAGTCATCTCCTCCCAAGAGGAGAACTGGGGAGGAAGGACATTTTCACATCAGCTTTCCTGTAGGTAAACCAGAAAATAAGCTGTCATGAAATTTGTCTCCTATAAAATAGAAGGCAGAATACATATATGCGTATTACATCATGACAGTGGCTTATTGCAGAACAGTATTTTTGTGTATGGGGTAATGCAATTCTGTGGGACTTTTTGAGTCTAGCTGACAAATCACTGAGGGTATAAATATCTCTCTCCCTTTAAGCATGCTCTAGAGGAAAGCCATTTTTCCAGGGAGAATGAGGCTTCAGCCTTTATCTCCTTGTGCATGCTTTTTACTAACATGATTTTTGTTTCCCTCTGGTCTCAGACAAACAAGGCTTTATGTGCCCATGTAGGGGAACCTTCAGATGATTCCCACCAATCTCTTCTTAACCACACCGTACATTGTATTTTCCAAATGCTCCTCTGCAGTAGTGTAGTATCATAGCAGGCTGACAGCTGGGAAGGATAAGTAAGATTAATGTCACCGCTGGCAGAACCTCCTTTTCCTTTGTTAGTAAAACATGAGGAGAATCATCAGCAATCATGGCTACCTCATACTCCAACGTTATGGATGGCAGAGGAATTTTTGTGCCCATTTCAGTGAGCTTGGAGTCTGCTCTACCCAGCAACTGCTGGCTTTGTTCTGCCTACAGTCAGCTGCGCAGCATCCGCTCTTATGGGAGAGATTGCAGGACTGAATGAAAAATCATGTTCTCCCCTCTCGCTCAAGCAGACCTTTGTAGAAGTTGACTGAAGCTGAAGAATTCCAGATAGATTGCCTCAAATGTCTTTCCTGCTCATTTGTTCAAATTTCAGCTTATTTCACTGGCAGTGCCAGAATCACTGCCCTTCCCCATCCCACCAGCAAAACCAGTTAGTCCAAGTGCGAATTAAGGTGGGTAAAAAAACCTCATAAATCTTTGTTTTCCCAGAAGTTAGACGCAAAAGGCCAGAAGCATATTTTTCACCGTAGCAAGTTACCTTTAAAGTAAAATGATTTTTTTCTTTAAATTATTTTTTGGAATCTGAGAATCTGTTTTACAACATTGGGTTTTTGTTTGTTTTTGAGTGGTCTGTAGTTCTGAGAGGGATTTCCAGTGCAGCTGCACAAAACGCCAACTGCAGTCTAATGGAGTGTCAAAGAACATGGTTAGATATTCAGACAGATGATACAGGCATTGTTATGGGCAACTTAGAAAATTGCAGAAAATTGAGAAAACTCCCCCTTAGTTGAGGATTAGTTATAGTTGAATGTTTCTCACTGAAAAACTGGGAGGGAAGAATGGTATGCATGTTGGTGTCTATGGGGGTTTTCCTGTTGAGAGCTTCAAGGAGAGTTTTGCTGTGGTTTAACGGAGACACTGGTTGCACTCACCTCAGAGGAATGTACTTAGGAGCCTGATCTCTTCATGGAAAAAACAGGTGCTCTGCGTCACAGTACCAGTGAGATGCCTGAAGCTGACGGGAGACTATCCAGCTGCCTGAATATCACTATAGTCCTATTAATCTTACTAGCTAAGAATATGTCTTTGTATTTTTGACAGAGGACTGTCTTTTTCTTTAAAAAAAGATTGCCAAACTTTGAAAAAATGCTGATTTATACAGATACCTACGAAATAGAAAATGCTTTATGATCTCTAATGTTTCATCACTTACAGGATTTTCATTTGGAATTTCAGATTAAGCTCCTCATCTTTCTTTTTTTATTTTTATATGATGCAAGTTAACATCCCTTGATTCAAATTAGATTGAATTTCAAGTGACCCACCCTCCTCCTTTGCAGATTTACTCTCTTCTCACGTGCAAGCTTGACAAATTACAAAATCTAGAATTTTCTGAAGCAAAGAAGCAGCTATTTAGTTTTGACTGAATTTTGGTGATGTTTCAGAGTAGATCTTGTGTGTTTTCCTTTGTAGGCATAAACTAGGAAATAACACACAGGGATGTAACAATCTACCTGTGAAATACAGATAGATACAATGGTTTCATATAGCTGAGAAGCTGGCAGTAGAAGCTGTGGGCAACAGTATTCTGTTTCTTATATGCTGATTCAATTTTGGATCAGTAATTAAGGGGTGATATAACTCCTATAGGCAAAGCCAGAGCATTGCAATATAAACAATGTGTGTGCTATCACACAAAGGTTTGGAGGTTGTGCAAAACTAGAATCACTCATGTATCTCTATGAGACTTACCAAAGAAGAGATGTTCAAAGCAGACCGTCATTTGGTCTGTGTTCCTGTGAAGTACTCCCACATTATTAGATCGGCTAATGCTGCATTTGTTGAAGGCAAGGAAGGGTAAAATCAGAAATAGCTTGAAATGACACTTCAGCCAACTTAAACATTTTCTTCAGAGTGTTCAGCCTTTATTTTGCCACCCCATTTTACTTTATCTACAGTGAACTTACATTGCGGTTTAACCCCAGCCAGCATCTAAGTACCACACAGCTGCTTGCTCATTGTCCATCCCATCCCACACCCCCCGCAGTGGGATGGGGGAGAGAATCAGGG
>JAVJGG010000094.1:1599228-1636989 GCA_035590195.1 Aviceda cuculoides
CAATAATCATAAAATAATTGGAATATACAAAACAAGTGATGCACAATGCAATTGCTCACCGCTTGCCAACTGATGCCCAGTTAGTTCCTGAGCAGCAGTCCCCCCCAGGCCAACTCCCCCTGGTTTATATATACTGGGCATGACATCCCATGCTATGGAATACCCCTTTGGCCAGTTTGGGTCAGCTGTCCTGGCTGTGTCCCCTCCCAGCTTTTTGTGCCCCTCTGGTCTTATTGCTGGCTGGGCATGAGAAGCTGGAAAATTCTTTACTTAGTATAAACACTACTTAGCAACAACTGAAATCATCAGTGTGTTATCAACATTCTTCTCATCCTAAATCCAAAACATAACACTATACCAGCTACTAGAAAGAAAATTATCCCAGCCAAAACCAGGACAACTTAGTTGATGAAATATCTTATATCGTAAGCAAATCTCACTTGTTTCTCAAAGGGACGAGCCTCTTTGGAATCAAGAGAAGTTATGAAATAATGTGACAGAGAGGTGTGACTGATACATGCTATTAAAGTCTTGATTTCTTTGAGGCAAAAAGGTTCAGTGTGAACTGTAGAGTAAGTGCCTACATCTTAAAAGCCTGTAATAAGAAATAAAACTAAGTTCCATATCACTTGGTGGTGAAACCTTGTAAGAGATTTTGTCTTCTGAAGACCAATCCCAAGAATAAAATTAAAATCTCACTTAAAATAGCAGAACTGTGCAGCAGGAAGGAATATTAATGTCAGTTTGAAAATTATTAGAAAGAATCCTGAAAGAAATGGCAGATATGATTTTAGGAAAAAGTCTGTTAGCACACAGTGATAACTAATGTAGAAGATGGGTGAGTAGCTTAATAAAACCACTGGCAGGGGAAAGTAAAGTGCTGTATGTATATTTTGCATGAAATCTCCATGTTCGGCATGATTTAAAAAAAGTAAACGATAGAAGACAACAATGAGAGTCGAGCAATACTTTTACCAGTTACTGTTTAAGAAATGGCAGGAACAATGCAGTGTTGAGTAACATTACCCAAACCGTTCACTCTTCAGTATTCTGTGGAATTGAAACCCTCTCGTCTTCCCGTTCATTTAGTACTGCTTGATTTCTCATAATTCCTTAATACAGTAAGCATTCAGAAAGTTACAGAATGCCAGCTAGCTGGTTACCAGTGTATTCTGCAATACCAATTTGACTATGGAAAGCAGTGAGAGCTTAGTGTGCCCTGAGCAACCTGGTCAACCCCGTATCTGACCTGAGGTGGGACCAGAGTCCTCCTGAGGTCCCTGTCCCTAACCACCTGGGTTATCCTGTGGTGCTATGGATACTTGCATTACCAGTAGCATAAGGCGGTTATGTTCAAATACTCTGGAGATGCTGAGCAAGGAAAGCAAACTGCTAACAGCCTCCTGGCCAGGCATGCTGTAGCACCCTTTTTTTTTCAAAACCCTTTTTTCAGGCAAGTCCCAAAGAGTGTTGCCGTTAGCCTCTTCTCAAATAAGAATCAACATGCCATAGCGTGTGGCAAACACTGAGAAAGGCTAACAAATTTTGTGGTGTGTATTGGGCATAGAGTGCAGAGTTTTAGTGTTTTACCCAGTCATCCATATACCATAAGTTGAATTGTTTACATCTTCTTCTGTCTCAGTACCTGAGTCAGTGATTAGGAGTTTGTATTAATTGGCAAGAAATAAAATCACGTAAAAATTCCCCAAGTTAAGACAGTTTCGCTTGCAGCAGTGGTGTCAGTCCAAGGCTGTGTATCAGGACCCATTTGTGGAGAAATTCTCCACTGAGAATTTCTGTTGAAATGCTGCTGTTGAAATGCTGAATGAGCCTTTCATTTTGAGACCTAGAGAACTTACTCATCTGAAACAAAAGTAACATAGAAGATAATGCATTAAGATACATTTCCTTTTGTAGCATCTCCTATTAGATGACATAAAAATCCCACAGGAAATAACCCTATCCGAAAATTTTAGTAAAACTTATTCCTAAACTTTAGTTAATAGCACTTGTGTAATACTTTTGAATTGGAAAAACATCATGGGTTATTGGTATTCAAGTGAGCGCACCAAGTGTGCCATCCTTACTTTAAATTAATATCTGATAAAGTCGTGAGAAGTGGTTCTTAAGTAAATTGGACTTGCCTTGTGTATTAATTAGGATTTGCTCTCAACTGTTCTCATAATGCTTGTGATGAAACAAATTGTTTCTCCAGGCCAGACGGTGCCTTTTGTCAGGTTAACTAAAATATCAAGCCTGCTATATAGGAACAGTTATGCAAATAATTAATTTGTCACTTCTTTGACCAAGCTAAGAAAAGCAAACAAAAAACCACCTACCAAAGCTCTTCCCAAAACTTTGAAAATGGTTTATGGAGCTGTTGGATTAGATTCAAATCCTTTTGCTCTTGTTGATTCATACCTTACTATCGAGACTTCTCTGGCTTCAGTGGCATCATTTGTGGAGCAGAATGACATTCCAAAGTGTAGGAAGAGTGAGAGTACAAATGTAATCACAGGTGGAGCGTTGGCATTGGCCAGCCTTACTGTAGCCAGCTGTGATTTTAGCTTTTGCTTGTTTGGAGACCAATATAGTATCAGTGTGCCTTCCTTCTCCCTTGCTAGTAGAGAACTCAGGAGTCCACAGCATGAGAGCCTTTGACTGGAAACATTTTTAAAAGCAAATACAAGGAGATGAGTTTCCTCTCCGAGAGTGATATGCACGGTGGTAGCCCAGAGCAACAGATACTTCTGCATGGTGGGACTTTACCAAAGCCGATCTGATTCTGCAGGCGTATTACTATGTCTCTGTAAGATGATGCTCTAAAAAAGGCAAATGATGCATTATAATTTACTTTCCATTTCATCCTTCTGGAAGCCCTAAGTACTGTAATTTATTATCAGTATTTCAAGGGAGAAGCTGTGAGGCTAATGCAGAGAAATATGATGGGGGTTTGAAATTTCTTTTATCTCTACAAAGATTAAAAAAAACCCCAAAACCCTAGCCTTGGTTCCACTAAGATAATTAGCTTGTGCTTCTTAAGTTGTAGTTTTAACCTTTGAAATGCTGAAGGATGTTGAATTAATCAAATTTCTTTGAGGGCAGCTGGCTGTGTCTTTTGTAACTGTTCAGGAAATAGGTTAATTTTTATAATCCCAGCTTTCTATCATCATTATGGTGGCATTAAAAACATGAGCCAAACTTGTCTGGAGATGACTGTTCTAGCACTTCTGCCTTTTGTTTATGTTCAAACCACCTCATTCCTTTCTCTCAATTGCTGTGCAAATACTGTAGTCATAGTGCTAAACATAACCCACAGAGGAAAGGTGTTTCATTTCACTGCTGAAATAGAAAACTCTCTTAGGAGCTTGAGGTGGCGAACTTTTGAGGGGCTTAGTTTCTTCATTAAACCGCAGGTTAATCGTGCATCCCCGTGCTTTGTTAGAGGCATTACCATGTAATTTTCTGTTTCCTACACATTATTTCTAGTAATAATTCTGAGAGAGGGACCACTCCTAATTGCCATTCCTGAAGGGTAAGGACAAGATCTTTACACACTGTGTGGATCTTCAGTACAAAGAACAAAAGCAGTGCTTTCGGCTAACACCTGCATAACAAAGTTGTGAGTTGTATTAGCCCTCCCATGTTTTCGGGGTAAGATATAACCTAGATGTGGCATGGGAGATTGGAGGACAAATGATCTGGGCCATTGTATGAGCAGTCTTTTAACTTTTTTATTAAGTTTCTATGTAGCCCCCAAATTGAGAAGAAAGTATCATAAAGCAATCAAGTTATGAATTTGAGGAAGCTTGAAATACTGCTTATGGAAACTAGGGCTCTCATTTGAGGTGGTGGTGTGCACTCAGGAATGACATTTGTTAACTGAAGGTCTGATACACAACCACCTGTTAGTGGAAAAACCTGCTTGCCTGAGAGCAGCTTGATAACTCCCTGCACCAGAGATTAGCACAAGATGGTACGTTTCATGAGCTCCAGTCCTCTTTTTACATCTAATGAATAATGTAAGCGGTGTTTTTTATTGCTGCTTACTGTTCAATGAATGGCAGAATGGTGTGTGACCTGAATAAATATTTGAGTGTATTAGTGTCTGTGAAATTTTCCCTTTGCTATAAAATGCATTTAAGAATATGTTAGGCAATTCAGAAAGCTAGAAGCAGTGAACTGGAATTGTCCCAGATTATATGACAGAAAACGTATTTGTAGTTTACTCAGCCTCTTCTTTAATGTAAAGGCTAAATAAGTTTCTGATGAAAAATGACAACTTCATACATTTTAAATTGCAGCTGACTTTGTTAAATGTCAGCTAGGCCATATAAAACAATACCGAAAGCAGTAAAATAATGTGTGCAATTATGTATGGTGATCTGGATGAACAAGGTTAAAGAAAGCTGCAATGGGAATAGTTTTAACATGACAGGCGATAAATTGATTTAGTTAATGCCAAGAGAAGGATGGGGAATGGGCACTTTTTAAAACAGGAAACGGGATAGAACTATCTCATCTAATTGTGGAAGTAAAGTAACAACAGCTATCTTACCCATTCAAACCCCTAACTAGGAAATTTGTTCAAGATGGGGTATTTCTGACAGTGATTCAATCCATGCTAAGCCTAAAACTGCATTTATCTTAGACCCAGTGAGCTTTGGTGCTGGTACTTGTTTGGCTTTGACACTTCCGCCACAAGAAATGTTTGCCTTTGTGTTTTATAGATTGTGTAAGACGCTTCTGATAAATTGACTTAAAGGCTGTTGCTGTGGATCTTTTATCTCCACATGGTTGATGCATCGTTTTCCAAAGCCCTCTTTCCTCATGCTCATTCTTCATACAGGAAGGCAGAAAGTGAAAGAACTACACTAAATGTTTTCCCTATATTGCTTTACCTGATTATTTTTTCCAGTGCATCACATTCAGTTTGTTAAAACCTCTGATTTTCTGAACACTGCTCAAAATAGCAGAAATTCTTTGCTCTAAAGGGATTTTTTGCCTTGTGCAATTCTTAATGTTGTTTTTACTCATTGTCTTAGTGCCCATTTTTGTATGGATTTTATGAGTTTGAGACGCACAGTGAAAGCACATCTGCTAATTCGTTCTGGCAATTTGGCTGGAAATTGCCAGATACTGAGCACTCCCAGACGTTTTAATGGAAAGTTTCAGCTGGACTGTCTCAAGGGTGTGCTTATGTTGTTTAAACTGGTTCAGTAATTTTTCATCATTTCAGAAGCTCTTGGCCTGTCACCTTTTCAAGTGTAGATTCAAAACCACGTCTCTCTCTTGTTAGCATTTGTGTTAATAAATACTAAATAAATTGACTGTTTCTAAAGTACAGTAAGATTATTTGCAATTGATGGTATCTTTAAGAAGCAGGAAAATCAAGTTGAGATTTGTTTTGTCATTATGCTAAATTTCAGCTTGTGGCTTTGTCTCCTAGTCCATTATGGGGATAAAATTTATTAGCTTGGTAGTAACCATAAGGAAGAAATCAGTGAGCTACCTTCTGCAACTGTTCTCAGTTAACAGTGCTCTTTGTGCAAAACTCTGAATCATCAGACTGTCTGTCTAGAAAACCAACAGGCAGTGGATGAAACTGTCTGATCAGGGTGGCCAGAAGTCATCCTATCACTCGGTAGTTAGGTTGGGAGATTGAATTGTCCCGTAACAGAACTGTATTTCAGTTTCTCTTTTGTGAAGGAGCACCTGCGCTATGAAATGCGTTGGCCAGCCTGCTTACCCTGGGCATCTGAGCCTGACCACATTATATCATCGTGGAGGCAGGGAATAACTGGGACTGCATGTATGGATGATCAGCTCTTCTAATCAAGGCTTTAGAGCAGGGAGTATCTGCCAATTTAGGGATGAAGAGCAAATGTACAGGGTGCCTTGTCTTCAGGAACATCTGCCAGTGACCACCCGTCAGTCGCTCCCTGTCACTGCGGACACGTGCAGCAGAGGGCACAGTGCTTCTGACTCTAGCATGGATGTCTCTTACTGGTTGCAGCGTCTTTTAAGCATTTAGCAACCAAATAAGGAGGGTTTTGCCAAAAGGTTTGCAGCTCAGAGTTTGTCACAAAGAACCACATAACTCTAAGGCTTTATAAAGCATAATGAGTTATTTTAACGTTTGCAGTGTTTTCTGTATTTCATATCTCTTAAAAGTGTATGCATGAATATATGTATGCAAAGATGTGCAAATTTTGGTGCCTTCTGGTCTTTATGGAAGAACGCATCCAGCTTTGGAGTGGGATCCAGAATACTGTGTATGTGTGCCATAGATTGCACAGAGTGGGGGAAATCTGCAAAAGGGTTTCAGAACAAGCAACACTAAAACCAAAGTAATCTGAGGTTAAGTAATGGGCAGACTGGACAGTGTATTAGTCCGTTCCCACATCCGTGGAAGGTCTCTCTGTCCATGTGGGATGCTCAGTTCAGACCCCTGTCTGGAAGGCAGATAAAGATGGACTTGAGCATGGTGTCAGCATTCAGACAACAAGGGCTGCTGTCTCAGTTAGCACAGCTCAAAGAACAACCCCCCGGCAGTGGCATTACTGCTTTGTGTGGCCGTAGAAAACGCTGCACCACAGTTAGAAACCTATGGTCAAAGTCAGCCAGCGTTTCCTTAAACTCGTCTGTTGAATTTCTTGAGTGAAATCTTGATGCCACTGAAATCAATAGCAAAACTTCCACTGACTTTTACTCAGAGCAAGATTTTCTCTCTCATTTTTGGTAAGTACCGAGAAACAGTAACTCCAAAGGCCAAGGTTTTCAAAGCTGCCAGAAGGATTTAAAGTGCCCTGAAAACATGAGTTGTGGGTGTTCATTTCCCTTGGGCAGCTCTTGCAGTCTGAATTCTATGTTAATGGAAAACCGTGATGAAATATTTAAGACCCTCAGAGTCAGGACATGTGAAATTCGCTATATGTGGATTGCTGAACTGGCCATTAAGCAAGGGCCAGCCCTCGTCTGTCAGTGCACGAAGGTATAATTCCAGGGCATGAGATGTGCAGCATGCCTGGGAGTGGTATTTTCCTTGCAAAAAAAAAATTTGAGTTGCAGAATTACCAGGCATAGAAAAAAAAATGTAAAGGAGAAATACATACAAGTACCCTTGGGGTTGCTGACACTGAGTCAGGCTGTCAAAGAACAGAGCTGAATTAAGAGTACAAATAAACTATGTAGAATAATAAAGTTCCTTTTTCACACATGAATGCTTTTCGATATTTCCAACAGAAACACAGGTAACATTCTCAGTTAATGAAGTATCAGTTTAGAACGCTGACACAACCTAATTAAACACTGGTCACGTGAACATGCTGGTAGTAGCTGCTGAAAATAGCTTTTTTTCCCCCTCCATTATAACCCATGTATTGGTGTTACAGGGCAACACTGCTTCTTTTGAAGCAACACAGCTTTTGTTCAAGAATTTGGTGGGTATATAGGATAGGACTGAGTTCAGCTGTGAACTGTAAAAAGTATATCATCTGCTTGATTTTATGAAGTACCTTAATGCTGCCTATGTTCTTTAGATTGGTAGGGCAGGGACTTAATTTCACCAGTTTGCAAAAAATTACTCCCATCATAACAGAAAGCAACAAGGGACCCCAAGAGAGGAATATGACATCTGTGTCTGTTCCCTCATTACAAGGTTTGTAAAAATGTTCTTGTCTTATTACAATAGAGAAAAGCCAACGTGTGAATGTTTTGTAAATCATCTAAATCAGTCCTTGTTCTGAGTTGCTCTCAGGGATGTAGACGTTGTTTGCTAAGTTTTTTTCAAACAGAGACATTTTTTGTTATGGAGATGGCAGTGGAAGATTCCCTACAGTCCCCCAGGGAGTTAGCCTGTCTGCACAAATGTTTAGTGCTTGGGTATTAGAAGTGGGTGCTATTCGAACTCCAAAATAGCTCCAACTTTTCTTTCTTGAACAGCAGTCAACATCATGGTCGATATGGTTCACTATCATTCTTTGTCCCAATCTTGAGCAATGTCTTCCAGCTCGAGTCTGACTAGGACATTCTCCTGTGTGGTCTGCCTCACCTGCCAGGGGTACGGTGTTTTGTTAGTCAGTCATTTGCTGAATCACAAACTGGCTTGTGTTTCTTCCATCTCCACTCCCACTTTCAAAATCTGAACAAAGCTAATCATTTCTGCTCCCAAACTTCCAAGAGAATAAAATGAAGAGAGTTCTGCAACTGGGAAAATTTACTAAAAAGCCATTTCCATTCTGTTCTCCTATTTGTGCCAGAGGATCTGTGTGGTCTTTGAGCTTCAGACCCCAAGGCGTGCATTCCGAAAGACTGCCTGTCCTTTATGATTGCCCTGCGACATACAACAGTAACAGTAAATGTCTAGTTTCACTTTCCTCAGCCAGATCATTGAGATCAAGAAGTTCAGCAATATGTATCTGTAAATCCCATCCATGTCTTTGTATAAGGGGAGACTTTTACTATTCTCTACTTTTGTTCATAGAAGAAAATTGAGAAATAATCCTATCTGAAGTACCTAAACGACATAAAATTGTTTTCACTTTTTTTGTGCTTGAATTGTATTTTGTGCTTTTTATGTATCTGTTGTGCTAATAATACAGTTCTCTTCATTAAGTGATACAAGTTATCAAGAAATAGAAGCTGTCTTAGAGGTTACCTTGTTCCCTGATTATTGAAGCGAATATTCCCACAGACACTAAAAATTCCTAAACTAAAACATTTGTCTTAAAAGTGCCCATATACAGCAAATCCATAGACCTGATCCAGTGAAAATAGGTATGAGTTAGGCCTTTAAATACTGATGGTTCTATATTTACAAAGCAAAAGTAGTAACAATCCAAACAAAGAAATCTCCTAGAATATTTTGGAAACTGGATATTGCTTTAAATGGAACTAGTTAGAATTACAAAAGCTGATAAAACTGTGAAATCTGAAGTGTTGTTACTGACTTGTACTTGCTAACTCCTTTCATGTCTTAAATGTTGCCAGTCTGGCAGAATGTGGTAGATCAGCTTTAATCTCTGGAATGGCCCACAGCTTGTATCCTTTTGATCTGTAATACAAAGCCAGAATAACTACTTGCTATGTATCTTGAAAATGGGTTTTAAAAAGTATAATTAACATGGAGGCCAGCTACTGGAAAAGGACATTTTATCCCTCCAAAGAGGGAGGATTAAGGCTAAGTACACAGAATCACTGCCAATGCTTCTCTTGATTTTTGGACTTGTTATTGTTTTCCTCTTTGTTTTCAGGTATCAGTAACTTAAGACCTGCAATTAAGCGAGCAAAGGGAAGGAGAGAATAAGTTAGTGAGAGTGGAGGTGAAATTAGTATAACCAGTGTCACCGAATGGAGCCACCTGAAAATTCACAACTGCCAGAAAGCTTCCAGCTGCTAGAGGGAAACAGTCATTTTGACAACCAGTTTCTGGCTGATGTTCTGTTTTGGGTAAGTGAATGTTTTACTGAAGCATGGTTGTGAGCCTGGATCCCTGAACTTGGTGAAAACTGTGTGCCACATGCGGGTGGGAGAACTCCACAGATGCAGCAAAAGGTAAATGCTCCTGTTCAGTTAACAAAGACATGATGTTTTAAAATATCAAGGCCTATCTCCACTTTGGCAGTTCTTAACAGTGGTGTTACTGATAATTAACTTCTTTTGGTAGCAAAATGATGATGTGATCAAGAGAAGGGGATTTCTGTCATGCAGGCTGTCCTAACAGTACTCACAAAGAGGAGGGGGGATGTCTCGAACTTTTACTGGAAGACTAACATCACACTTAAAGGTGTGATACTGGGTCTGTATGTTGTTAATATGTCATTTATGTAGGTTTTTATGTTAACTTGCCAAATTAGAGAGTTTTGTCACATGGAGAAATACACAATGCAGAGTGGTACGGCGTGTTCTTGGAAGATTCACAAGAGCAACAATTTGGTTTGGCAGCAGTTGTGTTTCTCTACCAGAAAAACTCTCTGCTTTTCTTAAATACATCCAACATACTGCACGGTATTTGTTTTCCTGCCAAATTCATTCTGCAGCTTGCCTTTTCACCTTGCCATCGCTAACTTTATTTTATCCAGGGATGACCCTCAAGCTGGCCCAGCTGGGCTGGCTGGGCCCAGACAAGCCATGCCAGGGGGTTGGGCTGTCCCTGCGCGTCATTCCCAAAGCCAGGGCCGTTCCTGCTCCACACCGCAGTTCCAGCTCTTCTGTTTCCTGGGGTGTGTTTTCTGGGGTGTGTGGCATGTCCATTAAACTTAATGGCAGATCTGCTTATGCAGAGGTGGCAGAACAGTCCTCTTTATAGCTTACAGATAGAACATTTAATTTTACATCCCAGAGTGCCACCAAAGCCACAGTTGTGCTTCATTTGGTGTCCAGTGTGTGCAGTCAAGAAGTACGAAGAAAGCCTTTGAAAGCCGAGGAAACAATGCTGCACATCAATTACCTGTATCTTGTTTGAATTTTTGATAATATGTTTTTCTTGGATCTATAAGTAGATTGGAGGTAAAATACTCTTGATCTCCATTCTTGCATGGAGATCTACCTGTGATTCTGTACGTGTAATGGTAATCACAGCTAAAGTCATTTTTCTAATGTGCTTACAAAATTCTAGGGAGATTTAATTATTATTATTTTGTTCATATGAAGTTTTTTCTGCATAACTTCCTGTGAAATATTGTTTAGCTTTTTGCTAGTCTGTCAAGGAGACATTCTCAAGGGAAGGTGGCATGTTTTTCCTGAGGCCAGCTGTATTCTAAAAAGGAAAAAAAAAGGCTCTGTTAGTTTTTAAATTGATTTAAAGATGGGTTTGGGAGGAATTTGGATCTTTATTTCCTTCGTAACTATAACAAACTTCTGTTGAGTGGATGTCCCCATGATTTTCTTCAACAGCATTTACTATGGTATGACAATTCAAAAGAGTATAATTTAGTTAGATGTGCATGTAGCAATGTTTTGTTGACAGTTATATTGTCTCAGCAATGCCTCTAACACATCCTTCAAAGTAATCCAAGGTGGAATCCCTCTGCCTGTTAGTTTTCTCTTGGCGATGTTTGTTATTAGATACTCCGCCTCTTAATGGAGATAGGTATTAAAGAAAAAAGTTCAGTGATGTTCCCACCAGAACCTTTTCCTGTATCCTGAATTATAATATCTGAACAGAAAAACTGGTTTTATAGTTTATTATAATGTTTTAATTACAAGTGACTCTTTAAAATATTTTAGATATTTAGAAGAAATCATGCTTTGAAAATTATTTGTAACCTTGCACAGTCAATTCAGTAGACAAATGGGAAATTTGTTTTGTTTGAACATCCAGCAGAGGAATTGGATTACTTAATTATTATCAGTTTTTATTCAACTGAGTTTTTCCTCTGAGAGGAGAGGCTGCTATGGACAGGGGTATTCTTCTGCATAGCACGGTGGAGAGTTCACTTCCTACGCGCGAGAACATTTTTACCTAACGTGTTACCTCGTATCGCCAAGACTCTAGATATCAACGTGATAATTTTTGGGAGGCCTTCTCAAATAACGGGTAGGGGGGCCCTTTGAACTGTCCTGACTGGGTGGTGATCCAGGTCGTGTCTTCTGGTCTGTGTTTACCAGGTGTGACCTTAGATTTGGGAAAAGCCCATTTATTTATTAAATAGTTACAGGTTACAAAAGTACTGTCCCTTCAGGGTTTCACATGTGAGCATATCCACGTGATGATACATTTTTTTAAACCTATGAAAGAAACATATTTAAGGAAGTCACGTGTTTATTTTTAGTCTCAAGGTTTGCTGATGGTGAAGTTGATAGGAGTCTTATTTCTATCTTTAAGTCCAGCAATTGTACTTTATCATTACATGCTGCCTTCCAGCGATTAATTAGTTAATTAATTTTGTCAGTCAGCAGTCTTGAATTGCATCACTGAGTTTTTATGAAAACCTTCTATCTCTCTGACGGCAATATTTGGGAAAAGCCTAATGGTTTGAAGATTCCTGGAGGTGCATAGTCTGAATGAAAAACAAGTAAATAAAATAGCCCAACTTTGTTCAACATGCATATCTGAAACACTATTAAGGAATCAAAGCCCTGGCTATCCTTCACTGTTTAGGATCTTTTTGTTCTTTTATGATGAAATGTTCTCAAACACTTGTGCTAATAAGAGCTTTCTAGCGAGGCTGAAGTTTTGTATTAATTACAGTAATAAGTGGTATTGAGAAACATGAACTTAAATAATTTGAAAACTTGTGAAGCAACTTTAACATTGTTTTAAAATTAACTTTAGATTAATGCTGTTTCTAGACATTTGCTTCACATATATAGAAGGAATAATAATAAAAAATGTATATAGGGAGAAATTCTGTATAAGAGAAGCATTATTTGCTTCTTGGATGTAGAATTAATGGAGTATTAAATTAAATCTGTAATGTTTTTTACAAATATATTTGAGATTTGGAGTAGGTTTCAGAGACACTGTGTTTCTTCATAAACTATTAGCCCCCTTTTTCTAAGAATGAATAGTTCTAGGATTTTATTCATCATATTCTCTACTTTTTTATCTCTTCCCCAAATATACTCCCATTTGTTATTGCTTCTTCAATCAGTGAATGGGAAATTGCCAAAATAAATAGTCCAGTATTATGCTTTTAGATCAAAATAGAAAATTAAAAAGCATTGGAACAAATCAATGGAAGAAGAATCCATCAATGGCTGTTGAAGCAGAGACGTCTCCTCCCAGCCGGGAGGGCGCTGAGCTCATGAGCTTTTGAAGTCCAGCAGAGGGTTGGGGGAGCAGAGGAAGCATCACTTCAGGCTTGTGCCAGCACCTTTTACTTTTTCTTGGGCAATTGCTGTTAGCCGCTGCTAGAGAGAAGATGCTTGACTGAACTTGGTTTTACTTGGTGTGGGTGGCTCATGTATCCATCTTAATGTCAATTGGTTCATAAGTTTTCTGAGATATCAGTTCTGGAGCAACACTGTTAATCTAATCAAGATATTAGTCTTTTTTATGGACAGTACTATGCTTCCTCCACACCTGCTTCTCCCCTGTTCTGTCTTTGCACTGCTATCTGTATTATTGCTCATTGGTGAATAAGGAAGTAAGAAAGTAAACGTAAATTCACTTAATCAGAGGTCATCAGTGACACTATATTTACTGTTCAAGAGCACGTCAAAGTGTGTTAACAAGATCTTTTGGGTCGCAGAATTTATACATAAGGATAAGAAAATAGTGTAAAACAGAAAATTCTGTTGAGCAGAATCTTTTGATGAGTTTTCAATTTCTCTGATTTTTAATTTTTTTTAAAGCAGAAATAAGAGTTCTTATATACTGCCTAGTGAGTTTGGACAGCAGCTGCAGTAACAGCAGGGATATGAGCAGGGCCAGTCCACCAGAGTCTACAGGCAACCATAGAGCAGAAAACATTCTTTTCATTATTTCTGCTGTCTCCCTTCTCAGCTTTTTACTCCCTGTAGTTAATGGGAGATAGATCTGAAAGACACAAGGGAAATAAAAAGAAGGACAATGATAGAAATAACAGACAATTCTTGATAATGATGGGACACTGAAGATATAGCAGTGTGTTTGATTCATTGTGGTGTCTTGTAGTAAACATGGAAAGAAAATACTGCTCTTGGGGTTTTTTTTTCTATCTTTCTTACTTTCAATCTTGAATGAAAGATAAGGAGCAGCAAGAAAATTCTGCTATCTGCAATGTTATCCCCATATTTTAACACCCTAGATGATGGAATCAGGAACTGGATTACATCATTCTTTGCTTGTGATACCAGTTTGGCCTTTATAAACATTTTAATTTTGTAAAGAAACTGTCCCCTGGTTTTTTAGTGATAAAAGTGTTCCCTTTTTGTTTGGTTTTTGTGTTTTGTTTTGTTTTTTTAAAGGCTCTGAAATGCTCCTTAGTGTGGTCTCCCCCTCACCACACCCCGAATCTCTTATTAAGAACTACTGATGTTTAGTATACGCAAGGAATTCAGGCAGAGACCTAATTTCCATGCTCCATGCCAGCTCATCAGGTGGTGTAAATGACCACACCTCATTGACTTCCAATGGTTTCAGTGGCATCGTGCGGGAGTGTTCCTGTCGGCAAGATCCTGGGTATGGATATGACCACTGAGGCAGAAAAAGGTCGAAAGAGGCAAGATGACCAATAGGTTAATAGTCAACAAGTAATTTACTGTCTGGTTTTATTTGCCTGTTATCCACTAATACCACCATTTATTTTTAAGCATTGCCTTATAACACAGAATTTTTCCTGCCTTCAGTTTAGCACCTTGTTAAGTTTGCCTTTTGTCCTCATTACTGGCAAGCTAAGGAAACGTCTTTCTTCTTCTGGCATGTCAAGTGATGAGGTAACACACAATCAAAGCAGAATTCGGTACATTCAAATGCTTTGTGTTTTAAGATTCCCAATAGAATATCATGTAAGAAATGAAGTTCTGCTGCCTCTAAACTATTTTCATCTGTCCTCGCATCTGAAATCAATGTTTACATGCATTGGCTCTCTGCTGAACCCTTCCAGCAGTTTTCTAATTTGTTTTGGGATATATTGTACTGCTTACATGATTATTTGTTGACTTGTGACTTTTCTAAAATATATAAGGGACTGATTTTGTAAGATGCTGAGTGCCCCTGTGCACTGTCTCCTAATGCTACTATGGAACAATGACACAGACTTGGATCAGTAATTTAAACTATACCTGTTCTTTTTTCTGGGCTTCTCTCCAAAATGACCTGTTCTTGTGGAGGTAACCGTATCAGAGCCACTCTGTGGATGGATGTCTACATTAATATGGGGTTGGTATGCTTATAATTTGTGGTTAGACACTGTACAAGAGTGTGGTATCATTATTGAAAAACCAATGATCTTTTCAACCAGTATTTTCAGAGTTGATGCTATTATCTATAACTATTCAGAGTAATTCAAAAACATGTGAATGAGCATAATTTGGGCACTCAAACTGCATTAACAATACCCTGCAGTGACTCCATACACTAGCCATATGGCTTTAATTAAGGCATCTTAGTATTTGTACACTAGAGAAAAAGAAACAGATACCTCTTGGATGATAATTTAATCCTCCCCTTCACTGTGCCACTTTATGCCATAATTAAGGATATATACACATCCTATCTGTGCGTTTCTACTTTTAATACCTATGGATTTCTTTTCAGTATGAGCTCAAAGCCAATGTCTAATGTTTGAATGGGGTGTAACTGTGAAAATTAGGTAAGGCACTTTAAGGTGCACCAACAGTGCAATTCCAAACCAGACCCCTGTCGTCAGCCAGCTTCTGCCAGGAAGCTCCCGTGATCTGGCTTTGTTTAGTGTCAGATAAAAATATTTTAATGAAAACTAGGCAAGCATTAGCACATAATATTACCAGATACTGGTTGCTTTTTCCTTTGACTTTTCTGGTCAGATTCTTCAATGTATTCTGGCTGCTGTATTTATTTTGGAGAAGTATAAAACCTCTTGATCATGTTTAAAATGGCTCTATTAGTGTTTGAAATATCCAGAGCTGCAAAAAGAACTTGACGTTTTATCTCCATTTCCCTATCTTCTGTCTTTCCATTCCCTTGTCTTTTTTCCATCTTTCCATGGTTCCCTATTCCTTCATCCTCTGTGTTTGCCTCACGCTAATACAAATGATGTTCTGCATGTCTTCCCTGCAGTTCACATTCCTTTAATCCACAGATATGCTGTTTTCACTGCCACTCTCATTTTCCCACCACTACTGTTTATTTCCTGTCTTCACTACTGAGATATGAAGGAACAATTAACTTTTGAAAATAAATATTTTGGACTACTTTATACATTTTTGTCCTTCTACTGTGAGATTGCAGTGGAGTCTGTTTGCAGAGGTCAGTGCATACAGATACCAGCTTTACCGAATTCTCTGTTCAGAATGGCTACTGACTGGTTTCCATTGTACGATAGCTGCGTGCACTGAACTCACCTAAGCTGTTCATGCTCTTCATTAACTAAATAATTGTGGCAATTAAGACATGCTTCTCATTAATAACTTTATTTGTTACAATATAAGCATTTAAATAAATAAGTGATTAAGAGTCACGCTAGCTACTTCTAAAAGGTCTCACCTACATTGCTAAGGCCCTTCAGATAAAGACAAGACTAACATCTTTAAAGAACATTAGTTTTGGTCAGTTTTAATCACTGTATTTTTTTGGAAGATACTGTTTCAACATACCATTGTGTGGTAACCAAGGGTGGATTCTAAAAATGTTTTTCAAATGAAAGCTTTTGAGGGAAGTCTCCAATTTAGCATGCTTTCAATAAAGTACATACAGTCTTTCTACTTGATAAGAAAGAGGGATGAGAGGCAGTTTATCTAAGAAATCAATGCAGCTTTGATTTAAAAACTTTAAAACTCAGCCTGTTTAAAATGTGTATTTTTAAGAAATGTAAATAGCTTGTTCAGGTCACTGGACCCTTTTTAGAACCAGTGTCCTTAGAACCAACATCCTTAGCTCACTGGACCCTCAGTTTTACTGATTTTGAAGCATTTCTGATTAGCTGTTTTCTTGACTAGCTGGTAATTCCAGCCATTGGCTACTGCTTATTACATTTATGAATAAAGTGAAATGTTTTCAAGTCTACTACTCAGTTAATACAAGGATAGGTGCACATAATCGAGAAAGACTATACTTCTTTTAAAAGAGATAGTGTTTAAAAACATAATTTCACAATAATTTGCTCATAATCCTTAGATTTTCTGTGTATTTTCACATGAATGGTAAGTTTACTATGAAAATATCCTCTCTTTGTACGGAGTTCTGTGTTAAAGTTTCTTCCCTAGAACTTCATAGACTTACCTTAATATTCAGTATTCCTATTTACTAGAGATTGCTGAACACAGCTCTGACATGAAGATGCTTCTTAAGAAAATACACTAATTGTTAGTGCATACTTGAAAATAATATTTGAAGGCAGGAACTAAGGAAATTTTATCCACCTAAAACTGCTGGGAAAACTTAAAAAAGAAAAACCAGTTGGTAATTTCCAGTAAATATTCAAGTTGAACTTTTGCTAGGACTAAAATACAAAACCGTACGCTAAAACTGTAATAGGCCCCTAGTTAAGTTAATCACCAAACCTTGTTTTCTACAACACTGACTTTTTCTTAAATGCTTTTGACTAGGATAAGTTCCGAGACGACATGCAGCTTCGCACAGGGAGGAGAGGTTGGGGTCCGTTCTGCCTCATGTGTGAAGCTATGCTCGATCAAACTTTTTGTTTTCTTAAACCATCTTTTCTGGGCGGTGGTATATGAAGAAAGCAAGCTGTGTTGTACAGAAACCCACACAAGCTGTGTTCTCACTTGAGCCATGGCCTCGTACGTTACATTAGAAGAGTTTGCCTTCTCCATAGCGTTTTTGTTTGAATCATGGGACTTCTTCCTTCTGGGCCTGGCAGAGGGACTTCTGAGTCAAAGTGCCAGCGTAGTATCCTTACAACTAAAACTAAATTAGACAAATCTTCTATTTAAGCAGGTAAATGTATGACTGGTTTCTGTATTTTTCATTGCACAAAATGTCCCGGAATGTTAAAATGCCATTATGGAACCAGCTTTAAAAGCATTGTTACTGCTGCTACTGGTGGTGAATTATTACTGCTAAGAAAATCAATACTGGCATATGATTTTCCAGCATGCAGGTGTCTGGCTGATCCACTGCTTAAATAAAGACATAGGTCTAAACTAAAGTCAGTAATAGCAAGAAATGTCAGCTGATGTATTTCAGGACCACAAAAGAAAATTAGATTCCTTTGAAACTTGGGAGCAACATGTCACATATATAAGTACTTATGGGGATTCAGAGTTTTTCCTTCCTTTTCTCCCATTCCCCAAAATGCTGCTGTGAGTAAATAAATACCTTTCTCAAGTATATACATTGTATAACCCCTTGCCTTGAAAAAACTTGCTTCCTGTTGTGCTCACAGCCACCCCCCACCCCAAGCCCTAACTGATGACTGAGATCACTAAGCAAGAGAAGCAGTAGGGCAGTGCGGAGGTAAAGATGTTTGTTTGGTCCTGGGTCCCAAGACTGTTTCAGTTGTTTATGTTAGAGGGGACATCAGATAAGATATTTGGAGGAAGGACTCGGAGCCCCTTGTTTCGTCCTTTCTTTCTTGCTCTCCTGGTGCCGTCCCTGCAGCAGGAGAAGGACTTGGCTCCTTCCCCTGGAGCCCTGCCCCTCCTTTTAAAGGTCGACATGTGGGAGCGGGTTGGGGGTTTATCTGAACTCCTTCGGTTTTAGTCCACTTCAAGTCCTTATATAAGTGAGCCTCTGTTTTAAGCACGGAAGGTGCCGGGGGACAGAGCTGCGTCCGTCTGCCAAATGGCAGGGGCCGGAGGCAGCAGGGGAGGCTGGAGAGGGAAGGGGGTTGGGGGAAATGGGAACAGTCTGGACTGAAACCGAACCTACCAGCTGAGCCTGCCTTAAGCCTATTGCCGAGACGAGCGGTAGGGAGGCCACTGCCGGCATTTTGTTAGACTGGGGCTGGTTTCCAGGCTTCTGGGGTTGGTGAAGCCATCTGGGGATATTTCATAGCAGTGAGACTATTGAACTGTTATCAGAGACCTTTTCTGTCTGCTCTTTCTGCTGCAGAAGTATTGCTATGGAGATAAGCAAGGGAGTACCCTACAGCAACAATGGTAGAAACTCCTCTTTCTGTCAGGCTTTCTATAGCCCCGAAAGAATAAAAAGGGCTTTATGAACAGGGGAGAGTCTGTTCAGTTAGTGTCTTCCTCTTATCATGACTGGAGTCACCCAGAATGAAAATAGAAATTATCAGAGGTTTTAAAGGTGGCTATAATTTCAAGGTGGTGACGCATCCTGCTGAAGACTGTACATAGTGCTAGTGACAGGTTTTTTGTTACTACAACAGTTAGTAATGCTTTACTCTTAACATGCTGGGTGAAGAGAGGAGAGCACTGCAATGCAGTCTTGCATCTGATTTTTTTCCTTGGGTTATTCCACATGAAAAAGAATTCTTTTTGTGAAATTATGATGATAAGAATGTTAATGAGAGGTTGATTAAGCTATGGCACATGATAGCTCCTAATTAGATATGTTGCCTCAGCCAGAAACCGAAAACCCAAGAATTTTTACTACAGCAAGAAATGCTTATCGTTCAACCAACAGTAACCAGCAAAGCCTCCTGAACTGAAGAAAAAGAGATTACTTCTCTCTTTAAAGGATTCAGGATGTGACAGGCAATGTAAAAAAGGTAAAAACACCGTAGCAGAAATTTGAATACTTACTAAGGAAGCAATGCAATTGGGCACATTCTGCAAATGTATGTTAATGGTGCAGGCTACATGTACCGTCAAGTGGCCTGCAGACTGTAAGAAATACTTAATTTCTAATTCAATTTATTATAATTTTTTTGACTGTGAGCTAGATTTGATATCCATAAGGCTCCTGGTGATAGACCTCCTTGCTATCCAATGTCTCTTGAACACCTGTTAAAATATGTATTTTAATATATTTGCAGAGTGCAGATACGAAGTTTGCAATCATGACTGTTTCAGTCACCTGGGGAATTAGAACAAGTTAGAACTGTCCCCCCCTAGAAATGGTCAGAAGAGTAATTCTGAATAATGAATTAATTTGTGAATATGTTAAAAAATAACAACCTGTAAATAGAACAAGATGTGAAATTTGTCATAGGAAATACATTACTTACGACTGATCTGGCCTTCGGGAGTAGACTTTGGCAGTACCAGCTGTATAATATTCCAACAGGAGAAACCACTGTTAGTGGAAAAGAAAAGCCTGGAAGCTGCTGGCGGGGCCCTGATGAGCCTCACCTGGGCCCCCAGCTGCCCCTGCCCCTGCCCCTGCCCCCTATTTAAGTGTGGGCAGGGCCCCGGGGCCTGCTCTGGGTGTGCTGGAGGGTGCTGCTCTGTGGTCCTCCTTGCCCCCAGTCCTCTTCTGCCTGGCAGTTTTGTTAGCCCCGGTGTGTCATGGTTTCGTGGGATATAAGGTAAGGGGAAGGTTTAAAAGGGGAGTTTGTTTTTTCTCTTTACATATATAGCATTTTTTTGGTTGGTGTTTTTTTTGTTTGTTTTCCTCCTGCTGGCAAGATTGTTGTGGTATAGCAACAGAAAGATGTTTTTGTTGGGAGAGAAAAGCTGGTATGGAAATAAGGCAAAATCTTGGCTCTGTTTAAGCGAGTTGTATAAATCCTGATGAAAGTAGCCGGGCTGCTGCTTCTGGCCTTGTGCCCATTAGGTAGCAGCAGGGGTTTCCGTTTGCTCCGCTCCAGGGCGCAGCAGAGCTCTGTAGGGACCTTCTGGTTCCTTGCACTTGCTGTGTGGGTTTGGATGGGGAAACCGCTTCTCCTGGTATATTTGGCCCAGTGAACCATCCGAGAACTGGGGAGAACTTGAATTGTTCACTACCGTGTCACTTGGTGTCGTCTGTATTAGGCTGCAGCTTGTACTGGGGGTAGGGAAAGGTTGGGTGTTTTGAGACAATTCTGCAGCCCCACTGTTTCTTGACTCCAGTGACTTCTTTAAACTGGCTGAGGACTTGTAAAAGCAATTAAATTTTAAACAGAGTGGCATGGAGGTCTGCAGTGGAAAGCCTCTCTCTTATCTGACTTTTATCTGCTCCTTTGGCTATTGGCTTCCTTCCCCAGACTGGTTAAAGAATATCAAACTACTTTTTATTCTGTGACAGAGATTTTTGCATGCATTTGAGCTGGTTATTTCTATGGCAATTTATCTATAAAATTACACTATGGACATGCCTGGGTTTCTGAAATATCATCCAAAATAGTAATTTATTTAGGATGCGGAATGTTGTCCTTGTAGATTTAAGAACTATGCTACTGTAAATAATAAGAAGCAAATTTGGTTGTTTTTATTGTTTTATGCAGAGCAGTGAATAAACATTAAAGGAATAAGTAGGAGCGGGATGGGGAAAAAGGGAAGGACTGAATGTAGAGGAGATTGCTTTAATTAAAATCTGTGAGAGCCTCTGATTTCTTTGACATTTTAAATTGCATTGAGCTGCAATGTAATTTAATTTTGAAGGCATTTAAGTAGTCTATTCTTGAGTATTGACTGATTATCTTTTGCTCCATATACAAAATTTGAATAACCATTTATCTTATTGTTGGAAAAGTGAGTACTGCAGCATAGCTTCTGTTTTTCAAAAATATTTTCAATCAGTAAGCAAGCCAACATCAGTTACTGTGAATTAATGGAATAAAACTCTTAGCGGCTGCAGTAGGTTAATAGAAGTGCAGTTAAACCTTGCAAAAAAGTAACAGTCTTATATGAGCTGTTATAACACATCAGGAAGATGTTCAACAGTCCCAAATTACCTCTAAATTTTCTTTCTCATTTAATTTGGATTTTTCATGCTGCTTTGCACCTACGTATGTATGTGCGGTACTTCTGAAATCCAGTTGTGTTGGCACAGTTTTGAGCCCCCACTGACGGATTTACGACGAACTTGTCGTGCTTGATTCTTTTAAGTATCACCTCAGGTGTCTAATTCTAACAGAAAGCTCACTAATCATCCTTCTGTAAGGGTGTGGTAGTGGTTTGGCCTGAATTAACAAATGATGTTTGGACTTCTGCTTTTATCAGCCAGCATTTGTGATATGTCTGCCGTTACGGAGTCCCCATGATCTTCCGTTGAGGAGTCTTAGGGCTGGATTATGCCAGGCAGCTGCTGGTGATGGAGGTGTCCTTTGGGAGGACGGGGGGAGTGCCTTGGTGAGAACAAGGAGCGTTGAGGAGAGTGGTCGCATCGGAGCTCATCCCCTCTGCCCATCGTATGGTCTCGCCATAGAGGGATGCAACCGCCGCCTCCTGTGTTGGGAGCGTCTTGGGACGTGAGGCTTGTCGAACTGCTCTGGGAGAGTGCGGCATGTCTCTGGGCACAGATCAAAGTATTTACGTTAGTGTGCAATTTTATGTATACACGCATGCAAAAGGGAGCAAACTAGCTCAGTACAAACATAGGAGTACAGCAGGAGCTTTTGGGAAAAAGCATTATTTGAACACGGCTAATTTGCCATCTTGATAACTGAGATTTGGAGCTCTGAAACACATATTTTTATGTAGAAAGTACTGACCATTCTTTCACTTCCAAGACTTATCTATCAGAATTAATAATTGTCCTGGGAAATTCTCCATTTCTGGAGTAGAAAAAAGTTGAAAAGCAAGCTAGTTTTCAGGCTGTAAACTGTTCGGATCAGGTGCTGAAGTATTACAACAGCTACCTGTTCTTGTTATTTGTGGGCCAGCTATGGGGTTTTTTTTGTCTGAATTAGACTTATCTTCTGTGATTTCAAAGTTAATCATAGAATAGTTTGGGTTAGCAGGGACCTTTAAGGGGCATCTAGTCCAACCCCCCTGCAATGAGCAGGGACATCTTCAACTCGATCAGGTCGCTCACAGCCCCGTCCAGCCTGACCTTGACATTTCCAGGGATGAGGCATCGACCACCTCTCTGGGCAACCTGTGCCAGGGTTTCAGCACCCTCACAGTAAAAAGTTTCTTCCTTCTATCTAGTCTGAATCCACCCTCTTTTAGTTTAAAACCATTACTCCTTGTTCTATTGCAACAGGGCCTGCTAAAAACTTAGTCCCCATCTTTTTTATAAGCCTCCTTTAAGTACCGGCAGGCTGCTGTCAGGTCTCCCTGGAGCCTTCTCTTCTCCGGGCTGAACGCCGCGGCTCTCGGCCCGTCCTCACAGCAGAGGGGCTCCGGCCCTCTGACCGTTTCCGTGGCCTCCTCTGGACCCGCTCCAGCAGGTCCGTGTCTTTCCCGTGCTGAGGACCCCAGCGCTGGACGCAGCGCTGCGGTGGGCTCTCACCGGAGCAGAGCAGGGGGGAATCGCCCCCCTCGACCTGCCGGCCGCGCCGCTTTTGGTGCAGCCCCGGGAACGGTCGGCTTTCTGGGCCGCGAGCACGCGTTGCCGGCTCGTGTCCAGCTTTTCATCCACCAGGACCCCCAAGTCCTTCTCCGCAGGGCTGCTCTCGATCCCTTCACTCCAGCCTGTATTTGTGCTTGGGAATGCCCCAACCCCTGTGCGGGACCTGGCACTTGGCCTTGTCGAACCTCCTGAAGTTCACATGGGCCCACCTGAGCTGGTCCAGGCCCTCCGGATGGCGTCCTGTCCCTCAGGCGTGTCATCTGCAGACTTGCTGAGGGTGCACTCCATCCTGCTGTGTCATCGACTGAGGATATTAAACAGTACCGGTCCCAGTATGGACCCCTGAGGGACACCGCTGGTTGCCGATATCCATCTGCAATCATGTTAAATTGTGAGTTTTCCCGATTTGTACCTCTTGTAAATATTCATCTTCCTTTTTTTGTCCCCTTTCACACTAAAAGATTTTAATTTTCATTCATGCTAAGATTTCCCATTATTTAAAAGTTTGCTCAGGTATATTATGGCTGTTACCCCTTTACTGTGTGTTTTGTAGATTACCTACCATATCTACTTTATTCAAATAAAATTATTTTACAGCTGGAGCTGTTGCTCAATAAATATGTCTAACTCATGTTTTTTCATGGAATACCAAATTAGATCTGCAATCTAACCTCTCAAATATGTTGAATTCTTATTGTGCAATGTCTTAGGGAATTTCCTGTTTATTTGGAGCTAATTAGGTCCTTGAATTAATTGCAAGTGTGACTTTTGGCATGTTCAGAATATTTCTGTGTACTCTAGAAATGAAAATGCCAGAAAAGCACTTAGTATTTTGAACATATTCATCTTAGTGGATGATTCCCAATCCATAAAAATGTAAGAGGAAATTGTTTTAAGCCTTAAAAAAGCCATTCAGTATCTGGCTGTGGAAGTAATTTCAGAAGCTTTCTACATTGAGCATTTTAGTACACACAACAGCTTGAGCTGATGCAAAGTATGTTTAGTTTCATGAGGCTACTGTGCTTGCAAGGTACAAGAAATTTCTTGTCCTGCTTGGAAGAAAAATAGATCCAATGTATACATTTTCTCCGAAGCTGCATTTTTTTACAGGATTCAGTAACAAAAAAAATATTCCTGAAAGTGCTTATAAAAGAATCTGTACTGTAGCAGTTCTGTAAGAACTGAAACACCTTAATTTTCGTGTCATTTTCTTTTTGATGGAAACAGTGGCTATATATCGTGCCTTTGAAAGGAATGTCTGTAGTGTTACTCTATCGGGCATCTAATGTATTCTGACCTTTGGTTCGCGAGATGAATGTTGAAGTGCTCACATGGAAGAGGATCCTGGAAAGATCCTTTCATCTATTCCTAACCTTCAAATTAATTAATTGGTTGAAATAGGTTAAAACCAAACAAACAGCAATAGATTGCTCGGGAGTTGTGGTTCATGCAGCTGCACCACCAGATGCTCCAAAGCAGGCAGGCTAAGGGGCTTTTGTGTAAAAGGAGAGGGCCCCTGCAAATACCTGCTGGCAGTTTCTGTAGAAGGGTGAGCGGGTCCGGTGTGAGGGGATGGGCTTTTCCAGCAGACGTAGTTTATGTTGACATAGAGCTTGTATTCTGAAGAAACTCAGAACTAAGTACTGTGCTGTGTTAAAGTCAGTTAGGGTAAGACAAGCATTGTAGGAAAATAAATCCATGGGCGCTCCGGCCCTGGAAGGAAGTCTGTTGGGATCAGTTTCTGGCATAGGCGCGCACTGGAGGGAGAAAAGGGGTGAGTGGGAAGTCTTGGGCAAGGCAAAGATGACAGCCTGGGCAGTGGCTGCCGTGCGCGTGGTGCGGGTCAGGAGGGGGCACGCGCGGCCCTTTGAGAGGGGCGGCAGGGCTGGGCTGTCTGTGCCAAGGAGGGGTACGGATATGGGCAGGCTGGTGACCGTTGTCACTTGGTTATGCGAGCGGCCCCATCCTCACCTTTTTGGGAGCCTTAGTTTGTTAGTTGAGTTTCCAGTATCGCGGCGACCTGTGCTACACTTCTGTCTCTTCTGCCATTTCTCTCCGGTTTAGTTTTAGAAGTGATAACAGCTTGTTCAGGTGATACCCTGCTGTACTGCCATCAGTCACTGTCTTAACTACCTTGTAGTCGCTGATAGGTCCATCCAGACTCTGTCAGCTCCGTGACTCCCCCATGGAAACAGAAGTTCCAGGATAAAACCTCCCATATGGAAGAAAGAATCAATTGTTTTCCCTGTATTTATGATCCTGCCACTGTTTCCCCTCAGCTGTCCCTTTACAGCTCTTCACTGTCACCAGCAGGAAGTATAGGCAGTCAAGGCTGCGTTGGTTGCTTCTCCTACATTTTCCTGCCCTGAAGCATCACCTGTCTGCCCTTCAAGTGGCTTGCAAAGGCATCCTTCAGCTTCTTTCTGCTGGTACGTTTATGATTCCCAGTGTTCTGGGCCTCTGGTTTCCTCTTTAACAGACTCCCCAAGCACCTACTCCCTGCTCTCCAGTACTGATGTCTTACAGCTCCGTACTCGTGCTTCCTGGAGCAGCATCGCGGTACTGGCAGCTCTGCCTCTTCTGAGGCTTTTGAGCCACCCAGACAGACTCCGCTTGGGGTCCTCTCAAGATGTGTTGCTGCACCCCGTGGTGCTCCACCTTGCTACCTGCCTACTCCTTTAGTCTGTTCTTGAGCTTCTTCATGTCCCCTCCACCATTTCAGTTCCTAATAACTACAAGTTGTTATTAAAACTGGTGCGGTCACAGTTTTTAGCTTATATTTTGCAGGTGGATGGAGCTATTACTTTTGTGCACCCAGAAATCATGAGTTAGTTGTGCCTTCAGATCTCTCCTTATGTGTGTCGTTGTTTACTTTGATTCATGCTTTTTGGTTTTTGCTCTCCCTTATTTTAACATAGAATTGACAGAATTGTCTCTAGACAAGAAGAGATCTAATCCAATACTTATTTGACTCAAACTCAGGGCTTGTTTTATCTTTCAGAAAAGCTTGTCCATCTTTTTTTTTTTTTTATCTCTATCTAAAGTTTTGCCTGAGGCAGAGAGAGGTATTGGGGCAGTGGGAAAACTTGAAAAGGTGAGATTTTTCTGCAGTTCCAATTCCACCAGGTTAAAATTAGTTTCTGTCAGCCTAAGACTTCTAGTACAGAGATGCTTTGATAAACACTAGGGCTTTAGATGCTTAGATGAGCCTTTAATCATTTGAGGTTCATTTTTTTTTTTTTCCCTCTCTACTTGTAGCTGTTCTATAAGAACATATGCTTGTACTCTAGATGCTTTTAAATTCAACCATTTTCCTTTATCTGAACTACTTCAACTTTATTTGTGTATTTTCTTGTTTTGCTTTTATGAGTCACAGTATCCAATTCTCTAAAGCATTATCTTGGTCTTTTATCTCTTTGTAAAGTGCGAGGTGATACCTTGTATGCAGGATGTTTTATTAAATTGAATGTTTGCTTTGTATTATGCCGCAGATCCTTTAGTCTCTGTAAGTCTTATCCTAGGCAGGTCTGTCCTTCCTTCCTATGCCCTTGCTCCCCTATCTTTTTAATCCAGATGTCTCTCAGCTGAGAGGCATTGCTCTTATACAGCTGTTGTAAGCAGAGATCAGACATCCCTGACTTTGTGGTATTTCCCCAGCGAACACTCCTGTGCCTTTTTGCAGCTTTCGTCAGAGGTACTTTACAGAGTGGAAAATTCTTCAGCTTAGGTTAGAGATAGTGGTGGAGGCAGCAGGAGCTCAGAGCAAAACTAGAAAGGAAATGAAATGAGATCTTCCGAAGAAGAATGGAGGGGGCAGAAAAGATCAGTAATTGAAAACCTCTGTCCTGGAGGGGGCTTTGGAAGAAATGGCCACTGCAACCTTCCTGTGGCAGGCAGAATTGGAAGGCGGGTGGTTTATTTACCAATAAAATATTTTCTTCAAAAACTTAACCTTGCTGACTTTTTCTTGTTATTCTTCCAGGACAGAACAAGATAGGCCAAATACTTCTTCAGTCTTCCCTTTTTAAGCCTTTTCATTCTCGGCAGCATTAGATGTAACGTGCCTTAGAACTTCTTCAGTGTTTTTAGGAACTACTTGAGCTTGAAAATAAAAGAAAGCCAGCTTGATTCTTGTGCTGAGTTTGTGGGTCTGAAATGTTCTTTATCTGGGAACAGAACAATTGTGCTACGAAATTTATGCAAGTATAAATGGAACTTACACAAGTATAAATTGTTAAAAGGGAGACTGTCCTGCCTGATGACAATGGCCTTCAAAGGAAAACAGTATCGTCCATTTAATTTTGGAGAAACGTAATTTCTCAGTCTCTTGGTTATTACAATATGTCCTATAAAGCAGCTGCAAACCCACCTTATCTTTATTTCACAACTTTTTCATATTTTTAGAAAGAATACAGCTTTAGGTTATAAAATAAGAAGTATCAGAGCTAAATAAAATAACAGAAAATCAAACTCCACCCACCAATTTAAAATATCCAAAGAAATAGGAAGTGGGCATTACAATTATCACCTGAAGAAAAATGGTATGAGGTTTATTCCAGTACCCTGCAAAAAAAAAAAAAGCTAGTAGTTTTTTATTAAAAAGAGCACTGTTGTTTTTTTTATAGGGAAATTTTCCTTTTGTGGATAGAACTCATGCACTCATACAGCAGAGTGGTTTAAAATGTCCATCTACTTTTGTCTCTTAAATCAAGTGGACAATAACACAATGAAAAATATTTTCATACGTGCAATACTTCTGCTGTCTAAATATCAACTGCCTGATCAAACAGTTTGCATTCCTATCTTTTGTGTCCCTTTTTGAAAACAGCTCTGTATTTCACTTGTTAAATTTCAAAAACACTTTTGAAATGGAAATCAATCCCTAACTTAATTTAAATCTAAAATTGCTTGCATATCATAACAGCCTGGGCTCCTTCAGGCATTTTATTATAAAGTACTAATTAGGGACATAATTTAACTCGTGAAATATACAAATCACATGGCATTCACATGTGCTACATAAAGAAAACCATGTGTGAATACCTTAAGATTTATGCATTTCAGAAGCTAAATTGCCTGTCGTCGTACTCCAGGCCCCCCATGCACTCGTCCCATTCTCATTGGCTTGCCAAGAATACAAAAAAAGAACTAAAAATGTAAACATCATTTGTATTAAAGAAGGAAAGAAAAATCTATTGGGCATTTGTTTATCATCTTACGCTGCAAAGATCTTCACATAATTGTACCTAGGAGATAAGTAGGTGCAGGTTTTCAAAGTAGAAAGTGGCCTTTTGGGTTCCAGGCCGAACTTAAGCTGCTAAGACCTGATGCCCCAAACACAAGTGGGAGATTTTGGGCCATGGTAATTTTATTGAGATTTCTAGCCTCCCTTCCTCAACCCATCTTTTTTGTTTATGAAACTTGTTTGTGTGTCACAGTGAGGTAAAAAGAGGCTGTAAGATTTTCTCTGCCTTTGTGTGATAAGCATCACCTTGGCAATCATCTTGGGGATTCAGGCAGGGAGATGAGTGCTCAGAACTTCACTTTGAGTTGAAAAGCTGACTTTTCTGAATGAGTCTGTTAAAGACTTGCATTTCTGTAGAGACTTTCGTAATGTACTTAAGCATCGTGTAGTACTTCAATGGGTACTAAAATCTGAATAACGAATACCTTTTTTGGTAACAACTAATCTCTGTCGTGGTGCACTGCTTGTACAAGTGAGTTGTTATTCCATCTATGTAATTCCATACAAGATACTACATATTACTTCATCTCTACCCTGTAATTTATATTACCTTTAAAAACACAGATTTAATTATAACAATTTTACTCTCAATATTAAATATATACTTGCCCAGAGAACAAAAGATAATAGAACAAAAATCAGTTAAGCAAAAGCTAAATTAAATTCTAGCTATATTGAAACTGAATGCAGTTCAAATAACGATCACAAAGAAAAGAGGGGTAAGTACTTTGCTTATTGGGTTGGAGGAGAAATAAATACAATCAGTGACAGTCAAACAGCCTTTGTATGTACAGTAAGATTTTTGGCTAGATGAACGTTTTGATTATTCTGTGAAGAAGAAAATATATCGGATGAAGTTGCATGCCTGAAGCAAACAGAAGGGCAGAAAGGGGGTTCCCGCAACCCCCGGCAGGGCGCTGGCTGCTCCAGCCCCAGTGCAGGTTGGCTGCGTCAGGCCTGGGGTGGGAGCCACCGGGCTTGAGCGTGGCAAAATCGTGAAGGTGACAGTTTTGCATCGGTGAAGTCCTGAGAACAAGTAGGAGGAAAGCAGGAGCCCAGTGAAGGCTTTGCCTGGGGCGGGGGGACAGGGGTTCACTGTAGTTTTATGACAGACCCTGCGTGTCTGCTTGAAGGAAAAAAAAAGCCAGACTTTGGTAAGGAAATTCAGGTTCTTGTTCCCTTTCTAAACTGAAGGTCCTTAAGGATTAAGGTGAAAGTTGCTGCTTTTTTTTCTCGTTACATAGGACATATCTCTGATGCAGTGTTTTCCCGGGAGCGTAAAGGGTAGATTCTTGGTGTCAGGATGCATTTTACTGAGCGGAGGCTGCAGCCCTCTCAAGTAGCATTGCCCCCACGCACGACAGAAGCGCTCCTTGTCCTGCCTCGCGGCCAAGCCTGGCAGCTGGACTTGCCTGGCACCTCTGCGGCTTCACCAGCTGAGCCCCTCGAAGGTACTTGCGGGGTGCTCGTGGTTTCCCCCTGCGAGCAGCAGGATGGTGTGGGGCAGCTGCCTCCGGGGGGAGGACATCTGCGGCCGCTGAGCCGTCCCACCTCGTTGTGGCCCTTTCCTAGGGGAAGACATGTCCGGATCGTCACACCTTGGTATGTAATGTAAACTGCTCCAGTGCAAATGAGAAACCCCTTTGGGTGTCGGGGCTTTAAGGATAAGGGGCGTCTTGGTACCGTGGTGTAGGAAAAGAGGGAAAAAAAAGATCATCCCAATTTTAGTATAAAAAGGGAACACCCTGACAGAAAGGAGGAACCTATCTAGTATACGGATCGCAAGGCTCATGAGCATCAGTCCCTTTGCATCAGCGCCTGCCTCAGGTTTGGTTACACATTATTTTAAGAACACCTGTCCCAAGACTGAAGAGTGGTTCTCTCTGGTGGTGGCTCGTAGCAGGTACCTGGGGAAACAGAGAAAAAGAGTAGGAATAATGCTTCAGAAAACTACCAGTTTCCTGGAATGGATCAGAGATGTCTTCAGGCAGTGGTGATAGCACCTTTTCACTTAGGGCTAAATGGATTTTTGTTTTTTTAAAATCTATTCATTTAACTGCATACCCCATTTAAATGTTGGCATCTGCAGCAACCAGGGCAATGAGTTCCCCAGTCCAGTCACTTTTGTGAAATCTATTTCCTTGGTTTGACTCTACCATCAGATGACTTCATTTGGTGTCCCCTTTTTCTATATATAATGTGAGACTGTTAATAGTCATTCCTTATTCATCTTCCCATGTCACTACTGAGTTGACAGGCCTGGTTACAGTGCTGCCGTGTCATGATTCTTACAGATGACAACCTTAGCCTGCGTAATTGTTCCTTGCACAGAAGTACCTCTGATCACCCACTCTGCCTTTCAACTTTCCTAAACATACTGTCATTTTCAGAAGGAGAGGCTGGATCTGTGCACAGTACTTGAGAGGGAGGGTTGAGCTGAATGGTGACGTGCTGATCTGTTTTCTATTCCTCCTCTAACTCACAAGCTTCCCTTTTTTTTTAATTGCTCTTTTCACCAACAGTGAGAGTTGTACTGATGTTTGCAGCCTTTTGAGCATCCACAGTAGTGACTCAGTGGCTTATGTACCCAGTTAGGGTGACTTTTTTTGCCTTAAATCAGAGCATGACATGTGGGATAGGGTATTACAGATCTGTGATACTTCCATAGCAGAAACAAGAAGGCTAATAATGGAATTGTGTTTGGTTTTGTTATTAATGCCAAACTTGCTGAAGGTCACCATAGCTCTCAAAATTCAGAATGTGAGAGGTCACGTTTCAGACTTCCTTTCCTTCAGGGTAAGGATTCCTGGGTAATGGGGTATCTTCAGGAAAAGGGATTGAAAGGAGTCCTTCCAAAACTGTTACAATTACACTGCAGAGGATGGCTGGAGTTTGATAGCTATCAAAATAGACTTAATTGCCAGGGCTCTGTGAAAGTGAGTGATTAGGATAGAAGCTGGTCTGTGCTGGAAAGCTAATGAGCTTCTTGTCGATAAACATGCTAAGGTGTGGGGAAGGATGGTTTTCCTGCAGGCAGTTGTCTTTATTGGAGGGAACCTTCCTTTACAACTCAGATTTCAGCTGTCTATTGCATGGGTGATTGGAGACAAGGAAGGCGATGCAAAAAGTTGTCAGAGCTCAGCATGAGTTGGGAGGAGTTTTACCAGAAGTGGAAACCGCTTTTTCCAGGTAGTTATCAATTTATGAACCTGCTAAGCCAGTCTTCATACAGATATTTTAATTCAGCTTATAATGTGGTATGATACTCACTCAAAATAGTCTAGTTCAAGTCTGCCAAAAATAGTCTCAGAAACCGAGAGATTATAGTGACAGTACAGGGTTTTTTCTTCCCTTATGTTACCATTTTGATATTGTCATTACCCTTTTGATGTAATCAATAGCTACAAGTGCAGTTTGATTTCTATTGTACAGCTGCAATGTGATTTTTTTTTTAAAAAAATTCATATTTTAGAACACCTAACCTGGGGTGCAACAAAACCTGTTTTGGGGGTTTTTGTTTTGAATGAATGAAAAACTTTCTGCCTTATAGTAGTACTTTTCTGCTATTAATTTTCACACTTTGCAAAGATACCAGTGGGAAGGATTCACACAGTTAATTCAGTCCTACCCATCTGCTGGTTGCTGTTTTGGCTAATGCATTAAAAATTTACTTGCGTATGATTCCTTCTAGGCTGCTCTTTATTAATGGATTAAGAATGGTCTTTTGAAGTGAACAGCATGTACGCAGCAAACCATTTTGTTCAATTTAAATGAAAAAGAATGAAAAAAGTGCTGTTAGCCAAGTTCTTTGAAGATGTTTGGATTCAAACATTCAGTGTGAGGTATTGCTGTACTTTTGTTTCCAGGGCATGTTACTAAAAAAAAAAAAAACCAACATGAATTTTGGGGGTTTTCTTTTACCTTTTTACACGAAGGTTCTCTTCAAAGCCAAAGCTAGCTGGGGGGCAGGTAACGCTTGTTGTGCCCAGCCGCGCGGCTCTGCTGGGTGAGCACAGTCTCTGGCTCTGCTGTGGGAGCCCGTTCTGCTCCTGTGGCCGGAGCAGGGCTGGCCCTGGCCGCATCCACGCCGTGCCCACCGGGATGGGCGTGCAGCTAAAATAGCTGCCTCTCTCTGCTCCCTGCTGGCGGGGAGGTCTCTGGGCCGGTTTGGAGATGGGTGTTCCTGGAAGGAAACCTGGTGCTGGAAGTCCTGTGAAGATGCTTGCCCACAGGACAGACTCATCCTAAGCTCCCACCTGCCCCGTGGCGGCAAGGGAGGACGGTGCTAGAGCCTGGCTGGAAGCGTCGGTACGGATCTGGGAGGTGCCTCTCCCTGCAGCGTGAGAAAGGCGGCAGCATCTGTAGGTGCTGGGTGGGTAGGTGTGTAGGTAACTGTTACTTACCTTCAACACAGCACGGGGATTTTCACTGCTCATTAGAAGACGACAAGTAATTTGTCAGAGCACCAGTAGTGTCCCAGGCTTATTTGCCTGGCAGACTTTCTGTATAAATTCAGCAAGTCCAGATAAATAGTTACGAGTGGTAGTAGTAAACCCTGATGGATGCACTGAGACTAAGAACTACCGTCTGGTCTTCTGTGAGGGTTGCTGTTCCCAAATGATATTTAATACTTCTAGTTCCTGCTAGGTGATTGTGGTGACTGGAAGCATGACAAAGAAATGAGAATAGAAACGGCAACAGTGCGAGGAAAACCAGTTCAGTGGAGCTTGGTTTAGCCTCAAGTTTTCTATTAACAAACTATATCGCATAATTGGTAGAGGCGGTCACAGTGCAATAAAAAGCATCAAGAAACAGGTCAGTAGAAGTTAAACAATAAAAATAGATTTCATATGAGTGGAAGCTTCCTTTTCCTAATGAAATGCTACATGTGGGATTTTTGTGCACTAGCTTGAAGAAAGCATAAGAAACCTATGGGAAGGACTGAGGGGAGGCTGTCCTCTCCCCAAGCCTGTGTTTGCTTCAGTGCCTAAATCAATCCTCTTGGGAAGAGCATGGGGGGAGACGACTTCTATAATGTGCTTTACTTTCTGGATGTATCTCCTGGCTACGTGGCACAGTGATTGTTTGAAAGCATAACTCTCATTAAGGCTATGCATTACTCAAAAAGAGAAAAAAGTGTTAATCATTTCTCCTTGGTATATTAAGTGATAGCTTGCTGTTATAACAATGTTTTTGGTTGAGGTTTTTTGTTTATGTTTTTTTTCCCCCCTGTGGATTTTTGGGAGTTGTTTATTTATTGTTGCTAGGAAATAGATAAGGTCTAGTGATGAAATTGCAGATTCTTAGTGCGTTCCTTTTTAAAAAGGGTGGGTCCATATGCTACAGCTGATATAATTATGTGGCAAAGAACCATTCATTTGTTTTAGCTCTATAAAATTAGAGATGAAAACAGTATGTTTAGCCCACCGTGTGAAGAAAGGATTGATTAGATTTAATCACTAAAGAAAAAGTCAGTGCTACAAGTTCATCCCCTGCCTCCCCTTGCCCCAACCCTAAATAAGATCATTCAGAGTGAAAATAGAGGACAGTTTGATGGCTAATTATTACTATTTTCACTGCAATACTCCATCGATATAATTAAACCACAAATGAAGATTTAAGATGGAATTTTTTCACCACTCCTTGGAGATACAAGGCAAAAGGTGTAGAGCCAGCATCTAACAACTGTGCAGTGGAAGGAGTCAAAATGAACCAATTCCGAATGGACTGGCTACTTAACAGTTTTTATCTTGTTTCCTGTTTTGCCTCATTGTACCAGAAAATATTTTGATCTGTGTGGAAAGCTTCATTAAAAAGGTTTAATTTTTCTTTACCGAAACTGCTTTCTGCATCGTCTGCTCCCAAATGGAAAATTCATTCCGTGTTCACCAGGAGATGATGAGGGCTGGCACAGCATTGCTGAGCATGGTTGGCTTTGGGGGGATGCGGTGATGGTGACCGTGTGAGGGACGAGGAGAGGAGACACCCTCTGTGTTTGCGTCTCCTTGGTTTCCGTGAGCAAAGAAGTCTGCACCCGTCTTTGTGCAACTTCTCCTGCTTTGTGCAAATCTGTCGTCCGGGTCACAACCGAAGCGTTTGCCCAGCAAGTAAAGCTATTGTATAGGTGATGGTTTGCCATTAGCTGTCAGAACAGATACAAGAGGGTTTACGCCAGCACTTCAAAGCTGCGATGAAAGAGCTCTGTTTCCAATTCAGACATGAGGCACATGGGCTTCTTATATTTGCTCAGTATTCCCAATTCACCATTAGACTGTGGCTGCTCTGTGCAATCTGTTTTGATCTGCTCCCATCTGCTCCAATCTGATGTGTTTTTCTGAAAAATGAAGCTGGCAGTGTGTGATTGTTGCAAAGGCAATCAATTACTGAAGCTGTAAAAGTGTTCTGCCTGGTAGAGACGGAATGTGCTCTTACTGGATTGCTGCATTTCTTCCACTCCTTAACATGCACAGGTAAACTGCACCATGGGCTATTGGCAGACTTAAACTGGCAGAACAGAGGCAGCTCCAGCAGATCTGCTGTTGTACATAAGGACAAATCGGAGGGTCCCTGCTGTATTTCGTGTTTTGTGAGGGGACTCTGGTAGTGAGAACAGCTGCTGGTGGTGTGCGAGTGGCTGGAAAACCGTATGTGGGGAATAGTTGTAAGTCGCCAACTGTGAAAGAGGACGGGTGTACGGACGAGTTCCTCGGTGCTCTGTCCTGGGGCTGGTACTGCTCTCTACTTTCTGTCTGTGTGTGAATGACTTCAAAGAAGGAATAGAGAGTATATTTAACAAATTAGCACATAATACTAAACTCGGGGGGGAATAGAATTCCAAATAAACTTGATGAATTGCAGAAAGCCCCCCCAACCACCCCCAAAAGCATGCAATTTTACTGGTACAGCAGATTCAGCACTTCAACAGGTAGAAGTGTAAGAACAGCACCTACACACACACGGGATACAGAACAGCCCTTCGGAAGAGAATGCTGGGAGTTACTGTGCTCTGTTCACTTGAACCTCAATGCCAGCAATGTCAAGCTTTTGTGAAAAATATTAAGACTGCTAGAATGTATGAGGGAGACTTATTTTTCTGCAAGAAAGGAGGGGTCACCCACCCCCCTCCGCTTGTTATGCTGCCAGGTACAGCCTGGACTATTGCAGCTAGTTCTGGCTCCAGTCTTGGGGCAGGTTGCAAGCCAGGCAAAAGTAGCCTGGAGGAAAGCAAAGAGTGGTCAGAGGTAGGTGAAATGTGATCTTGGGGGGCTTGAAAGAACTATGTTTGCATAAGCTTACAAAGATAAAATTAAAGGGGGGTGGGGTGGGGTTGGAGATGACATCAGCTCTGAGCTGCAAGAGACAGATCTGTGGAGCACTGGGTAATGATCCGCTCCACGCCCCTTGTCTAGGGACGAGAAGTAATGCGCTGGAGTTTCTGCAAGACAGACTTGGCCAGGCACTGGGGGGGGGGGAAGGCTTTTGGCTCTTGGATCGTGCTATGGGCACTGAGCCAGAAGTCATAGAATCATCACACAGCAGCCCAGGTTGGAAGGGACCTTGAAAGGCCATCTGCTCCAGCCTTTTGTGGGAAAGGAAACCTAAATGACATTATCTAGCCCCCTGTCCAGTTGTGTCATGAAAACCACCAGCGATGGTGTCTCTACAATGTCCCTGGGGAGGTTGTTCCAGTAAGTGATTCTTCAGACTGTAAAAAAATTTTTCTTATATTGTGATGAAAATCATAACAGAGGTCTATAATGTTATGGATTTATCACTTGTCTAACCCTGCCTCTGAAATAGCAAAAACCTGAATGTCTTAATGTATAAAAAGAAAATAGTATTTTCTGGTTTGTTTGGGGGATGGGAAATCAGATTTTTTTTTTATAAAATGTGTATTGTGTAGTAGGGACTTAGAATTGTGTGCCTTTTGCTGCTGTCTTACAGAACAAAGTTCCTACCAGCTAATATATGACAAAGCCCTTACATGGTGTTGGGACGGAAAGAATCCATAGGTTACTGCGTTAGGCTTCGGGTCCAACTTCGGTAGAGTCTGAATATTTCCATCTACTTCAGCAGTACTTTAGATGTTCACCAGGTATATTTGAGAGTACCCCTACCTACTACCAGATGATGTAAATAAATATTGCTTACTTCTACCTTTCAGATCTGCATATTAATAAATACTGTATTCCCCTGGATTAAAATTATATGTCGTTACTCTGACATAGCAATTACAGCATGCATGATATATGCGAGTCTTCATTTATTATTGTCAAACGTTAGGCTTTGTAAAAATTAATGTTTTAGAAAGCTGCTTACATAAACTGTTCTTTTAATGAAGCTGGCCCAATGAGAAGCTAGCAGTGGAAAGCAGTTAAATGACACTGCTAGGCAGAGATGACAAAGATGGATCAAACTGTTCTGGTAAGAATACTGATTAATCATCCTATTTAGCTATAAACTTGTTAAAGTTGAGGTGTTGCTCTTGTAATCTTCATGGGACAGATGCCTTAACTTTCAAGAAGTGGTTAAGTGTTACAGCATGCTGGCTATGTGAGTCAATCCTCAGACTAAGGTGAGCCTAAATTTGTAGTTTACTAAAATATGAATATGGGAAATATTTTGCCATGATTATGAATAATTACCGCAAAGCTCTATTGGCAATGTCCACTCAGTAATTCATCCTTACTGCTTCGTGACAGAATGTTTCCGGCTGCCTCCGTGAGGGAATTTGGAGAGTGGAGTCAGAGTGACAAACCCTGTAACTGCAAGGAGGTGCTGTGGATTGATGGCTTTGCAAACAGACTGTTGGGTAATCGGGTAGGGGGTGCGTCTGTGGAAGCCGGAGGCCTTTTTTGTATAGGAAGAGATGCAAGTCATGCTGAGGGCTCCGAAGGCTGCAGCTCGAGTAGTTACCGCTTCAAGGGAAGATGGAAAAGTTAGCGTGTCTGTGCTTTGAATGTTAAGGTGCCTAAAATTCGATTCTAATCAGTATCAAATATAACTGGCTGTGCATATGAACTTCTCAGTTTTGCCTCGCCTGCTATATCATCAGTGTCTAATATTCAGGTTCACAACTTCCATGAGCCACTTGCAAAGAATTAGACTGGTTTTCTGTTGGTAAACGAGCAAAACCTCAGGTACTCGCTGTATCCTTTACAGCTCTTTTGGCAGGGTGAGCCAGTGAAGGCAAAAGAGGGGAAGGGCATATTGGAGATGGAAGTGGGGAATTGGGACACCTCTGCATAATTTCAAGAAGCGTGTCTTGGGGGCTGGTCTGCTGTGGGCAGTGGAGCCGGTCAGGCTGGGAATAGAGCGAAAGCAGTCCGGAATGCTGTGGCGTGGCTCGGCACTGGGATTAGCGAGGCCGTGTCCGCCGCCACAGCGTGACTGCGCTGGGCCTGGGCCAGGGCCAGGGGCTGCCCGGAGCTGCTCCGAGCCCCGCGGCGCGACGCGCCCTGCACGCTGCTGTCACGGAGAGCTTTGCTGTTTGCCTTTGGTTTTATTGCTGGCTTTTTGTTATGTCCACGTGGTATGAGCCAGACTAGCGCTTTAGTAAAAAAAAAAAAAAAAAAAAAAAGAGTTT
>JAVJGG010000094.1:1660378-1673747 GCA_035590195.1 Aviceda cuculoides
CAAACCAGCAAACACCCCCTCCCAACCAAAAAACCCAAGCAAAACAAACAAACAAAACCAACAAGCAAGCAAGTAAAAGGAAACCGAGATAATATATTCCAGGAATATATCTGGTTTGTTACAATCAGCTTCTCCATGTTGATTAAAAAAAAAGAGATCACCAAAGGAGTAAAAGCTATATTTTGACTCTGTCCAATAGCCCTTCCTCCAGTAGTGGAAAGCTGACCTGATAATTTGGACAAGTGTGAAGGCTTATTCTTTTGGAGGTTCTTGTGTCTTGGTCCTGCTGTGAGCAAGAGATGAGGTAGAAGTCTGAAGTAGAACATTTGATTCAGTTAAACTGTAATGTTGAGTGTTCAAATTGCACTGTTATGCTCAAAATCTTGTTGGCAAAAAAGGAAACACACCTTATATATAAAGCCAAGAATTTATTGCTAGTGTAATAGAAACTGTCACAGTCTAACTGAAGAATCATTATTAGTCCACATCCATTTACTACAGGAAAAATAAAACAGAAGAAATCAATGCTGCATACAGAAGTATATCCCAGTAATAAATAATACAGGTAAAATTGTTATATGCACACTCATTAATTTCAATCCCTTTTCCTGGTGTTATGCTCACCATTCCTTGCTCCTCTGGATACTAAAATCAAGCCCTTGAGTCAGGTGTTTAGGGGCAGGGGTGATGCACCCCTTTGCCCTGGTGTATATTGCATTGACGGTTTCTTTTCCTCCCCCTCCTTTTCTTGTCCCTTTGAATTTACATGGGGCTATTTTTATGTGTTCCAGCATGCTTTTGCATGCCTATTCTCTTTCTTCATTGGTCTGGGACTCTGCAGTACATCTGAATTTATACTGTATGATGCATTTTACATGATAAATATTGATACTTCTCTTATTCCTAAAATCTGTTTTGGTCCAGTTCCAGGTCTGCACCTCTTTACCTGGTCATAGGTGACTTGTTTATGGCCCTGGGGCCCTATCTCTTATTATCCCCTGCTGTACTGCTCTGCCCTGCATCCTGCGTCTCCACTTCTCAAAGGCTTCTGCTATCGTACTGGGTCTGTATTTTTGTATACTGCATCGTGGTGTTAGCTGTAAATATTCCATTCTCTGCAGAATAACTACTTGTTACTGTTGTCTGTATAAAACTACAATGGTACCTTGCGAAATTAAAACAAATTAGTCGGAGTTACCTGGTCAGAAGAAAAATGTTGCTTTTGTGGCTAAGGAAGCCAAAACATAGCTGCAGGCAGTCCCAAAAAAACTTCAGAGGGAGCGACTGTGCCAAGGCTCCGAGGCCTTGCATCCTCTGTGTATGGAAAGTCTGCGGTCCGGTACTGGCGATGCAGGGTGGTGATATTAGGTGACAGCATGCCTCCCTCGCTTCAGCTGCTTTGGGGGATGCTTGCTACTTCTGCATTGGATGAGCGACGTCAAGTTCAGTCACTAAAACTGGGAGGACACAAGGTTGGTGTATGTATTTGAATACTTTGTTCTTTATTTCTGCATGCTTATCTCTCAAAGCTGAAACAGGGATGAGTCAGATTTCTGTGAGATCTTTTGCAGTGTTTTGAATATCTCTGGATAAAAAGCATTATATCAACTTAAAATAGTCCATTCACCATTGCTTTTGATGCAGAAGACGTTCACAGTAGAGCTATAATGCATGCAAGTAACTTCTCCTCCCTACCCCCTTTCTTTTTTCCCCTCCAAGTAGGCAAACTACGCGTAGGGTACGAAGTGAGAGTTTTTAAAGCAGACCTCTCCATTGATCTGTCACAGCTTTCTGCCTGCTGGACTTGTTATCTCTTGTGCAAGCAAACTTGATTTCCTTCCCCCACAGGAAACAGGAGATTGTGTCTTCTTGGGGTCTTTTTGATGATGATGTGCTTGCTTGGAATAGGTTCCCTTTCTGGGTTAGGGGCAAATTTCAGTGATAAGTAGATCAGAAGTCCTCAGGAGTGCAGAGATTTGTGCATTATAACTTTTCTCGATGCCTATTTTAAAAAAATCAGGAAGAAAGCTTAAGACTGGGTTGTACTTCATTTTTCTAGTGACATTTTCTGTAGAACACTTCCTTTTGTTGCTTGAAAGAGTGTCGGGAGAGTTGTGAGCTTTGGCTGTCACCTCTTCATGGCATCTGGAGAGTCTCTGGGGATCTTGAAGCACTGGCTGGGCTTAGGGGCTGGCTTTCTGGTTCCCCTATTAAAAAGGGAATCTTGTGAAGATATCCATGTCCAGGAGGGAGATCTCCAAGGGAAAAAATTCTGGCAAGAAAGGCCCTCTTTAAAATAGCAGCCAGCAAAGGGAGAACCTGAAAAAGAGAACTGGTGTTAAGAAGCAAACTACTTTTCTTTGGCATATTGTACCATTTGGTATTTAATAGCTGCTTTTCCTCGGGCGTGTTGAGTCTTCAGGGCCAAGCCAAAATGAAGCTCCCCCTTCCCATTAAGAAGGGGGTTGTAAAGTGAGCATTTTCCTAGCGTGCGTGCGGTGCTGACCACGGGTGGGTTATGGGGCTTCCCGTGGTACTGGCGGGGAGTTTTATAGCAGTCCACCTGGCCCATGCACAGTCGTGTTGCTTTTGTGCTCTGTCCCGTGTTCTTTGGATTTGAAAGAAGGCTTTGTGCGAAAGCTGGTTTGTTTGTAAATTCGTGGCTGCTTTCTGGGGTTGCAGGGTGCTGGAGGGCTGCTGAAGTTGGGAGCTGGGGGGAGAAGGGGAAGGCTCGCATGGTGGGTTGCAAAAATACTGCTTTGGGAATAAGCTAGCCCCTTTGACTTCATGTGTTTAGCGTCGTCCTCCCTGCTTCTCCCCTTACACAGCTCCTTCCTTGCCTTTTTTTTTTTTTTTTTTTTTTTTTTTTTTTTTTTTTAATTTTATTTCCCCCTCCCCGCTTTGCCTTAAAAATGGGGCATGTGTTTCCCAGGGCAGGCAGCCATCATGTGTGCCCAGAGGGTGGTGGGGCCTGGAAGCTTCTAGAAGGTTCTGGGGGTGGGGGTGCTCTGGAGGGACGCCTCAGAGCAGGCCGCTCCTCGGTAAGGAGGGTGAGGACCTGCCTCTCTGTCCTCAGGGACTGATTGATTTATTAACTTATTTTTTGGTGGTTTGGAGAATTTCAGCGGTTGCGGCCCATATCTCAGTGAAGCAGCCGGTACCGAAATGGAGGGCAGGGTGCTGTTAGGATGCGCTCCGTGGAAAGGCTTCGTGGTGGGGGTGAGAGGAAGGTTTTGGTGAGCGGGCTGCGCCGAGGCGGTGGGGAGAGCAGCGGTTTTGGCGGGGGTGCACGAGAGCAGGAGCGGGAAGGAACGTGGCAGAGAAAAGGTGGGTCTGGGCACGGGGCGGGGGATGAGGGCACGAGGAGGAGGCCCCTTCCTGAACTTGCCGTGGTCTCAAATCTGACTCCGTGGTTAACAAAATTGATTTTGATTAAAATTTAAGTTCTTCGGGGGGGGTTTTGCCAAACAAGATGGATGCCCCGTGGAAAACACGTCAGATGGGTAATTCACATGTGACCATCCATCATGTGACAGAAGGGATTTCTCCCAAAGTTGAATGCACTTCTACCTCTTGTCAGTGTCCATATTATGAACACTTTTTTCTAGAACACACTTTGACGTGTGCTAGAGACTGTCTGTAGAATCCAGTAATGTAAAACATCAAGATGCATTGCAGACTAACTGTGTAGAAAAACAAACAAACAAAAAGAATCAGATTAACTCAGATAAGCAAGAGCTAAAATCACTCAGTGCTCCATGACTATAGTAGTGCTCTGCTGGAACATTTTGCCACCATTGTTGTAACAGGATCACTGCTGGCTAATAATCTTGGTATGAGACTTATTTTTTAGCTGTGTTTTTATTGACTTAACTTGAAGTTTATCAGATTAATTTTCTTCTTGCTTTTAACTGCGAGTTGTCTTCTTTCAGACCGAACATATTTTTACATATTAAATATGTAATAGCATAATAAACCAGCCCTAATCTATGTATAAATTAGTTGGTGAAGAGAAACTTATACCAAATATCTAATTCAGTATAACAGCGTCCCTATTTTAAAAACTAACTATGTGCTTTAATTATAGAAGTAGCTGCCAACTATTCCACTATAAAATTAGATGATGCAGCAATATTTTGGGGGGGGGGATTGCTACACCAGAAATCATCAACTTATCTTTGCATTTAATTAAATTCTAGCAAATGTAAACCAACAATGAGGACTGTAATACGGATAAGGAACTACACATGCTTTACTGCTTTTTAGTTAGGTAGCAATATCACATTGGCAAAGGTTGCTCTGTGTGTCATCTCATTTGTAGCGCACCGAGCTCATCCTAGCAGGAATGGAAATTCCCAACAAGAATGCAAGTGAAAATATAGCTCAGAACTAGTGAGAATATAGTTCTGATATCAGTTGTTCTTGAAATTACCTGATAATCCATAAAATTAATCTGCTTTTATTTTTTTTCCTGTTATGTGTTCTCTTGCCTGTGCATATGCTCATCTCTTGCCTTTACAGGTACAGTACCTTCAAAACACTGTGTATCTTTGCAAAACTTTGTTTTGCAATACTAGAAGTGATGGTCAGGTGTAATAAACCATTGCTTCAATGGGAACAGGTTAAAGTGGTTGCACCATTCATTAGAAGTATACAAGAAGTACAGCAGGGTGCCATTGAGGTTGAGCTGTAAGAAGGTTTTAAGAAAGATACTAACTTTCTCTCTACTGAACAGGCTCAGGAGAGTGGGTTTAGCACCAAAGAAAATGCCAGCTTGCTTGCTCTTTGTTTTGAGTAATTACATAATTTTTTAAAAATGTTACCTCAATGCTGTTAAATGTATTTTTGATTTGGTGATCTTTATGATCTGAAAATCTTAGCACTGATAAATGGGGCAGGATTGACTCCAGCCAACAGATGCAGTGATTCACTTACTGTCTGATTGTCCAGGGATGTAAATGTCAGCACCAAAAAGTGTTTAACAGATTGAGGTGAACTACTTGTGCACTCTGGTAACAAAGGGTTTGTATGTCATATAGCTAGCATGCTGAGCCATTGCTCCTATTTTTTGTCAACTTCCGCAGCTTTCCGTGTATGTGACTTCCTGAAACATAATTCAAAAGAGGAGCGTGCACGGATCCGGGCAGTAGAGCTGATGGCTGGACTGCGGTGCTGCTGTCCTAGTATGCTTCCCTCGCTACTGGCTAGCAAAGAACACTGGTTTAAACATGGTCCCCTGGTAAGTAATTCTGTCTGCTCGTTCATCTCTGCAGCGTAACAACACGTTCAGCTTCCTGTAGCTTTAGATCTGCTTCAACAATTAATTACTTAGTGCATGTGTATTTTGAATGTTTTTCTTCATGTAAGGTGTCGGTGCACTGGAACCATCCTTCAAAAGCATTTAACAGCTGCTAGAGTGATTTAAAGTTCAAAATCTGAAACTGGGTAGGCAGTTGTGGGTTATTCAGATAAATATGGGAAACATTTACTGAGTCTGAACAAAGAAATTCTTTGAAACTTCAGCAACTAGAACCTGATATTGTCTCCTTGCATTGCTAAGGTTGTCTTTTGTCAATGAAAATACTGGCTGTCACATGCACAAAACTGACATGCTGGGTAGCATGAGTTTAAAGCAGCAAGAAAGGTAGAAGTCTGCTTAGTGGAGTGGAAGCAAAAGCATCTTGTCAACATATTTTAAAACAATTATCGCAGTTTTTATTTTTCTAAAACTTTTTCACTCCAGTAACTGAGGATTTTACACTGAACAGCTATGTGCAATTATGCCATGGTGCTATCCAATTAACCACCTGAGGTAGCACAGCTCAAAAAGATAGCTGAATAATATATCTCAGCAGTAGTTCACATTTGTTAACCAGGGGGCTGTAGCACTATTGTTTTGGAGTGGTGAGTCCATTTTAAAGAGTCTGCATGCTATTTTAAGGAGTATAGTTTTTTTGTGTCTACATGTTCATTCTAATGATGAGTGTATTTGTGCCTAGTTACTTCAGACTAGAACGTTTTTCCTCCTTTTTTGTTGTTGTTGTTGGTTGGTTGGTTGGTTTTCGTTTGTTTGTTTTTCGTCTTTTGCCCCCACCCCCAGTGTGTCATTGTTCCTTCTTTCTGCTTGGTGCATATATAAGATGTGGAGGATGGGATTTCAGTTCCTTTCTCCTGCCCATCTGAAATGGAGCACTCTGCTTCTGAAACTCTCTTTTCCAGTAGAGCAGCAAATGTTACGTGCTGTTCGCTATCTGCCTACCTTGACCCAAGGCATCCCCTTGACTGTGTGCCGCTTGTCGTGACTGCACTCGGTCATCTTCTTTCCCGCAGTCTGTAATGCCCTGGCCATGAAAGAAATGATATGTTCAAGGCAGTCAGGTCTCAGACAACGTGTGTAGAGCTTAGACTCCAGAACCGTCCCTTCAAGGATGTGATGTGTCCAGTTTTGACCATACAGTCTCGTCTCTGGCAGCCCCAGAAACTTGCAGTGCAAATCTTTCGAGTCAGGCAAGGAGACCACTGTCCTTTTTGTCATCTTGCAACTGTGCTGTACCTAAACTTTCCTATGACTGTGGTTAAGATTTTGTAGTATCTGGGGTCACCAGGGGGTCTTGTTATGGAAGTGTCATTCTTCTTGTTTAAGCAGTCATCTATGGCTGTGGACTGCTGTTAGCAAACACTCCAAGTTTGGTTTTCTGTGTGGCTGAGCAGCATCAGCTGGCTTTTGTCATTATTCCTGGAACCACTTGCAGGCTTCAGGGACACTACTGGCTGCAATCCAGTCCTGGCACTGGAACAAGTCCCTGCCATTACACTTCTTCAGTCATTCATCCTCACAAATGTGCTTTTCCAGCACTGATATTTCAGCAGCAGAAGCACGGAGCAACATTTCCTCCCAACGCTGCAGTTTCTCTTGTGCAGCGAGACGGTGAGCAGCCCTTTCATAGTTCGTGCTGCGGAAGGGATCTTACTGCAGAAATGTAAAGGGCATGCCATCCTTCGGGTTGGTGCATTTCTGCGTAGCCAAAGGGAATGGTAGGTTTCTGAGGCCTGTTGTTAGTCTGTTCTAGCCCGTGGCAGGCACTGGAGCTTGGGCCCTGTCTTTCAAAGGCACTCTCCCACTGCTATCCATCAGCAGCGTTCCTTAAACTCTGAATCCTTTCCCTTAGCCTGGGACAACAAGGAACTGATTCACAAGAAAAAACAGGGGCCTTTCTGCAGCTTCTCTGGAGCACACAAGAATATGTGCACGGTTCCCTCTGAAGAAGCAGAGTCCTACCTCTGTTTGATGTCTTGCACTATCTTTTTCTGTGCCTGGGATTTTGCCACATCCTGCATCGGAGCTGGGTCAGGTAGTAGGGAGATGTTTGGTTCTGTGCTATTATGTGTCTGATAGGCATGTTCTCAATTTTCCAGGAGCTGGTTGCCTGCCTCTGCGCAGCCTGCTTTTCTCTGGTGGTGGTAGCTGCACTAGGGAAGGCTGGAACTGCCCGAGAAATGTGGCTGTTAAGAGAAGGAGGGATCTGGAGAAACTGGCTTACCGCTCGCTTTCACTTCATTTCTGCCTGGCAAACTACTCAGACTTGCTTCTCTGGCAAGGCTTCAATTTACTGGGCAAGCTGACTTCTTTTGTGGTCTTTCTTCCATCTGGCACCGGAGAAAACTTCATATTTATTGTGACAGATGTACAGATGACTTCCCACATTACCTTCCAAGCTTTCTTTAAACTGGAGGACATGCCTAATGACTTAGTGTTGTTAAGAGTAGTGTACCTTAAAAACTTAGTACAGCTTATCTTAAAAAAATGGGATTGCTTTAACTGAATTGGAGAAAATAATTTCAACTGATTCTCCTGCCCCCGTCTCTCTCATTATTTACAGAACATGAGCTTAGAGGTCATCTATTTCAGTTTTATAGTTTGGCAACCAGGGTCTGTAAAAATGGCTTTGGAGCAAGCATTATGGCTGAGTATCAGTTTGTTATAACTGAAATACTGAATTTTTAGGGGTCAGTGCAAAAAGTTTTTTTTTAATTGGTTGGGGTACACCACCCCCCACCCCCATTATGGTTCATTTTGCCAGCACAATGTCAATTTTTTTTCCTCTTTTTTGGCAAAATAATGAGCAATGGTAAACTACTGTGTGGTATACAATCCAGCCTATCTCACCAACCCCAAATCTGCAGAACCTTCTTCTCAGCATTCTGCCACCCTTTTGGAGGAACTCCAGAATCATTCTCTCATTCTCTTGGATCTACAGATAACGTTAACTAATAAGGCATATTCCAAAAACCCAAAACAAAACCAAAACGCAACCCAAACCCAAAACCCTAAACTAAATGTGGGTCAGAATATGATTGTATATAATGTGAATACTCTGTCTTTATTGATACGAAGTTCAAATTAGGGTAGTAAATAGGATCCCTCATGATATGTGACTGAGCACTAGGCTCCGTGGAAAGAGTGATGTAGAGCAAGGCAGAGGGCTTAGAGGCCATCCACGTCTGTGTTTATCAGCTCCTCCTTTTGACCCTGCGTTTACATGGAATAGCCCCCAACTTTCCAGCATTTGGTGCCAAGATATTCTGCTTCTATACAGTTAGAGATGGAATCTTTTTTGAAGGAGCTTTTCCATGTGCTCTTGAAGCTGTTCAGTTAATCCCATTTCTGTTGTCTTCTGCATCAGATTTCTTGTGTTCCTGGTTTTTGTTGTTGTTTTGGGGGTTTTTTTGTTTGTTTTGTTTTTTCTTTTTTTTTTTTTTCCTTTTGAGTTATTTATGAAGAAAACAAATAATATGATTAGGTTGAATGAGAATGAAAGAAATCAGTAGAAAACTTCCCATTTACTTCCATCAGCTTTAGGTCATAACTACCATCGTTTCTCGTATTAGTCAAGAAAAGCAAGCATTCCTTCTCATAACTTTATTGGCCGGTTTAGGAGCTTTGACTATTGCAAGAGTTGCATGACAGTCAAATTTGAATATTAACTTTTAAAAGTATTCTGTTCACATACCTACACTTCAGTGAATTTCAGAAAGTTAATAGTTGATCTTACAGGTTGGCATGCAGTACAAATATTTTTATTATAAGATACCTTATAGTGACAAATACATTAATTTTTTTTTTTTTGCTTTGTTTTGACACTTAACAGATGTAGTTGCCTTAAAAACAATAATTGATGCGATACTGAAAGCACATGATAGGGACAGAAAGCACCGAATAAAATGACATGGTTAATTTAATAAAACTCAGGAAACCACCAATTGCATTTCTCATGAGTGTCATAACACATCTCTAATTAGTTTGGAAAGAGTGTAGGAGCTATAGCACTGAGTCAAGCAGTCAGACTTCATATAAGTTGTAACTGGTAAAATCTTCCTGTTTTCTTACTATACTGATCATGTTTCCTTGCAGAAGCAAACTAAACTAGGATTGTAAGCTCACCTCACTGTATGCAAAACACTTATTTACAAACATATTTAGGTTTCCTGAGATGAAAAACTGTACTGAATGCTTTTGAAGGGCGGGTCAATGTAATGTTAACCTTATAAAATTATTGTTCCCTCTTTCTCTCTATTTCAAGTATGCTTTGATAGCTGGCCAGTCTCTTAAAAGAAGTCAAAGCATGAATCAGTGTACTATTATTTCTCATTAATGATCTCATTAACCAAGCACTTCCTTTAGCAAAATACTTCTTGCTAAACTGTATCTGTAAATACAGGATATGTTTGTTTGTTTGTTTTTAACGCGGTAAACTTAAGTGCTGCTTTTTACTTCAAAACCGAAATAATTGTATATGGCAAGGGAAGACGTACTGAGTTCTAGCCATGTGTTCAGGATAATAAACCTCTTGCAAACTCTTCCAGGGACTGAACAGCCAGCCCATCTTTATTACTAAGTATTTCTTGTATCGCCATGTATTGTGTTCAATTACATACTGACCAGCACTTAATTCCGCTTTTGCTCAGCAATTACGCTTTATATTGCCACCGGTTTGTACCTCTAACTTTGGGATGTTGGTGCTAGTTTTAAATCTGTTAAGTCTTCCTCTTAGAACCGCCTTCTGCCATGAATATTTCATTTTGTCCCTCTTCATTGCATTTAGCTGAGCAGCATCCTTTGTTAATTTAATGAATTCAGAGGTGTGTCATACTGGATCCTGTGAAAGGTCTTAACAATTACGGTCTGGAGAGACGGCGTACAATTCCAGCATCAAAGGATGCAGTCAACCAAATGCTGATTTTTGAAGTTTGCAACATACTGTATATAAAAATGGATCATTTTTGAGCATCAGTCAGATTAGGCTAAGACCAGACCGCTCAATTTTCTTTGCCTTTGGTCGAGTTTTCTTCTGACGTGTCACCATAAAATTGTTAGAGAAAACCACAGGTTCACTTCAGCAGAAGCTTATCACTTTCTGGTTATAATGGAAGCCTGGCACAAACTAGGAAATCTCTTCTTCCTCTAGGTCTTTTTGAGGCACCTTATTTTATATACTGATAACCTATAAATATATATTTTAAAGTTTCATGTAGCAGTAGAAACCCCCTGTTGCTTGGAATGCTTTTGCTGTTAGATATTTGCCTAAATACATTCTACTCAAACTTTCATTGGTTAGCTCTTTGTTAACCAAAGCACACTCTAACAGTCCAAGTGGTCTACTTTACAAAAAAGCCTATATTGATTCTTCATTTTTAACCAAAAAGGTTACTGTAACCTTTTGGGGGCAGTAGGTTCAATAAGTCAACAGACTTGGAATGCAACTTGTTTCATAGGCTTAGCTTTTTTTTTCTGTCTTTCCAAAACTGAAAGACCTTAGTGGGGTCGGCAAAATGTCTTTCCAAAACTGAAAAACCTTAGTGGGGTCGGCAAAGTGACTTACTTATACAGGGGTGTGTAATAAACAGAAGTTAGGAGGATGGCCGATATGGAAGTTAATAACTAATCCTTCACTTTAGAGTGTTGGGGTTTTTTTTAACACTGTTACCTGTTCTTTAATTGCTTGGTATTTTTGGAATGGTATTACCAAGTATAAACTGTTCATACATGTACTCTCTCTTACTTAGTAGAATAGTTAAAATACTGCTGTCTGGAAGAATTTTGTTAAGCTTTCAGGTGAGATTTATGATGGTTTTGTTTCTAAAACAGGTGCCCATAGCTTCTACTGACCTCATGTCAATTCCAGAGTAATTTCTAATTGATTTAAACTCTGGCAGTTTAAAATTATGTATTAGAACATGTGTTGATCTTTGATAGCAGACATTAAAAATGCACTTCTGAAAATACACAAAAAGCATAAAGAGTGTAAATGAGTTCTATAGCCATTGAAGACATTTTTGTAGGAATGCATCAATATCTACTTAGAGCAATCTGCTGAGATTGTTCATTTATTGAAATTATAGTTTCAAATCATTAGGTATTTATCTGGAAAGCGCTGGGGGGTGGGGAGGAGAACACTCTTATAACCCTGAGGGTTTTATAGCATTTGCAGTTCATTAGTTAGAAGATGCATTACTCATTTTTTCAGTAGTGGAAGATTTATCTCCTCCAGTTAATTGCTCCTACTTATGATTTTAAAGGCCTATAGAGCATTCACTTGAGAGTGTTCCTATATATTTTTTTTTTATTTATTTATAAATAAATAATTGTAAAGCTACACAGAAAGTCCAGTATGTGTACTATGAGGCGCAAATAACATGCACATTTGTTAGTTGGCATGGGGGGTTCAGCAGAAGGCTCTTTGTTGTGTGATGGTATACTATCAAAACCCCCCAAATCCATGTTATTTGTATCTTGAAGAGTAAGCTCTAAGACCAAGAATAGCTTTAGGAGGTGATTTTTATTTTCTTTCTGCTAGAACAGTTACAGAGAGCTGCAAAGCACAGGTCCTATGTCTGTGTTGTGGCTGTCAGTGTTATTATAAATCTGCTAATTAAGAAAAGACTTAAAAATAGTCTTAAAACATGCAGGATTTAATTTCAAAACATGAAGGAAGAAAAATTGCTGTCTCCTCCTGCAGTGGTGGTAGTTGGTAAATCAAAGAGAGAACAAAAGGACTTGAAGAAATGCAGAAGTTATTTAGGGTCAGATATAGTCAGTCATCCCTTTTTGTGTAAGATAGCACAGCTGTATACTGCATTTGAAGTAGTAAAATACATGAAAAATATGAAATCTGAGGAGAAAAATCCCAAAAGTTTTTGAAGAGCAATTGGAGCGGGAGAAATTCCTGTTTGTGCTTTTGGAAATTCTTCTTCAAGGACAAAGTACACCAAGAATAAAGAGTTGGTTACTTTGGAAGTAAGTATGTCAAAATGTGAAGGCATGTATTTCCTTTGGTTTGCTTTATTTTCTTTCCAGAGATAGTTGTAGCATTTTTATTTATTTTTTTTTTCTTCCAGCTTACTGTTTCTCCTTCACGCTACTGCAGTTTTGGAAAAGCTGTAATGTAGTAATGAATTCTGTGTTCTGAGAGCCGTGAGATTTGTGGTTCTTGTGAGTCTCCATCAACAGCAGAGTTCCACAGGCTGCGAGGAACTGGCCCGCGCAGCTCTGCCCCGGGCTCTCGTGTGTTTCATCTAGGTTCGACACTTCAGATTTTCCAAGGCTGCCAAACCCAAATTATTTTATGGGAAAAAGTTAAGGATTTATTTTTGTTTAGCGCAAACTAATTATTTAGTCATACTTGTGTTAGCAGTTAGTGATCTAAAAGGGATGCACTAGTCTGGGTAAAGCCAGTGTTATGCAGTAAAAATCCAGCACCGTGTGTTTCTTCACAGCGATCTGAGCAGCAGCTTAATCCTGGATTGAGTGAAAACACCTTGGAGTTTGTAATAGTGCTCTGTATAACTAGTTGTGGGGCACCTTCCCACCAGGGCTTATGCAAACACATGTACAAAGAAAAGCAGGAAAATTAAAACAGTGGAAATTAAATTCTTCTACAGTGTGGTGACAATTTTCCTCATGCCTTTACCTCTGGAAGCATCTGGGAAACCTTATTTGGTCAATATGCCCTAGGTGTGATTCATCACCACAAATATTTTTGTTTATCATGAACTATCAGTTCATCAGTATATCTATCAGTTGGTATATAACAGCCTGGGAGAAAAGATTACTTCTGCAACATCTTTGCAAAGGTAAACTGTTCTGTGAAAAGATCTTTTTCTTCTGAACTATATCTGTCTGCAGGATTATTTTTTTCTTTTTTTCCCTCCCTACGTTTGAAATAGTCAAAACATTTCAAGACTATAGTCCAGTCTAAACCTCCCCCGGCGCAGGTCTGAACCCTTCCCACGCGCCCTGTCGCTGGATCCCAGGGAGAAGAGCTCAGCACCTCCCTCTCCATTTCGCCTCCTCAGGGAGCTGCAGAGAGCG
>JAVJGG010000094.1:1681624-1698590 GCA_035590195.1 Aviceda cuculoides
CCCTTCCCCCCCCCCCCCCCCAAAAAAAAAAGCTGTTTATGTGATTTTGTTTGTTTATTTGTTTTGTTTACCTGCCCTAAAACAAGTAAGAAATTTTTATGTATGTCTGTGGTATGACAACATAACTTTTTACATTAATCAGTGTGTTAAAACTATAGTGAGTTTTTATGAGTGTAAGCACTACTTGGTTCAATAAGTAATTAGAGAATCATAGAGAAAAGTCATTGACTATGTAGTAGGCAGATTTTGAAGATACATAGGCAAACAGAAATCTTGAGTCTTTGTAGCTGGCATAAATGAAATTAGTGGAAAGAGAGCCTGGATGCTTTTTAACGTGCTTTCAGGAAACACTGCATTTTGGAGGCTCTGATGTCTTTCAAATTAGATCCATTTCACATTAGTTTCCTCCTGAAATTTTTAAGGATTGTAAAGGTAGAATGTCACTGTGCATTTGTGTCAATTAAAATGGAAGGCAAATCTGGTTCATTTTAAGTACATGAATAGTACTTTGCCAGTAAAGTGATGTGAAGATCTCGCTTTCAATAAGAAATTTAGTATATGCTCATACTCAGATAGTCCTCCTTGTGCATGATGGTTGTTCTCTTCGCTGCTGTGTGTCGCCAAGTAGTTAATTTGCCAGAAGTTTTGCTTGTAACTTGGAGTGCTCAGGCTAATGTCCAGCGGTGGCAGGGGACGTTTTGGGATCTCTTCTCCCCCTCTCGCTGGAGAGGATCTGTTTCTCTTAGGATACTTTTGCTAACCTTCACGTAAAACTAGGGAGCAGCTCACCGTAAGGGGCTGCTGCACGTCCTGCCACGCGTCCAGTTGTAGCTCGATGCTGAAAATGGTGAGGGACAAGTTCCAGTACGGTGTGTAAGACGCAGTTTCTATCTGTGGGAAGATTTTTGCACCGCCTTCGTCTGCCAAGAGGTTAAAAGTCAGATTAACACCTGTTCTTTATTATCTAATTCCTGATGTTAACGCTATAAAACAAGAAACACGTCAAGCACACAAGATTGTATAAGCTTAAACTGGCATTAGCAGTTCAATTGTATATAGTATTAGACTTCTCTTATTATAGTAATATGGTTTGATGTTTTGATTTTATCGTTAGCCCATCTTTCATCCTGTCTTTTTAATGACTACAGACTCATTTACTGTCTGCTCACACTGCTATTGGATTTCAAAAGACAATGCATCAGGGAAAGAAAACTATTGCAAAAATAAAGTATTTATGCTTGAATTAAATGAAAATGGTAGAAAGCGTGAGGCTTTTGGATTAAAGATAAGTAATTAAGGCTGCATGATTTATTTATTTATTTATTTTAAATTCTAAATCCAATGTATGTGAACAGTGACTAAGTTAACTACATGCCTTCCTGCCCCTGTAGGAGTGCCTTCTCTTTAGTGCTTGTAATATTGAGGCTTCAGGCATGTATTTTCTTGGAACTGAAACAGCTACTACCACTTTCTGAAATTCTTTTCAGGACAAATGACAGGAACTTTTCTACAAATAGATTTTTAAAAGTCTATTACATTCTATTTCTACTTCCTATTCTAAAATTCACTTCATTTGAACATGAGTAAATAGGAGTTTTCTGCCTTTAAAATCTTTTTCCATCCCTTTTCAAGAGAAGTGGTATGTGAGCCTGAAGGAGGGCAGGGCAAGCTTTGAAATGAGAGGCCAGACGTACAGCTTGTACAGAACCATGGAGTGATGTAGACTGTGAGGTATCTCTAGAAGTCATTGTGTCCAATTCTGCACTCACGTGCAAGCCAATTTATAACATGTTGCTCAGTAAAGTCACTGTTCAGCTTGAAGATTCATGATTCTTTGGTCTTATAGTCTTGTTTCTGTGTTTCCTATTACTTTTTGATGTTGGATTTGTTGTAAGCAAAATTGTTTGGGAAGGAGACTTATGCTTTAGTCAGAGAAACCTGCCTGCTCTTTGGAATGCAAGAATTTATCACCCAGCTAGTCACAACATACTCAGCCGCAACCTGACGGAGCTGTGCCATCTCGTGTGCCATGCTGCCCAAGGTACAGCCACCCTTTGGTGTTTGGTGACTATTTCTGCTTTCATCACCCATAGAGCCCTAAGGCTGATGAACAATCTTTAAGTTGGTCCATTGCAATCGGACATCAGCATCCAAACTTCTCAGAGAGATGTACCTGATGCATTTACTCGCTCTTTTAGGTTCACTTGGAGCCGTTTCATACAATTGCTATAGCAGTCCACTTATTTGTTCTTCACTGGTCTGCAACCTTATGCTACATTGAAATTTTATTATATAAAGTATATGATTAAGAAATACCTGGTATGGTGCATTTCAGGATCTAAAGTTAGGTCATGTAATTTACACAAGTGTTAGAGAGTAGTCGTATGTTATCTTCTTGACTCGGAGCATCTTCTAGTCAAACAACACATTATGACATTTAGGTAAAAGAATCCCAATATCCTGCAGTTTTTACTGGAGGGTGATGGTTGGGTAAGAGGGACCACTCAGCCCATATAAATTCCAAGGGTTACAATTCTGCTGTGGGAGATGTGCACCATCAGTTTGGACAACTAAAAGAAATCCACTATTGCTGTTCATCCTCCCTGTGTAATGTACCCTCCTCATTTCCTTAGTGATCCGCATGGTCTCTGTTTTTCTAATGGTGATTTAATATTATATAGCAGTTTGCTGTGCAGTGTGAGTATTGTACCCTTCTAAGAAAACGTAACCAGAGAAGCACAGAATCTAGGTATAGAGTTCAAAGATAATGATAGAAGATGTGATCAGCACTTCTATTAAAGGCTTAAGGCATGTTATTTACAACTACTTTGGGTGTTAAACTATAATTAATAGAAGGTAGCCAAAGGACACTCTCTTTGACAAACTGATTTAGGGTAATTGAGCGATGGACAACCCCATTTAAAAAATGTCAATTTATTAACACAGTTATGGTCAATAGGAGGCGTATCTAGCACTTTCAGAAGTCAGGTCAGTGAACTTTATTCAGTGCAGTAACTTAGTCTAATTAATGTCAAGACAACAATTTTGTTTATCTATCTAGAGTAAGTCACTAGTTAGAATTTCTTTCAGGCTCCAATTCATTTGGATGGCTGATCCAGTCTTACATGTAAAAGTGATGAACTTTTATTAGTAGCAGAATTCACAGTTCGCCTTTACGCTACTAAATTTTGTTACCATGTTTGCAGTAAACTCTGCAAACTTAAAATACTTCTGGGGCAAAGGAAATGTTGCAGCTAATCTAAATGCAGAATTTCTTCATGTTTCAAGCTATGAATTGCATGGGCAGGCAGTGAGAGACAAAATTAATTAAACCAGTATCAGTAACAAAGAAGTAATTATAAATGCGTATGGATAAAGAAACCACAGTAGCAACATTCTTGGCTGAAAAGTTTTCATCTTACCATGCTTTTTAGTATTTTTAATATGGTGGCATAAGACGTCATATCTGGTTAATGTTACTGTATGTGAACAGCAATCTTGACCCGAGAGCTGGAGAATGAATTATTCGTAACTGAGGAGAAGAGGCAGAGAACAAAGTTCAGCCAAAGGTGAGAGGAAATGTGACCTCTGAGGAAGGGAAGAGGAGACAGGCGTTCTGTTCCTGGCCTGCTCCGTGACCTTGGGCAAGTAACCTGATCTCGAGATTTCTCCCTTATTTCTCCTATCATTTGCCTGTCTCGGCTATTTAACCTGTGAGCTCTCTGAGGCAAGGATTGTGTCGTGATACTGATGTACAGCACCCTAGGGCCCTAATCTGGGTTGAGGGTTCTGCATATGACTGCAAAACGGGGAAGAACCAGCACAGTTTGTGTGCATCTGTGGGAGGAGGTTCGGCGGATGGGAGAAGTCAAGCAGAATGGCTACAGCAGTAGCTTATCCTTCATCCCAGGACGATGTATGCACACCTAACGCTGACAGAGGGAAATGAATGCCCGTTGTACTTGCTTTAGACTGCGACATCAATGGACTTGCTGAAATTGTAATAATGTATTTCTTTTAAAGAGTCATTCTGGCAATCTGACAAGCCACCGTTTAGCTCCAACAATCAGTTTGATCTTCATCCTGAGCAATAGACTTGTTGATTGCTTTGAGAAGACTGAAGTTGCAAATATGTCAGACTAGAATAAATTAAGGAATTGACCTGCAGAGAGACAGAACAGGGCGATATATTGTTCCCAAGCTCCTTGCCAACTTCAGAGGTTTGCACCATTCTCTTTCTGCCATCTAGGGTTTTTTCATATCTTATTTTCTTCATGGCATCTCTATTGTCCTATTAAAACTTGTCTGCCTACTTGCCTGGCTCCCGCACAGATGCCTTGTGCTTCTACCCCACTGAATCCTTTGGATAGGACAGCTCTCCTAAACGAATTTGTCGGCTTTCTTCATATTCCAGTATCTCAAAAAAATGCAGCTGTTGAACATATGTTGGAAATAAAATGTTTTATATTTACAAATTTAGACTTCCATTCAGGAAAACAACTAAAAATCTTATGTATGTTACATTCTTACGGAATAGAGACTTCTTTCCAGCAAGAGCCTGTGAGAAGCAATAAATTGAAATTTATTACAATCTGTGTCATATATTAAAAATTCCAACCAAACGAAAACCAACAACAAACCCAACCAAATATAACTCCTCTGACCACCTTTGTCTCCTGTGTGGAAAATAACTTTTTAACTTTAACCTTTACTCTTTGTCTATACATTATAAGCAATTTAGGGTGTGTAGACCTTTTCTCTCCTCTTCCGTTAGAAGGGTGACAAAGCGCACCAAGCAGAGAAAGAAGTTTTTCTTACAGCAGTTTCCTGCTGTTTCTGCAGAACTATTAGGTTCCTTCGTATACACTTCATACCAATTCCTGCTGCAGAATGAACTCTTACTACGCTCTCTTCTTACATCGCTTCTTGCCAGCTGTGCCAGAAGACAGATTTATCTTAACTCTCTGTCCATACAGCTAATATTATTTTCAATGTTTGGAAAATGTAACTAGGGAAGCAAAAAGAACAGGTAGAAAAGGGGTAATATATATAATTTCTATTATGAGATGCAGCTGACTTTAAATTTCATTTGTTTATGGGTGTTTATTCAAATCAAATCTTCATATGTTGAAAAAAGATAGATGTGTAATGTGGGAGGAAAGAAGAATTAGAACCTGTTGGAAATCTAATATATTGTCAAAAAAAAACTTATTTGAGCTTTAGTTATGGTCTTTTTATGGACAGAATATAGGCTGAAAATAATTTTTTAAAAGTTAGCTTGAGTCAAATCTCTTGGACTTTGTGAAATACAGGTTATAGCAAGAACTTTCAATTACAATGTGCGGATGCGATAGGGTATGTTTCTGTGTTGAGCCACCAGTTACTACTGAGTGCTGTTTCCAAACCATTCTTCTAGTCCCTCTCTGATAGTGTGTACAGATCTGTTTTTAAAGCATATTAGCGGAAAGGGAACTTGGCTCTTTTCCTTGTAAAACTGTTTGCTATGTTGGAGCATGGGGGATGGGGCAGTTTGGTTTCCACATGGTTCTGGAAATCCCTATAATTATCTGCAAACAAGAATTGTTCAGGAGAGAGGTACATTTTCATGTCAAATGGGAGGTGGGTGTACTGGCATTACGAAGGCTATTTAGAATGAAAAAAAATTGCCCATAGGACACAACAATTCTGCAATGTCAGCGTTGATCCTTCAGGCTCATCAACCTTTGCTGTAGTTGCTCATTTTAAATTTGTGGCATCTATCCCAGGATCTAAACTGAACTAATACTGAATAAAAACACAAAAGCCCTCACGATGCTTACTCTATATTGGCTTGAGAAATTAATTTTTCAGGATCAATATTGTTAAACTACTTTTGGAAACTTCTTTTATAAGAAGTTATGTCTTATAGTTATGTCGCTCAGGTTGTCACTCATGTTGCCCAGGAAGAACTATTTTCAGTTATTCTGACAAAGCAATTTGTGTTTCTGTCTGTTGGACTTGACTAGAATGTAAAGATTAGCACTTTGCATCCAGTTGAAAGTAGGAATTTTCTCAGTTGTCCATGTATACGTAAGGAAAATGAAGTCGTGGTGGAGATTTAGCTCTATTCTGCTTAGTATATGCTAATGTATTCTTCTCAATGTAATCTTTTACCTTGCCTAAATAAACTTTTAAATGCATATTTCTCTCAAGGTGCTCATAGAAGTTTACGTTAATCTGCAGTGTGCAGCAATTCCCAGAAAAATAATACCGGGAGAAGTCACTGTGAATTGTGTTATCATAAAAGCTAGAATCACTTATTTCCCTTTACAATTTAAAACATTGCACAAGGCTCTCCAGGGTAGAAATAACATCTCCAGCTGGCCTGATTTGTGTTACTTTTAGTAACACCACCAAAAAAGTATTGCCTGTTGTAATTTTGAAATTGAATATGTACCTTATTACCAGAGTAGGAGGAATGCATTTCACTCTAGTTCTCATGGCAATGTCCATCAGGAGGAAAAGAAGAAGAAACCCCCCACCTAATCACAGAACATCCTGGATCATAAACATTTGGTAATGAAAATCAGAATTCAGTGAAAATCCGCTTGAAATGTCTCAATTAAAAGCAGTTGTTACAGAGGCTGAGCCTATGATGCAGCTTCTCAAAATTAGTCTTTTAAGGTTCTGCCCATTTTGACGTTCTGAATTCACTTTGCGGCTTCTTTATCTCTCTGAACAGCTTTACTTGTCTCTCGCTAAAAGACTTGAAAATATAAATCAGCCAAAAGTTACATGAATTACGCAAGCGTTCTGCAAACGGTGGTGTCTGGATAGGTGGGTCTGCTCTTCTGCAGAGGCAGCGATGCTTCGCGTCGGTGCGCGAAGGTGCCTTAAGCAGAGCAGTCGTTGCAGGGCTATGACCACCGTGTCGCCTATCTCTTTATAAATACGGAGTGCAAGGAGAAGCAAACACTGTAGGGGAATACACCCTGCAGCGCTCCAGGCTCTAGGAAGTAGGGGAGTACTTCTACTACCTAGTTATATGAAATCCTGGCTGCTGTACGGGTAAAAGGGTGAAAGTCCATCAGCATTTAAATGCCAAGTGTCCTTGACTTGAATGAGATCAGAGTTAGCTCAGCGCGGGAAAAGCTACTGTAAAAGGCTCGGAAGGGAATGGATGCCGTTACACGGCAGCTCTCGGAGGGGATGGAGAGCAGGATCTGTGTGCATCATTTTCGTGACCCTCCTGGGGTTGTCAACAGGTAGGCCTGATGGATCTAGTAGTTAGGGCTCAGAGTGTTACCTCCCATAACTCCTGTGCTATTGCAGCTTTTCGCTCAGGTTTGCCGGTCCCCCTGCAGTGACGGGAGATCCCAGCTGCATTCCAACCGGAGTTACCTTAGAAGCCCAGGAACTCTCTTGGCTCCCTCAGCAGTAGCTCGGGCGCAGTGCTGCGGCCGGCGCTGCTGTGGGCTACGGCCCCCGGCAGAGACGGGGAGCAGGCAGCAGCGAGGCTTCCGCAAAGTCGGGTCGGTTGGTTCGTTCGTGTGGTGGGGTTTTTTTGTTGTTTGGGGTTTGGTTTTGTGCTGTAGTAAGACGTCTTCAATTAATTTGCTGCCTTAATTGGTCTGAATTAATCCATGGTGCAACTCCATTAACTTCAACTGACCCTGCAAGATCATTAAAATGATAGAAAGGTATTGATATTTCCCTAATGCAGCCAAGTTGTTGTAAAAGAAGTCACCCTTATTTTTATATCGTGGAACTAAAAATCTACGTATACCTTTCTGTTTTGTAAATATATTCTCTCAAATCAGTGACTATTTTAGCTTGTAGCAGTGGGTTTCTACATGTACCAAACTCATTGATTCCTTTGCAAAAGGCTGTTAATTTGTCTGTTAAGAGCTGAAGGTTTGCTAGCAGTTTATGTAGATGGGAAGAAGAAAAGGAAGAAAAATTGGAGGGACAGTATATGCTCTCAGACATAGCTCATAAACCAGTACTGTTCTAATTAAAAACTTGGCGTATTTACCTGTCTGAAGTAGACAAAAATGTAAATTATGTTTTTCCCATATTAGAATGGGTTTCCTGTTTACTTGTAGCTGCAATCATTGTGCAAGGGGAACTGCTAATGTATAATTTTGTAAGGGTTTTCGAACTGCTAGTCCTATCAAATTGTCTAAACTGAAAAGAAAGTCTAATGTGCTCACTACTGAAAACATGTTTTCCTTTGTATGTTCTGTGCTGAAAAAAAAAGACATCCTGGTTGGTTGTTGTATCTGAACTTCCTTACGTTTATCAGTATTTTTGTCTTCAAGAAATACTTAGTCAGCATGATTAGACTTAAGTTTTCAATGGTCTTAAGTTATGTTTTTGCTAGCTAGATTTTTTTTTGTTTTAAAATCTCCTTTCTTTAAAAGATGGTCTACTGGATCTATACCTAAACTCTGATCAGTTCTGTTAAACTCAACATGCACCTTGGAAACTACCGCTTCTATTTTTGGTATGAAGAAGGGCTTTTATGTCTGGAATGTTCTCTGGCTTTTCCAGGAATACCAGCTGTTCTAGTGAAAGCTACTACTTCTACCTAAGACACTTTTTCTGCCTGTGTGTTTACTCTGTTATAGCTCTTGTAGAATATGCTGCAGCAAAATACTTTGGTGTTGTTGCTACTGGAATCAGTTTACAAACCAGCCGGTCATTGTTTTTTCAATTAATCTCTGTTTTGCTAAAATGGTCTGCCATGTGATAAACCTGAACCATGTGTCAGGATCCTGAATGATGAAACTATATTAGTTTTACTGAGTCTACTGGAAAAAAAAAATATTTTTGAGTCACCTGAAAAGTATTTTGAGCCATGTTCATTTATTGAGCGTCCTTTTTGTTTGGTGACTTTTGTAGTTTCCTGACATCATCCTTCAGGTCTGTCTGTCCTTGTGAGTGTCTTCCTGACACTGCGAATGCTTACAGCCCTGGAGCAAAGTAGAGTCTTTGGAAAAAAGTGTAAGACAAATTTTGAAGTGGGTATTTCCAGAGTAACAGCACGGTTGGGCATTTTTTTTTTTCTTGACCCCACAGACCTGGGTGCTTAGCTTAGCTGTGTAGGGTTGAATGCAACAAAAGCAGAAGAAAGAACAAATGGGATTTTGCCTGAGGCTAGCTTTTTAAAGAGGATCTGCCAGCAAGCTCAGTCACTTTAGGTGGTGATATTGGTGAAAGGAAGAGGTTAGTGGGTCTCCCCTAACCGCTGTATGATGATGTTTTTTCTGAGCTGTCACAGTCTCAGCCAGTTCCTATCCAGAATCTGAGAGTTAGCTGTAAAACTCTGCTTGACTTCTCAAATTCCAGGGTGGGTGTGATTTCCCCCCCCGCCCTTCCTTATTAAGTCAGAGATCTGGATGAGGGGAATACCTCACCCTAATCATAGAAATGAGGGAAAACTGTCAGGAAACAAGGCAATGTCCTCACTCTGCATTTAGCTCTAGGCTAGCCACCCTAAGTTAGTCCTCAATGTCCCCCTGTGCCAAAAGCAACTAAGGAAACTCCTGGTTTAGGACCTCAGATGTCGGGGATGTGCCACCACCATTTGCCAAAAATGCCGATTTGTTTCTGCCTCTTTCTATCCTGAGGCACTGGAACCAGTTATGTTTGCAAAGTACCCAGTAGCAGAAGGGTGCGTCCAAGGTAAGACTTATTACTAGCTTTTTTCCGTCCTGGCACCTGCAAGAGGATGTTATGTTGCGTCTCCTGCTTGCCATGCCCCCATTCCTGGCTGTGCTGAAAATGTACTCGGGCTGCTGCTTCAGGGTAGCTTGTTCTGTAGTTCGAGATTTGTCCGTGTCCTATCAGTGAATGCGGAGAGGCTTTTATTCAGCTGAGTAAGCAACAGTTTCTTGCAGAACAGGCCCTGAAAATGGCAAGGGCAGCATACCAGTCTGTAGAAAGACCTTTAAACTCTTGAGTCGGGTATTGAGGAGGGAAAACAGGAGGCTGCTGGGAGGATTGTCCTTGATTAATTCCACTTGAAATTGAGAGAGAAGAAACATTGAGTACAGATCTGTCTCCCTTTCTTCCCTCTCTTAACTGCTTCGGTCCAAATAATAATGGAAAAGCAACTATTCTCTTGCTTGCTTCTTCACTTTTACTGCTGTTGTTTACAGAAAAAAATACCACTCGGTTCAGTATGAAGTCTGCACATTTATTTCCATCAGATTTATCTGAGATCCTCCCTTAACCCCCCACCCCCCACTTAACTGGGCATGTAGAAAATGCTTTGGTGGAAAGTCAAGACTGCTGTTGTTCCTGCCAGTCTGTAAATGATGCGTAACAAGTGGGCATAGGTATTTAGATTTCTAATAGGTTTCTCTGAATATATTGCTAGTCCAGACTTTGCTTCTTGTTTGCTTCCTGCTTATTATAGATGGCATATTTGTCCCCAGAAGATGTATTCCAACCATTCTGTGAATTCATTTGGTTTTCTGCAAATATTTGTTTTAATTATGTCAACAGAATGAAAGCATCAATGACTATCACTGAATAAAAAGTTGTGTGGTACATATAAAAATAGAGAGCAAACATTCCATAAAAAAGAAAAACACGTTTGGTTTTGCTGCATCATAAGATCACAGGATAAGTCGGGTTGGAAGGGACTTCCAGAGGGCTCTAGTCCGACCTCCTGCTAAAAGTCGAATGGAGACTGCAGAACCTCGCTGGGTAACCTGACCGTCCGCGGGGTTGGGCGGGGGGAAGTCTGAATCTCTCCCGTTCCAACCTCATTGCACTGTGTGATGTAATAAATCAGCTCTTCCTTAAACTTGTTGCTTGTTTTTGAAAGTAGCAGGGGGCATATGTAATGGAAATATAATGCTCTATTTGTTCCTGCTGCAAGGGCCTGAAGGTATTCACAGGATAAGGTGGGTCCACATACAGTTTACGTTCAGTTTTTATTGTGATGAAGTGTGAAACATTTCTGGTGTTACGGTTACTAGTTGTCCTCCTTTGCTTCTGGAAAGATCACATAAATTTATGAGTGCACTTGATAAATGGTATCGGTGAACTGATCCAGTTCAAAAATAGGGATGTATTTTACTGTGATCGGTTTGTTCATTGGCTAATAGCATGAGGATGCAGGCATAGAGAAGAGGAACTCTAAATTGGCTTTTCTATCAGTAAAGGGATAGAAGGAACTTTAACTACAGGCTGGAGATCTGTAAAGAGTCTAAAGAAAAACAAAAACCTTGAAAGAAGTGTAATGCACAAGATAAAACTGTGGCTGAGCGTAGCTCAGAGACTAGCTGGCTGACCAATTCTGATTGACATGCATTTTAGGAATAACTGCATCCTTTGAAAAAGGAACTGACACTGGTGGAGTTTTCATGACTGCACTGAGCAGTTTATTCTCTGAGATTGTGGTGGAGACAGCACTAACGTAAAACTCGGTTTTGTTTGCAGATACTTACCTGTTGCCATGGTACAAATTTAATTCACTGATCAACTTCTATTTATGGATTCTGATGAGTCTTCTAACAAGAAAGGAGAACAAATAAGCTGGAGGTAGTACTGCGAAGCTGAGTTAATTATCTCTTTCTTATCCCTTCTCAGTATTTCTGTATGAGACCTACCAAGGTTTACATCATGGGGCTCATAAATGAGGCTCAGAGCATGAAAAGCTTCAGAGCAGGTTCAAACTTCTCGTTGGGTTACCCCTGAGCTGAATTCCTGTGTAAAGGGTTTGGTGCCTTTCTGACTAGAAGTGAATCATTACCGATACAACGATCGGAGATATGACCTAATCACTTCTGCGGTGTGTAAAACTGGCAAGAATGCGTTTCGCTTCCTGCTAGCTAGTTATATTAAGATGACATGTTGATCCTAGAAATCATTTGCTGTGAAAATTTGCACAAAGCAACGACTGCTGTAGTTGAGGATATGTGGCTCATTAAATGGAACAGAAATTTCTTTCACCCAAAATGGAAAAGAGTCCACAGGAAACTGGCAAGCTGGGACAGAGGAGATGCTGAGCAAATACTCATGGTACAGCCTAGATAATAGGGTTCTGAATTACTGGGAATACTTTAATCTGAGGAAGACAAGGACCTTGGTGTTGATTTAGTATTGGTATGTGCTGCTGTAGGGTCATTCAGTGAGTCCCTGTGCATTTCTATAATACAATAATCTCTGTTCACTTCACCTGAAATGCAAAAGCAAGGATGGTATGGAAATAGTTTTACTGGAGTAGAATAACAGATGCCATAATCCTAGCGTTGTTTTAGCTGAACAGTATAGGATCATCTGCCTGTTGCTCATTACTTTTATTTTGTTTTTCTTCTTTAGATGTCTGACACCCTAAGAAGTGATAAACAGTTTTCTATTTAGCTTGGAGTCAAAATTCTCCTTTAGTTATCTACATTGGCTGTGCTGTTCTCTTGTTAATTTTGTGCACAAGGGAAGAGAGCACAGGAACTGCTTTTCATTACAGTTCTCAAAGACAGTGCAATCTTGTCATGACTTACATTAGAATTAGCTTCTGAAAGAGCTGTGTACTGTGGGTATGAAATCGGTGCAACATGTGAATTCTCCATGGCTAATTGCTCCAAGACTAATTTAAAATGACCATTTTTAGTTTATACTAATAACTGTGTCAGTGAGAACAATGTACTAGATGAGCATTTAGAAGTCAGTCATGTGTTACACTTGTCTAATAATGTAAATTTGACAAACGTAATAATCAAAAAGAAGAATCCATTTTTAATGCCCCATGGTATCAGATGTGTCGGTATTCGTGCCTTCGCTGGCCATACCAGAAATAGGGACTTGCAAACAGGATGAGCAAACTTACTGTGAAGCAAAACGTGATTTATATTGGGTTATACTTCTGGTCTTGTTTGTATAATCGTAAAAATGAATGTGATGGCTTTGGGAGATAGTCGGAGGTTGCCGTGAGGTGAGCGAGGGGCCGCGGTCTGTCACGACGGGGCACGGTGGGCTCCCGCAGGCTGGGGCGGTGCGGGCAGACGCACGGCTCGGTGTTTCACTGGGGAGAGGTGCTCGCTTCCCAGTTACAGGCAGTGCTGCAGCTTCTCGTCTGCTGCGGGACCCGCGGTGCAAGACTAACGTCTGCATCCCGTATATCGTGGTACGGAATTGGAGGAAAGCTGCCTTTGGGAATGTACGAGGTAGTGCTGAGGCACGGTGGGAAATGCGGGCTGGTGATCCTAATCCCCTGAGCCTCCCATTTTTTAACATGCATCTGATTTTGCTTGGTCACCCCAGTGGCACTAGCAGGATAGCTGGAAGCTTCTGCTTTACAAATGAGATGCATCTTCCTCGATGCTTTAAAGCCATCAGGAATCATAGCGTGACACACAAAACCTAACAAAAGACTAAAACATGTGAGCCCACTCTTAACCTAGAAAAGATGCGGGACAGCCATCCACGGGTGAAACAGTTTTGCAGAGAAGACTTTAGAATGGGACGTGAAGATGCAGCAAAGGAATAATACTGCGAAGAATTAAATACAGATGAGGGAATATCCTGAATATCACGCGACCATGTCACATCAAGCTGTTAATCAGACAGAACTAAATTTGGATGCTCAATTTGTTTAGAGAGCACTTTGTGTTCTGAGGAGATATAGTCTCACTTTTGACTGCAGAGTGACATCAATTACACTCACTTAGAACATTGTTTATTTGAATATTTACCAGGTTGTAAAAGACTTATGAAAGAAAATTGTACCATAGTAAAATTCAAGAGTGTTTTTTTCCTTGTATCTGGCAAAGCAACAGAGCAGAGTCTGGAATTCCATCCTCTTCAACTTTCCCCCTCTTCCTTGCTCCTGAAGTTAAATAATCTCTTCAGAATAGATCTTAAAGAAAGTGTTAGAGAGGCAAATTGGTAATAGCCCTTATGATATCTTTCCTTTTGGTTCAGTTTGCAGTATTACAATGCTTTAATCTCCTGGTTCTTTTTTCAAGTGGCTGTAGCTGCGTATATGAGTAGGTTTGGGAATGTACTGTGCACTTGTGTCATGGGCGCATTGAGCTGTAACAGTCATACCGTTGCTGAATAGTGGGAATCAAGGCTGTCCTTTGCGACTGATAGATCAGGTCATGGAAAGATACAAGGAAAATAAACATGCTGGACATGGTCCTTATCCTTTCCTGCCACTCTGACAATGTTGGATATGTGGTTTTATAAATTCTGATGTCAGCCAAGGTGAATCGAGCATGGAATATGGCCATGTATATTCATTTAAAGAGAACAAAAGTGGCTTTTGGTTGTTTTTTTTTTTTCTTCTAAATCCCTGGAATGCATTACATCAGTGTATTATCTGCCTCATCAGAGAGCCTATAAATTGTGACATACATCATCAAAACACTCTTCCTCTAACGATTCATAATGGAACATGGTGTATTAGAGGTAATCCATTTTAAAATTGCCACGAGCCACCTGAATAATTTATACTAGGTTTTTTTTTCTATAGAAAGAAGGGCAAACCTGCATGCATTTTCTAGTGTATAGAAATTATTCCAAAGTTCACAATGTTAATGTGTATTTTTATATTGCAAAATCTATTCATGTGTTAAGTACACATTGTACAAGCAGTGAGTAGTGTAAAGCTGCCTTTGCCGCAGAACTGTTAAACGAATATGATGAATGAAATGGTTTTTGGTAGATACTGCAGGGGAACTAAACCAAGCGTTATGGCTAGGGTTATTCACTTCTTCTATGACAGAGAGGAAAATAAACGTACTTTGATTAACACCATTACTAATTGGTCCAGTCATGCTGTCACAGAATATTTGAAAGAGAAACCAAAAGGTTTCCATCTCTCCCTCTTTCATCTTGTGTTTCAGTGTGATGACATTGTTTGCTGAAACTCCCTGTCCTGTGACCAGTTCGTTGTCTTGCAAGGAGAAGCTGGGGGCATTCTGCTGACTCAGGGAGACAGACACTTCTCTGTCTGTCCAGGCTAACAGGCTAGCGAGGAAGCTTACAGCAGAATTGCATCTTTTGTAGCTGCTCCTGTTAACAGTCGTGTTCTGGAAAAATAGAATAAGAATGCTTGCTCTTGTATTTGGACAGCTTCGTTCTAAACTATTGGGGGAAAAGTAGATCTTTCCCCACAAACAAAGCAAGTTCTTTTGCATACATTGGCTTTGGTGCAATTGCTCGGAAGCATATCTGGGCATTAGGACTGTGGATTTGAGGACCAAATCTTTGGAGATCCTAAAGGAAAGGTAGGGCTGGGAATTTGGGGTCACCTGAAAAAAAGTGAAGGAAGTTCACTTTGAAGGAATCTGAGGTTTCAGCAAAAAGACCATTGGTAGAACAGTGGGATTTGGGATGGTAGGAACTCTGTGTAGAATCACTGGTAAAGTAGTGGACTGTGTAAGAAAAAAAAAAAGTATCAAAAAAACACCAACCAAAAACCTTTGAAGATCCTTTTACTTCTACTGCAATTTACTGTGGGTTTTTACTTACAGCTACTTATAAATGCCAGCTGGTTATTTAATCATGTAAATGCTTCCTTCTATTTTTCCTTCCTACTATGGCAACTTACTTTCTTGTAGCTTCTTTGGAAGATTATGCCAACTGAATCATCTTTAACTACGTTCTTGTTGACTCCTTCAGGGAATTCCCATAGATTTGTGAGGTGTGACTTCCTTTTACACAATCCATGTTGACCCTTTCCCACTATATCACAGCTATCTATGTGCTCACAAATTATCTATATTGTAGTTTCTACCAGTTATCCATCTACAGACATCAGATCTACTGGTCTGTACTTCCCTCTCTCTCCTGGAACAGTTCTTCAAAATGGGTGTCTTACGTACGACCTTCTAGACTTCTCATGGTCACAGTACTTTTCAGCAAGAGATTACCCAGCACAGTTAACTGGTCAGTTATTTCGCTGGAGATTTTGTGCAGAAGGTCGTAGGTGAGCACTGCCTGAGCCCAGTCACTTGTCATTGTTCAGCGTGTTCAGAGTAGAAGTTCTTTTCTCTTATTTATTGTGTCTTCCAGCAGCCCTTTGATTTGGGGGGGTGGGGGGGAAATCCTCTGGTATGCCTTATACTATGAGGGGATCCAGTAAGGGAATCTCTTTAAGCTGCCTTACAGTAAAAATGATTAAAAAAAAATTGTTTAATGCCATAACCTTATCTTCCTTGAGCACTCCTTTTATACCTTGAACAGTAATTGCTTCTACAGATTCCTAGCCGGGTATTCTGCTCTCTATATGTTTGAAAAAGGATATATTACTGGGCTTTACGACTCTTATAAGCTGATCCTAAAACATTTTCTGTGTCCTTTTTCTCTGCCTGTGTTCTTACATCTAGCCTGCCAGAATTTATGATCCTTTCTATTTCCTTTGGACAAACCTTTAATTTTCTGAAGGATGTCTTCTCACTTTTCAGTCATGGTTTAGCCATGCCTGCTTTTGCGTGATATTTCTAAACACTTCTTTGGTTTTGAACACAAGCACTTACCTTGAGCCTCCAAAACAGTGTCTTTCCTTATTATCCATGCGAGGAAAAGTAATTTGTGGTTTTGTGTGTGTGTGTGAGAATTTAATTAAAATTTAGTTAGAACCAAACACAAAAGCTTTGATACTGCGATAATAACCCTCTAATGCAACATGATATTTAGAGTATACTTACAAAAGAATGAAAATAAATAAATAGATTAAATCCTGGATGGTATTTACCTCAATAAAGAAAATCTACATTGTTCAAGCCACACACAATTAATTAATGCAACATTGCATTCCATGGCAGTTGAAAGAAATGAAGAAAGAAACTTCTTGATCTCCCTAGCAGGCCTGCTGAAGATTATAGAACTAATTCTCAAGTAAGGTAGAATTAATGTTGTGTGAAACTGTTAGCATTTTAGTGTAAAAGCATTGAGCATAACAGGGTTATGAAGCAGTGGCTGTGGTCATGGCAAGATATCTCCTATTTCTTTTTTTTATGTTTGGGTT
>JAVJGG010000094.1:1706967-1722034 GCA_035590195.1 Aviceda cuculoides
ATCTTACTCAGAACGTGTACCAATAACAGTTTAAAACAAAGCTCTTGGGTGCATCTTATTTTTGCCTGTTTCTCGCCCTTGATTCTGTACCTTCTCAGACCACGGGTTGAAGGCCCACTGAGAGTCTGGTCAGGTTTTTATTGCAAATATTACTGTTGCATCAATATCAAAAAGTTTGCTCCACTTCCTTCATTTTAAATGAGGTTTTTTTCCAAAGTCCAGCACAGAGCTCCTGGTGGAAAAGCAGACAAGTGCAAGAGTCCTAATAAGAAATGTTTCCAGCCTGGGTTGCGCTATTACGGCAATGTGTACTGCAAGAATAACTGCTGGAATATCTGCTCAAATGGTGTAAAAATCTCTGGCCGTGTTAGCTACGCTCAGGTGTGGTGGACAAAGGACCTTCTACCCAGCACCAGGGCTCGGTAACTTCTCTTGATGAGATACGGAGAGAAACAACAAAATATGCTACAGGTAAACGGCGTGCATCAGCTGTTGCTACGTTGCTTTTTCTACAAACTTACTGTGCGTGTGAAGTGTGCACGGATGCGCTGTATTTAGCTGTTGCTCTTGGGTGAAACAAACCCTGAAGTGTGGCAAAACGCTGTTTTATGACTTCATCGGCAGCTGGATGCCCACCCCCAAAAAGAGGGGGTTGGGGGGCAAACGTGGCAACCGGTTGCAGAAGGCAGCAGTAGTAGAGAAGCCCTAAATCAGCGGGAGTGTCTCTGGACACGTCGGTCCCCGTCTTTGAGGCGGTGTCCTAGTGAGTGAGCAGAACATGACCACTGCCTTCTGTTGCAGAAGTTGAGGGCTGAGGCGAGGAGGACATGTTAAGTGATTTTTATTGATTAGTCAAAAAGGCAATAAGTGCAATTTCCATAAAAATTCTAGGTGGATTCACAGAGTAGTCAGGTATACTTACTGGTTTCTCTAGGAAAGGCATGTGGTGTGTATAGAGATACTAATCTTCAAACTTCGTCCTCTTAAAAGATTACAGTATACGTATCCTTAATTCCTAGTGTAAACCAACATGCATCTTTCCAAATAATCTTTGGAAAAATCTAGTAGCAGTGGGCATCCTAGGATCTTGTACCTCTGGTTTCTGAGGGCACGCCTTTGGTAGCGCTGGCCATGGGGTCTAATCGTTGCTAAAAATGAACTGGCTTGCAGGAATCTGGTGTAGTTTAATTGTCAAAAGGCTTTAAAAATAGGTGATTGAAATATTAAATAATATGGTTCAGGACAAACGTATTTGCCACTAGAGAGTTTTGGTGCTGTTCTGCCTTAAGGGGGAACAAATTCAAAGCTTAACAGCTTGATTCGTTTTTGTTCTTCTTTCTTCCTCCTGTATGTGAGCTCAGTCTCTTGAATATCAAGTGGTTACATTACCAAATGCTTTTAGCTACAAAGCATCCCAGCGTACTGCATTGATGTTTCTGTCCGATAGCTTAACCTGCTTCTTTCCACACACTCCAAAGACAGCCAGATGGTTCCATAATGTTCGTCAATACTCAGGCATAAAACTCACTTCAGTAGCGCTTTACAGTTTCATGCTGGCGGATCCCAGTGCAGTGTTTTCAGAATAGTGATTACTTCAAAGGAAGCCAGTCTGACAGAATGTGTTTCATGAAGGTGGTTATAGCTTTGTTGATGGATATACATAAAATTATAAGCTGTTTTCCTCTTCTTTTTGTACGAGAAATCAGGTCAGTTAACCTTCTCTCTTAAGAAGAACCCAACTCCAAGTGTTCCCTACTCCCCCAGAGCTTTAGCTGTGGTTGTTCTGGCGCTCTGGTTTAACCGTACATTGTAGTGTATATTGTGTAGTGTATATTGTACACACATTGGGAGGGATGGATAGCGTGAACTCAGGGTAAAGGTTCTAAATAGATGGTCTGTTGCAGGGTTGCTGTCTAGCTATCGGTACTTGGGGTAAGGAGATAGGAAAAGGGTGTTTATAATGACTGAGTCACTCAAGTCAATGGCTGGCTGGGATGTTACGTAGCAAGCACGTACAATGTTTTTCATCACGGGAGACGGGATTTTTCCAAGGAATATGGCTTCAAGAGCATAGTGGCAGCATTGGGCACTGAAATATTGTTTGCGAGGTACAACATTAATATTTTTCCTAATCAAAATAGTCCCTCTCCCACCTCCCTCTCCCCCCCCCCCCTTAAATAAAAGACTTTTTTTCTGCCTTTATAAAGTTGACATTTAAAGTGCATTGAATGCCTTTTGGAGGCAGTTATAACTAGACAATCTTGAAATAAAGTGGGTATGGCTTAGATGTATTGAGTAACAGCCACTGAAGTGCAGAGTATGTTTGCAGCTTGGCTTCTCTGAGTTCCTGCGCATTCATCTGCCTAAAAATGGGGAAGATTACATCTATAAGATACATCAAAAAAGTAAGAAAGCTGGTTTAGCAAAATTATCCAGTGTATTTTTTTTTAAGTCTGTGGAAAGGTGGTTTGTTGTTGTGTGATGTTTAACTGTAAAGGTTAAATTAAGAAAATAACATCTCTAACTTAAGATGTGGTCTTGCTGATCTGTTAACGAAGGCAAGCGAACAGAGTAAAATGGAGCAAGTATGCTGGCTTGCCCCTTGTCTATGGTGTTGCTCATATCATCAGTGTGCCCACCCAGCATTCTGCTTTCTTTTCCTTCCCACCTTATGCATAAAGGAAATATGAACATGTTTCCCTGAATCTTGGTTGTCTTTACCAAGTGAATGTCTGAAAAGCACTGGTACTTCAGTAATAGAGCGCTCCTGAGAGCTGGGTGAATCAGTAATAATAAAGTACTTCTTTAAATGACAATATACCTTTTTAAGGCAGTTTCAAATACACTATTGCTTTCTTTTCTATACAGACAGAATAATGGTTCTAAATTAAATGTCAAAATACCCTGCATTGTTAAAACCTACTAATCATAGATGTTTTGAATCTGATATTATATTGTCTTTTTTTGTACTGGGAGCTTGGCCTGGGAAAATACTTAGGTTTGGGCCTTTTTGTGATGATCAACTAATGACTTCTGGTATGGTACCTGAAGGAATAAAGGAGCAGAATTTTAGGCTATTGTAACTTGAACTTGGAAATTTAAGCCATTTCCAGAGCTTGGATTCTAATCGCAAATTACATCAGTTTATACTAGGGCTGTGGGACTTAGGAGGGAAGAAATGAGATTTTTATAGGGCAAACATCTTAGGGTGGGGGGAGATGACAGACTCATGTTCCTTGAAGGGAATGAGTGAAGAAAGTACTTATGGAAACTCCGCTGTGGTTATATTGTAAAGCAGCTAGGGTGGAAGTGAGAGAAGGCACAGAATTTGAAATGCTTCTGAAAGGCCTATCTCTAGGAGCTTCTTTAGATACCCCAAATAGGTATTTTGAGAAATAATGAGCACTCAGTAGTTGCCACTTACAGCACCCAGTAGCTCTCATTCCAAATTAAAAAGTTAGGGTACGTCCTGCTTTGAGAGCTATCTGTGGATTTACTAGCTTAGTTTTAGTTGTAACTTAATTTTTAACAGATTATGTCGAACTAAGAGTTTTACTGTGTGAATTTAGAATTATAAGGCCATTTATTGACTGAGCACAAGCTTCCAGCTGTGAAATGAATTGTTAATTAAAAGGTTTATTTTTATGTTTCTAGTGTAGAACAAAACATAAAACAATAGCAGTTATGTGAGCGAAACAGAGTCTCAAAACAGGTGTAGCATGGGCTACTAATAGATCTTTCACAAGCCTGTTGCTTTTGGGCATTATTCTATATTCCCTTACCCTTGCTCCACCTTTGTTGTCAATTCAAAGCTTTGGTGATTGCTTTCAGAAGTTGCCCCACATAAGGACCCTGAAATATTGTTCCATTTGTGGGATTTAAATCAAGTTTTTCATCTTTGGCCGGTTCTCTATAGGAACTTCTGGCATTCTGCAGTCTTCTCTGTGCTTCGCAAGCAGAAGTACATTGCTGGCATTAGTACAAAAAAGGAAAAATCTCCAAATTATAGGTCTCGGTATATGACATTCCACTAAAATATGTTTTTCCTGAGGCTGGGTCCTAAATTTGCACCTCAAACAACGTTGTGTCCTTTTCTGGTTTAAATTTACTTCGTAGTTTTCCAAGTAGCTCACTCGTTAAGGCGTGCTTGTCTGGATGTTTGCACAGCTCTGTCTGTCTTAATGGGATGGAATGGGTTGGAGCTTCAACTGGCTGCCTCACCCCTCAACAGAGGTCAAAGACCAGACAGAGCACAAGAAATACGTAGCTGTAGTACGTGGGTTGGTTTTTTTTTTTTTTCCCCTAAATATTATTGTAATTTTGACTTGGCAAAAATGCATTTTATGGCAATATAAATGTCTTTGTTTTGGGGATTATTTTATGTTCTGCTGGAACATAAGCTCTTTTAGCACTTCTGTAGCACTGTAGATGACAGTGCCCACAACGCTTCCGTGTGGTCCGTGCTGCGTGCTGGCGAACGCTACAGCTCGTGTCTCTTAGCTGGATGGAGAGTGTCCTGGTTCAACCCCAGCCAGCAGCTAAGACCCCCACCGCCGCTCGCTCACTCCCCGTGCGGCGGGCTGGGAGAGGGAATTGGAAGACTAAAAGTGGGTCGAGATAAAAGACAGTTTAACAGGTAAAGCAAAAGCCAGCACACAAGCAAAGCAAACCAAGGAATTCATTCCCCACTTCCCATGGGCAGGCAGGTGTTCAGCCATCTCCAGGAAAGCAGGGCTCCGTCACGTGTAACGACTACTTGGGAAGACAAACGCCATCACTCCAAACGTCCCCCACCTTCCTCCTCCTTCCCCCAGCTTTATGTGCTGAGCATGACGTCGTATGGTCTGGAACATCCCCTTGGCCAGTCCGGATCGGCTGTCCCAGCTGTGTCCCCTTCCAACTACTCATGCACTCCCAGCCTCCGCTGGCAGGGCAGTACGAGAAGCTGAGAAGTCCTGGACTTACTATAAGCGCTGCTCAGCAACAACTGAAACGTCAGTGTCTTATCAATGTTATTCTCAGTGCAAATCCAAAATACAGCCCCATAGTAGCTGCTACGAAGAAAATTAACTTGATCCCAGCCAAAACCAGCACAGAGTGGCATGCAGCCATCCAAAAGAGAATGCTATCTATACATAATAATTACTCTTTTATTTTCCTAAATTAAAAAAAAAAAGTAATCCCTAAATAAATAAAATCACCTTTGCCAAGTGAGAGGAGATACAGCAGTTACTCCTTTATTGCCTGAACTGAAGCTGAAGTTTCAACTTTGTGCAGAGCACATCTTCCAGTATGTAACACCCAACGCAGGCATAAGGATGGACTGCTCTGTCGCTGTTTCTAATACAGAAATTTCCATATAGACCCCAAAACACTACACAAAGTCTAGTATATAGTATAAATACTTACTTGCTTACAGTATTTTGGAAATGTTTCTGTCTCCTTTCTACTAACAGCACAAATGGTAACTCATTGCAGTACAGAGTGGGGAGTTCTAGACTGAACCCACATCATTTTAGTCAACCGAGCTGCTTAATTTAGAGTGGTATTGATAGTCTCCTTTTAGTGCCAGAGAAAGAAGCAAATGCATTTCAGTTCAGAACATTGTCCGGTTCAAATTCAAAAGCATTTGGCACCTGATTTGATTTCAATCAAGATTTTAATATTAACTTTCCTTCTACTGGAAATATGTCTTCATAACAACATCAGGAATCTTGGTTGAAGTTTCTGTCTTGACAGCATCGTGTTCTGCTGCTAGCGCCTGCAGAGACGTTAGTTCAGGAACATCTTCGTGAAATGATCTCTGCTTAAAGGAGGTAGGAGGCAACTTCTTAACGTGCACCTCTCCTTTGAGTCAGAAGAGAAGTACAGACTGTGTTCCACAGTGTTAGGTTTCTGTTTAGTCACACTGATTTAACTTGGTGTAATTGTTGAGGTGATTTCTCTGCAAAAAAACATGAATCCATATGATTGAATACATATCAGGCTTGGCTAATACTCACAAGTAACTCATTCTTCCTAAAACTGTACAATGAAAATGCATTCCCTGAAAGAGAATACATAATGTGTTTTTTCACTATGAGAAATAAGTAGTTAAATTATCCAGATAGTTTTGAAATCTTTTGTCATGTGCTTTGGCATAACCATTCAGCCTTTCCTTTCTCTGTTCTCTCTCTTCTGTAATGGAAATATATACTGTTGGTTGTATACAGCTGATTTTATGTATTGTTTATTAAATGTGCAATATAAATTTTGAAAGAAATATAGTGCTAGGGTACATCGAGTTGGAGTCTTCTAAATTCTCTTAAAGTACTAGGTTTTGGTGGAATAAAACAATGCTTTTATTAAGAAGACTAATGATTGCTTATTGGTATTTAAATGATGGTTATATAGTACTGAAGACTTACTCATGTTTATGTACCTGTGTACTTCTTATATTTGTCACAATTTTATTATATTGTGGAATAACTAACAAGCATAAAACTTTTCAGTAGGTAATGCTGCACTATAGTATATTTGAAACTGAATACAGGAGTAGGAAAGATAATTTTCAACTATGTTAAGAAGTTATTCTATTTTGGCATATTTTAAGAAAGGAATATTGGTTCTGGACTTCTGGTGTAAGTGGGGGGCTGTGATACGCGAAAAAGGACTTCATCCACTGGAAGGACTTCCGGACATGTCTGGATTTCCTAAACTCTGTGGTTTAAAAGCAGCTGTGATATTAATTTCAAATCTTGGTCTTTCAAACTTAATGAACTCCTCATTGGAGAGTGTTCTTACCGATGCTAAATGAGTTCTAAAAATTTAAATTTGACTGTTTTGCGTGAGATCTACCAGGAGCCATAGGTTGGGGTATAGAGGATAGATGTAAGTATCGTCATCTTTCTATTGCCAGCGCATTGCATAGCCCAGTCATAAAAGAAAAATCTTTTCGTATGTGCCTATGCAGTATAATGACGCTCTCAAAGCTGTACTGTTCAAACACAGGCTGAAGACTGTGTCTGTCTTACGCATTTAGTGGAACAGAATGTAAAAGCAGTAGAACAGAGTAAGCATTCTGATTTCTTTCTGCTCCTCAACTTTATGTGCTAAGGTAATAAGCAGTGTTTTGGGAGGATCACTTCTTATTCTGAAGCGAGGGAAGTGTGGTATGAAAATCAAGATTAAATCTCAAACCTTCTCATATACAGCATTGTTTCTACTGATACCCAATTAGTTTTCAAGGCTTTATTATTTCTTTTAATATTTTAGGAAGTATTAAATAAAGGCAATGTTTGGTGCGTTTTATTAAACTTATGTGATTTCACCTTTGGCACGTCTTGACTTGCAATAAGCAAACTAGTTGCTGCAACACTTAAGGTAACTGATGGGGGATGGGGAGCAAGTTCTTATTGCTTTTGATAACGGAAGTTTCTGGACACTTACAATGATGACTTCTATCTTACTTCTGTCTTAGATGGCATTCGGTAATACTTTTAATGGCTTGTGAATATGGAAATCTGTTTGTGTTTCTTGTTAGATAAATGAGGGCAAAATTATTTATCATTTGTGTTCGTAAAACTACCCTTGAGATACCTTTTGTATCAGATGCAGATATACAATACTGGCAATATCAGTAATGAGGCATTAAGAAGAAAAGTAATTTCCCCGTTACTATGCTATTGCATTATCTTTTAATGTTGCACAGAAATTTTTGGAGATGACAGCCAAATACAATTTTAGGGGTAAAGATGAATGACTCCCTACAACCAGGCCTGATTTTTCATTATAGCTTAACAAAATGGTAGGCGCATGATGATGCTGGATGTGTGGCAACTTAGAATTGTGACTAATATATTATAAGAAGCCAAGATACAAGATTTTACAGTGCACAAAATTAACAAAAAATATAAATTAAAGGTATTGCATTTAAGGTAAACAGATGAGTAAGTTTGAGGGGGAAGTTGCATTGCCCTTTTTTTATTATTTACAAATACTGTGGAAAACATTTGAAAGTTGCAAGCCTCAGTTGTTTTTGGTTTTTTTTTGTTTTTTTTGTTTTTTTTGTGTGTGTGTGAGTTTCCGCTATTCTTAAAGGTAGGTAAGTCTTAAATTTGCGGCGAGGGAAGGGAAAGATACTAGTTTGGTGTGTTGAATTAGAATCGGTTCTACAGAGTTCAAGTTTGAAATATGCCACAACCTGGATATTATTTCTAAATACCAATTGTCCAGCTCTTTTGGTATACATGTGAAAATACATTGTCAGGCTACCATGTATTTTGTGACTTGCCTATATATGGTATATCATTTAGGATGGTTGATCCCTAGTATGACTTGTAGGACTTGAGTAACAAATGTATTTCAAGTTGGTAACATCAGGAAAGGAGACTGTATTGTCTCTGGTATAACAGCATGTTAAGCAGGAATACAAACTGCCTCATGCCCCAGTCACATATATCAGAATATTGCCCCGATCTGCTTAAATGTTACCGTTCTTTACACAGAGCTTTGTCGTGTCATTATCTCTGCCCCCCATTCACTACTTGCTTTGTTTGAGTGTATCTCTGTGTTAATGTTCCTTGACTATTTAGAGCCAAATTTGCATAGCTGAAAAATAATGTACGTGTGAAACAATAGGCTATGTCCGCTGGTCAAACGCTCCAGCCTTTCCAGAAGAGCATTTATCAGTGACATTTAATAGACTGTTTTTACTGGATTAAGCAAAGATAACTGCTCTCTTGAAAACTGAGGAGGCCCCCAATGAAGCCTTATTTCATGGTGGTTTTAAACTTTTTCTGAGTATGGAAATAAAATGTGATTGCCGTCTTTATTCTGGTACGTCCCATTTAGTCAAACAAAACGTTTTAAAGTAGTTCATAAACTGCCTTTTGATATGTAGCTTGTCTTGTCTGTGTGAAGTGGCTAATTACTTCCCCTAATGTTATGATTTAATGGCTAAAAGTTTCAATATTAATCTCCTGCCATAAAAAGATTTCTCACCCCTGCTTAGGGCTCTCAGTTGACTTTTATGAACTAAAATAAAAAATTAATTCACATGAGATACCAACAGAAGCAGCTATCACTGACTTCTTATTTGCATCTTTTAATGACTAAGCTGATTTCCTTATCAGACATCATCTTTCATATGCATAAAATCCTGAAATCTCTAGTTCTCAAGTAGTTCTAGAGTCACATAACAAGGTTTTTAGCAGCTATGAACTGTTTGAGGGCTGAGGCAGATAATTAAGGCATCTTGATTCCAGTTGTCTGATAAGTTTCTCTGCAGCCCAGCTCTAGTTGGGCAGACCAGAGGAGCTGGTGCAGATATTATTTCCTAGCTGCGTAGCATATAGTCGATAAAAATTTACGTAAAACCCCCAACTTTTCCAAGTGTCCATGTCATCAGTTTCAGCAGAAAAGCTAAAAGCCGAATGAAAGTACAGACTGTGTTTTTTCTTTTGGATGATTTTTTTTCTGCTTCATCACTGAGGCACACTGAGGTGACAAAGGGCAAAGACCAAGCTTATGTGGGTATCTGGCACTTGAAACCTGCTCTTTTATGCATCTTGCACCTTCCGAAGCACTCAGTAAACTAATTGTGTAAAGAAGAAATGTATGTTTCCAAAGAAACACAATAAAATGAACTACATTAGGTTTTTTTCCTGGGAGCGTTCTCTGATGGAACCTGCCAAGGAATGTTTGATGCTGAAAGGACTACTCAGCTGTCAGGTATGTACATATGTATAAACATACGTATGTTTGCATATATACACACAATTTTTCCTTCCCCCGCAGTCTCTCAAATCTGTACATGCAATTTTGTGAATATGACAGGAAGTTCATGGCAAACGTTTCCAAAAAATAGTATATGAAAACTGATCACTACAAAAACACTTATTGCTATCTTTTTCTGGAGCCAGAGTTTTCTAACATGTTCTATATTTCAAACTGGTTTTGTTCTTTAACGTAGGGACAGTAAACAGGACTAGTGTAGGAGTACAGCCTGAAAGTGCGTATGGTTGAATAATCTCTTAACACCAAGATCCCGAAGTACTAAGATATTCAGCTTGAATAGGTTGATTGGAAACCAAGTGTCAATCAACATTCAAACTAAAACCTATTTTTGTAAATCTTTGTCAAGAAATAAGAAACTGTGTCATTATAAAAGGCTATAAAATTTGGAGGATTTGAAGAGATTTAGTTCTCTTCCCTTACGCATCTCTTCTGTGAAGCCAAGCTTCTGCTTATGGAGGGCAGCTGCAGATAAGACACTCTCTCCCAAGATAGTTATGTGCCTTTTTAGTAAGATCAACAATATGAAAATGCTGATGAATTTTCTGTGAGCAGCAGTCAAGTTTTGATCTGAGTGTACTTTACAGATGATGCAGCAGAGGACCAATGGTAAGGATTTTTTTTCTGGTCGGGTTAGCTGCTTTTTGCACCTTCAGAGGTGTCAGGTTTTCCTCTGCACGGGCAGAAGCCTTGCGGTACTACAAAAGGAGCAGCATTTGAGCCTTGTATCATGATAGATGCCAAAGGCATCAGTAAAAGTACTTGCAATATGAGTTTGTTCAAAAGCATCTAGTGGTTGTATGTAACTCCTAATGCTAAAACAACTGGGCTTGAGGAAAGGGGATGAGAATAAAGCTGTCTGTGCGTCCTTATCTTACATTCTTTTCGGCTATAGCCTGGTTTTGGACGTAGGCTGACTGAATGTGTTGGTATAAAGTCAGACAGCCAAACGTGCATCTATCTTGACATCACTAACTAAATCATCATCATCTGCTTTTCCACAGAATTTGTGAGACACTCGGTTCAACGGTTATCAGGCATAGGGTAGCTGTCTCCTGGTAGATTATAAAATCGCAGATCTGGCACTTTGAACTGCTTGACTTCACAAGCTCATCAGCGCTCCTTTGGTATTAAGCAGTTCAGCTCCAGAACTATATAAGCAGCAGTTCAGGGTGTTACTGTTGGATATCAGGGCTTCTTTTCAGTTCTTGTGAGAAACGCTAAGTATAAATAATAAGTGATTTATTATTACAAGCTCAAGTTTGTAATTGTGAAAAATACTTATTTTCTGGCATTCCCATTAGACTGTTAATTCCTAAACTAAATCCTAATCAGATGTGTGGCATCTGATAATTGCTTGCTTGCAATTATGGTAAGCTGTGTGGTTGGTCAGAATTTTAAGTATGTTTGTCACTGGCTTGATTCCACAATACACTGATTACAGCATTGAAACTTCCTCGATACATTGCATCTGTTCTTTAGGTCTCAGTGTTGACAGGCAGCCACTTATATTCTCGGGCTGTTGGAAGCAAATTTCTAGTTATTTGATCAGAGAGAAATGAAATTCATTGGTAATAGTTCTTGAAGGGGGGAGAGCTAGGAGGAATTCTTAATTTTGAAGTCTGGCTTTACAGAGATTTTTCTGTAATCAGAGTGACATTAAGAGGAAAAAAAAAAGCTGGAGGCTAGGGATGGCATGTCCTTTATGAATATTTAATAACTTCTAATAATCGTCAGGGGAAAATCGTTTCTATTCTGCCATCTTTTACTTTTCATTTGTCTTTATTTTCAGCACTTTAAACTCCTCCTTCTACTAGTAATCTGTTGAAATTGGAAGTCTTTGCTATGTGCTGTTATGGAATAAATGCTCCGTCCATTCATCCATTTTTCTGTAAGATATAGAAACCTCCTGTAGCTTCATTCCAACACCTCCCCTTCATACAGGAAAAGGAGAGATGGATTCTTCACTTGACAGTCTGGTTTGATACTGGAAACTAACCAGAGAAAGTTGGTGCTGCCCATCTTTCTCTTTAGAGTCATATGAAATTGTATGCGGTTGTTATTGTGTGGAACTGCATTAATTTCCAGGATCCAAATCTCATGTATACAAAGACTGCACTTTTCTCCATGAACTGAATATTAATTATATTAAACAAAAAAATTTTAAGGCTAAGCTTACAGAAGTACATTGATAGCTTACAATCAGACTGCAATAGTAGAAGGTAGCTTAAGAAGACATTCTGTGTTTAAACTTCTGTAAACTGTTTTAGCTTTCACGTCCTGTATTTTGCTTGTTACCCAACTTGTCTTTTACTTATAATAATTTTCATATATATAGGCCTTTAAAAATCATTGGTTCCTATGCATATTCATTGTTGTCCTAATAACTGAATTACAGTAGAGAATATTTTTGTGCACATCATTGGAAGCTGTTTGAAATAACTACTGTAATTCAATATAGCAAATGTGGCCAAAGTTATCGCATAGGTTTATTTGATAGTTCCTAGCTCCAAAGACACTGTGTAAAAGCTAAAGTCTTTAGCAGTATCTTTTTTTATTGTCCTTGATGGATTATCTTTCCATAGCTGACATATCCCAAGTTCATTGATACTCGGAACAGAGCAGTAAACAAAACAGCCGTTAGATTTCAAAAGAAAGTAGCTTGTTTATAATGCAGTCATGTTGTTAGAGGACCGTAGAAATCTCTGTTGACAGGATCCTCCCAATTTGACTGTCCTGTACTGAACTGCAACGTGAGTGAGGAAGGAGAAGCATATAGCTATGTATGTAGCCTTGTGGTTTATGACATCCATGTCTTAGTGCCATCAAAGAGCTACTGTAAACTGCTGCTGGGTTGGTTAAAAAATTAACTAATTACTCATTGCTTATTAATGTTTTGCATATCCAAGATATAACAGTTTATTATTATTCAGGAGACGAAATAACCAGTCCCACTTTTCTCTCGCATATGAATTCTATGTGTGATTTTCAAATGCAAAAATATAATTTGTTGCCATATATGATAGATTATTCAGGCTCTTTTGCAAAGAAGCATTTTGGTATCCGTTAAGCTTTAATTACATACTACCCTTCTATCTTTCAAACAGTGTTTAACACAGTATCTTCTAGAGAATATTTTTATGTGGAGACAGATGGGGTTGCTGAACATAGCTAAATTACAGTTTTAAAGCAAAAGTTCTCAAACTGATGAATAGCAGTGCAAATCAGGTTTTAGCTGGTGGTGCTGGCGGCCTCTGGGTGGTAACAGACACAAAGAAAAGATCAGTTGCTTGGGCAGTCCTCGCTTACTTGCACTGTTGGTACATATAGATTCTTTTATTACCCCTTAAGCTTTAAGTGACACATTTGGCCTACTATGCAAACAGTTCAGCCTTCCTTCCAGTCTAAGGCCCCAAAAAATTAGTGTTTGACACTTGCAATGGAAATCACATGTTTTAGTTCGTAAATGTTTTTAAAAGAATTCCTGATTCAAAGTGATTTTTATTTTACCTTGCTGAAATGTCTACTGAGTTCTCCATTTTATATTATTTTGAATATTGAAGTGAACTTTAGCTTTCAAATAGTAGTTTGTTGGAAACTTTAGTGGTTGAGCAAGTATGTGAAAAGAACTCATAGCCCAATAGAAAGGTTACTGTGTTCTAGAAAAACCCGTATAATTAACCCAGTTTTGTGGTTGGGAAGGTTGCTAATTGCCTACATTTCAATGTTGTGTCTTGTCTAGTGAGTCAGCTCCTTCTTGAAGAGAATCTCTCTTAAACATTGAAGGTTCTCTGTAGGCTAGTGGGGCTATTAAAAAAACCCCCAACAACCCAAAACCCAACAAAACTTCAAAAACTTACATTATCAGTAATATGTAACGGAACTAGCGGTATGTTCAGTATATTAGTTCAGTACTTCCAACAATACTATATTTTTTTTACTGCACTTCAGGAGGTATAAAGCTAATGTAATACATTGCCTGTAAACGCTTGTCCAATACAGTAGGCGATTAAAAATTAACTCCCTGACTTTACTGTTGCTTTTAAACAACTGAAGCTTGCCAGACTGTCTTACAGCCTCTAGATCCCTCATACGCTCGCTCCGTGTGCTTTACAGTAGCGGCTCAGGCTTCACCCTGCAACGTACTGCACTTCAGCAGCACCTCTGGGGTTATTTAGCCCAGCGCGTTACACATAGCTGTCGTCCTTTAGCACTTGTCTGATTAAACAAAGACTGCAATTGTGCTGCTGGATTTTGCAAAATCAAAATCTTAGTAATTTGGTTCCTTGCCCATCCTTATTGGAATCAGCAATGTTGCAGTAGGGAATGTTTTGAATAAAAAGACAGTAATTGATAGTTATCTCTGAATTAGGCCTGTTTGCAGGTTTTTACTCAGAGTTGGCTCATGGCAGCTTAGCATTATTTATAGACAGCAATACCTATCTAAAAATGGCCCTTTAATAAAAATCTTAATTAAAAAAAAATCCTTTACAGATCTCTAAGCAGTATCTGCGTTTCACACAGTAATAATGGTGGTTGACTTTCTATGAAGTAGGAAGATGGATAAACCAAGACTTTGAAATAATAAATGGTTAACTTGCATTTACTTTATTTAACCTCTCCACTACACATATTTCTAGCATATTTTTGCCAGTACTGTACCATATTGTGTAGTGAACATTGTTTTCATTTCATGGAAGTTCTGGTGGGTGTATTGTTTAGTATATTGGCACAGTCCTAAGAAAGCACAGTAAGAATTAGCAAACTCAAGACACAAGAAAAATTTTTTTTTGACACCGAGGACAGTTTGGGTTTAATTTTTGTTAAACTAATAACACAATTAGATATTCAACTAATGCTGTATATTTTTATGAAGTAGTCCTGTTGTTGTGGCATTAGAAATGGGATACTGTTTGGTCGTGAAGCAGTACACAGTAGAAGGAGCTAGTTGAGACCAACGCTTTCAGCTTAGCGAAGAGGAAGCCGGGAATGCTCTGCTGCTTCTGTCCATCTTCCCCTTCACCTAGGGTCTCCACTGGAAACAGTTCCATTTGGTCAGCCTGTTGAATTCAGTTAAACATCTTAGGTAGGAGATCCACCCTACTTATCTATAGACATCCAGAATATGAATGTGAGGATGTGAGATTGTATTGGGTTTTGGGGGGGTGTTCAGTCGTGGGGAAGGGGCCGCAGGGGCGGTGGCCGCTGTGAGAAGCTGCTGGAAGCTTCCCCGGCTCCAAGCCGGACCCGCCGCTGGCCCAGGCCGAGCCCCTCAGCGACGGCGGCAACACCT
>JAVJGG010000094.1:1726560-1772481 GCA_035590195.1 Aviceda cuculoides
TTAGTGAGCTAATCGTGTATATTCTGTCAATATAATTTTTTTTAAAAAAATACAGCCTTGGAAAAAAAAAGGCACCTGATAAATTTTGCCAAAAATCTACTGGTTTTGACACAAATGAAACAATAGTTTACCAGGTCCAGGATAGATTGTAGCCAGAGGGAGAAAGAAATGCCAGCATGCTCAGTGCCGCTGATGCTAAGCGTTAGTGTTAGCTTTATCAGATTGAGCCTAAAGAGGTACACAAACCTGGTGTTACTTAGGTTTTTCCCCAGGTTGTTTTTTTTTTTTTTTAATACAAATATTGATTAGTATAGGGATTCAGTCCTCATCTGTTTCATAGATTTGTGCCTTTTCCATTGGAATCCTGGAAAGGGAAGTGAAAAGTGAGCTACAGAATTCTGTTATAGTAAAAAAAAAAAAAAAAAGTTTTGGCTTTACTTTTGTGAGGAAAGGGAATCCTCTAAAAATACCACGGGTTTTGGGAGGAGATTGGGAGATTCACTTTGAACAGATTTCAGATATATTCTACAAATAGATAGGAACTGAAGAATAATTCAGGAAATACTACAGGAAAAAAGGAAGGTACACAAATCCCAAGCAGAAGACACTGCTGGCAGAGGTAACTTTAGGTGTCTTAATTAGAAAAGACATTTAGTGTGAAATGTTGATGATCAGGGCTAAATATAACAAACTAACAATAATAAGAGAATGTGAAGTTATGAATTGGCTATATCTAGACCAAGCGGGGAGGGGTGGTGCACACAATTATTTTGCTGACACAAGTTGCTCTGACCTGTGTGACACTCTCCACCGCTGGTGGATGGATGTGCCAGCCTAGTTGTGAAGAATGGTCTGTGTGTGCACGTTAGATAGCAGCCCAGCTGTGCTGCCTCAAGCTCTGCTGCTGGTTTAGCCCTGGCTTTGTCGGTACGGTTCCATCTGGAGTATAGACTGACCCTCTCTGTCACCTTCTCTGTCATGTTGGAACTGAGATCTTTCGTCTCTAAATAATTGTTTCTCAGGTTTTATGGCCAAGCGAAGCATAATCTCTTACGTAATGATGCAGCAAGAAATCGTTCAGTAAGTAAAAGTATCTGTGATTAGGGTGAAGTTCAAACTTGCTGTGGAGTGGCTGTGAAAGATTAAAATATTGATAGAGGTGGATAAGTAAAACAAATAAAATACAGGCCTGAATCAGCATCACTAGTCTTTTTTTTCCACAAAGGAAAAAATCCAGGAAGCATCATAAACTCTTCTGGCCAAGGGCCCTGTCTTTAGTGTGAGTAGCACAACATTGACAATTTAAATAAAGGTCAAAAAATAAGAGGGACTCACACTGGTCTGCCTGGAACACTTGAATTTATCACTTGAAATTACTGTACTTATGACTTAAAGTAAAACAAACATATTAAAGAAATCCCAGCAACTTAAGATGGGTATTGACTACATTGACTATACTGTACTCCTAATTAAAATACAAGCAATACCCAACAAAATGATGAAAACAAAATGATGCTTTGAAAAAAACCCAACACTTACTGTATAGGAAAATGCTCATATTTCAATATTGCTGTGTGTGTAAATGTGGGTTAGGCAATCATTTTGCTCTTTTTAGTCAGGGAGGAGGTGAAAGCAGAGATCCTTTAGGATTTTTAAATAAATATTTGTAAAGGTATATGTGGTCCCATTTGACAATGTACTTGTCAATAGTGTCCTTAAAGACTCCCCAGACAAAGCAGTATTGTATTTTTCATTGATAATTTTAAATCAACAAGACAATATAGTAAATAAAATTGGAAAATTAGTACTGAATTTATTCCTAATTGTTAAAAAATTATTTTTAATAGTAATCTGTTTTCCAATTTACATGTATTTGTCTACATCCCTTAGAGACCTAGCCCGTGGACATTGGAGCACTTAGCCTTCAGGTTCATGGCTTCCACAGCCCTCAGGTGGCTTCCTGCAACATGCAGAGGGGAAGTGAGGCTTCAGTGGTTTAAGTGGACTGAGTGTTTTAGAAATAGTTGACTTTTTTTTTTTTTTTTTTTTTTTCCCCACAGCAGAATGGCATCCTCAGTTAAATTATCAGGAACTTGTTATATAAAGTATTCAGATTAGGAGTTGTGTCTAAATATGCCTAAGATACTTGATGCCTTGGAACTGGTTGTGGTAGAAGTATTCGAAATGTGTAATTTTTTTTTTTTTTTTTCCCCTTCCCATAAAACTTATAATGTATTGTGACCTTCCAAAAAATACTTTCAAAACTATGGCAGAATCTTCAGACTTTAAGCAGAAACCTTGATGGCAGGTGGTGGCAGGATTCCTCTTCTTTGTCCTTCAGGCCAAAGCAGGCAAGTTGTGATGCATGAAAACAAGTCTATCTGTGTCAAGTCATTGCATCCTTGTGCAATACCATTGTGTCTTTATGTTCTGACAGACTGTCATCATGTATCATCATAGTATGTTAGGTTATGTTATCAGCATGATGTGTAGGAGGCTCTTACTGGCATGTATTCTGTACTTATTCAGAACAGCCCCATAAAAGTAAGGAAATATATCTAAATGCAGGAGGTTTCCAATCTAAAACAGTCAGCCCAAGTTATTTTTTCTGAATTTCATATGCAGGTACACTATTACATTTAAAGACTAATGTTGGAAGCTTGCATATAACTGGATGGGTAAATAAACTTGTGACATATACTCATCATGTTTAGATGTTTGTTTTATTTTTGAAAATTAATGAGATAACTTTTCTTACTAGAAAGTTTCTAGGAGGTGTTGGTCGTAAAGGTAGAATCATATTCAACATTGCTTTAAAAGTATAATCTTATGAAATATAGAGGCTTAGTGCACGTGACTATAACTGATATAATAGAACCAGCAGTCAGTTACACCCACTGAAATTTGTAGTCTAAGATGGTACAAAGTGTTTACTTTTGCACTTCAAACCCTGATGATCCTAGTCAAATTTATTTCTCTTTTGCTATTACCCAGCACCCAGAATAAGGTACTCGAAGTAATTTAAATCAATTAGTTAAAGGGCATCTACATTTAGATACTTATTTTCAAAATTCTGTCAAATTTTCTTATTTCTGATATACATAATATGGTATCTATTTTAGGACAATAGATAAAATAGGTAAAATAGATCTGATTGGACTCTGCAGGTTTTTAATAAAGTTCTCAAGTGAAACACCTTGAATAATCAGGGAGAAATGTTGTCTATGACTTTTGGTTTAGAGGCACATTAATATCCTGGTCTATTTGACTGCAATTATCAGTGTTGATAAACACTTAAGAATCAATCCAGTTCATATTTCTTCATTGCTAGTAAAGTAGCAAAATCATGATGCTCTGTTTTAGTGAAAACCCTGCATAAAATCTTTGTAACTTATAGGTAATGCCATAGACTATCAGCAGAGTTTTTTGAAAGAAAACATACTTACAGTTTACCTCCTGTTTGTGCTGAAGTGTGTTTCAGCACTTTGTTCCAGGTTTGTGAGCACCAGATGCATTTGGATGGGAAGAGGGTATTCTAATCTATATACAGAGTGTGTGGGAGTGAACCAAGAAAGAAAATAAGAAAGGGGTCAGGTTAATATATTTAATGCATAATAATGATCTCTTTGATATAAAAAAGATAACATGCAGATTGAATTCCCTTCTAGTTTCATTTCCTTTCAAAGAACAGATGTGGATTCTGACTCTTGCTACCACATTTTATTGTTCTTCAAGTATGAGGGACAAGACATGATACTCATTTTTCCAAAGAGACCAGGGAGATAGAGTGGCTAGCTTGGCATTATGTGCTGATTCTTGTACCGTGATATATCAGAATTATAAGTAGAATATCTTTGCTAATGAATTACCTACTCCAGCCCTTGTCCTTTGTCTGTCTTTTCTGTGGCTTTTGTAGAAGAACCTTTTCTTCTTGCTACTCTGGAAATTGTCTATTCGTATTGGTGACATATACATATAGCCTCACAGTTTTGCAGTAAGTGTGCTGTGGCAGCCAGCAAGCAGCCCTGATTACTAAATAGTGGAATAAGATTTTGAAGAACCGTTCCTTGGCTAGTGGAGTTCCCTGCAGAGCCAGTCAGCCTTCATTGCCTTGGTGGCTCAACTGGAAGGCTTCAGCCCCTCCATGCTCTGGCAGGTTGAAACTTTGGGGCTAGCCAGTCTTTAACAGCCCGGGCAGTTTGGAACTATTGATCCTGTTCATAGGGAAGCCCAAACAACAGCGTGAGTGATTTCATAGCAGCATTTTGTAATGCTAGTTAGAATTTAAATGTAAGGAGGGACATTGTTTATGAGAAGATAGGAATCTTCCATTCTTATCAGATAGGTATCTGATAAGTGGATCAAGAAGAAGTCCAAGTTTCGAAGATTTGTATTTTTGCAGTCCAAAAGAGAAGCCTGCTTTCATGTAAGCCTTTTGAAATAGAATTAAGAAATCTCACAGGACATTTAAATTGTAATCAGCTGGATAATTGTTTGGTGCAATTTTTCTTCTATAAACTTACAAATGCAAGCCATTAAATTTGAGATCTTAACAGGAGGAAAAATAAAATTTCTATATTTGGTGGCATAAATGCTGTCACCCTCTCAGCCCACCCAAACACTGTAGGCAATGTAGAATTTTATGAAAAAAGCCCACCCAAACATATGGACACCCTGTAATGACAGGCAACATTTTGATCTCAAAAAGAATGGTAATTAATAACGTGTTAACTTTAGAGATACAACTAAAAATCACACTTTGGATCACACCGTTGCCAGTCTGAAGTGTTAAAAATCATTATTGGCTTGAAGTGATGAGGGTTTTCTTTTTTTAAGCTAGCATCTGTTTTATTTGCCATCTATATGTAGGCATTTTAGAGTTCACTCAAGTTTTACTTTCTAGCTTCATGAAATGGAAATTTCACTTCAGTGTCTATGCTAATTCAGTATTGATCGCATGAATATAAGGATCAGAAATTTTAAAAGAAAAATCTGAAGTACTGTGCAATTTCTTGGTTATTGACAATGCTGAGATAACTGAAAGTAAGGAATTTAACATAAACAAGAAAGGAGAGAAAACCTCAGATGTGTATGTTGCTCTTCTGAGATATGTTGTGGTATTTCTGTAGTGATACATCATGGTATGCTAATCTCTGTTGTAGTGCCTTGCAAACAAGGTATTTCTTTTCATATAATGAAATACTAGCATCTGAACTCAGTTTTACTGTTTGGTTCTGTGGCTTCATGCTACTGTTACTAAAGGGCATTAAACTTGGGATAGTGAATGCATGTGAAATTTCACAGATGCCTGTGAAATTAAGTGCAAATTAATTATTTCCAGTATTCCTCCAATGAATAAATACTGCACAGAAAACACAAATGTAAGTTTCCAGATGTGACCTTATTTTTGTTTGTTTAACTCTGGAAAGGAACCATTGTTGCATCTGCTGAGACAACCAACAGTGGGGACACAGCCCATTATGCTGGTGGTTTGTTATTTTATAAGTATGCTAAGAGGCATAGTTACTGTAGATTCCAGTCTATTTGTGAAGTTAATCATTTAATGATAAATCTTGTGGAAATGATCCTATCCCCTGTTGAAAGTTTTAGTATCTTAGTGACGTTTTACATGTTTAAACAAACATATTCATTTTTTCGTTAGACTTAGGGGGCTGTTGAATGCTGATTTGAGTAAACTTTTTATAACTAGCTATTTATGTATCTTTATAACCACTTTATTTCTTTTGTATGTGGCAAGAATATTTTCAGTGTACTGTATTGACATTTCTTCACGGTCCAAAAGATTTGCTTTGAGAGGTGTCTTTCATAAGATTCTTAAGCAAACGAAAAGATTGAGCACAAGCAAAGAAATGTATTAAGCTCCTTATTTTAATCCACCCTAAATCATTTAAATGTATGTATATTTGCATGTGAAAGCTGCTGTATTATCATTCCAGTAGAATTGTTGATATAAATAATACCAGTCACTGTCTAACTTCTATTTGTTTTTTTAGCTGGAGAAGCCTATCTGGAGAACTGCCAATTCCTATTTAATTGCCTTAGAATTCTGCAGATGGAGACGAACCCATTAATGAATCATGCATTGCTGTGAACTGATAGGACTGCTGAAATGCCATGTAGTCCAAAATTGCCATCTTGGAAAACAAAAGATAAAAAAAGTTTACTGTTTTCAAGAATAGTGGCTATATATATATATATAAAAATATAAAAGTAAAGAACTTCCTTGTTTGTGTTCAAAACATTTAGTTGTTGGAGATTAACAATGGCACTTCTCTACTATTGTGTTTACATGTGGGGTTATGTACTGTAACACAGCTTTTGCCAGTTACAGTCTGCAATGATGGGAAAGCTGGTCATGTTTTCAGCCGTGTTAAAGAGATGGTGGGACAGCCTTGCACAGACTCAGAGCTGTGGGTTTGCCACAGTGAGCCAAACGGGGGCATCCAAATATTCTCAGATACCAAGGAGATGCAGCGGAACTTCAATTTGGACAGAAGGAGGGGAGGTTGCCAATGGACAGAGATAACATGAGTTATTCCTGGAGGTGCTGCAGCTGAATGTTTAGAGATGGGTATAAAGAGAGGAGAAAGGGAAGGGCAAAGGGCAGCACCTGGCTGGAAGGGGAATGAGAAACAATCTTCAAAGATGGAAAAATGTGGAAGCTTTAGATTATCCCAATTTTACAGTATCCCATTCCTAAATATGGGAAATTGAGAGAATCCTATCTGACTTTCAGATCTTGTTTTAAATCTCCATATACAATGTGCAGACCATAAAATTAAAATTAAAATCTCCAGCCTAATAGTTGTATAACTGCCTCTGACAGATGTTGAGAAGTGCTTTTATTTATTTTGTAATGTTAGAACTTGCCAAAAATTATCAATTATAAAGAACTGGTTCTAGTTATTCATCTTTTATATAACCCATTTTGATTTCTTGATTTGCACATGTGAGCAAAAATTTAACTCACCAACTCTTAGATGGAACTCTGGATTTAGTGGCTTTTCTTTTTTCAAGAGAATGTCAGGGAGAGGACAAGGATCTGCAGCTAATGACAAAGTAGGACTAGGCCTTTAGTCAGCATGCTCTCTTCACAGACACTAATGCCTTGAACACATTTCAGACCTCTATACTGATGCCCTTAAGTACATCACAGAGGAGGAAATCAATTGGGTTTTTTGAGTTTTGAGGAACTTCTAGATGGAAATCTTACCCCAGATGACCAGGTTGCCACTTCAAAAGGTGGCATCTCTACAGCAGAGAAATCCATCAAATGCCTAACAGTGAGAGGGGCAGCTGTACAAGTTCAGGCTGCTCTACTGAGCACTCTGTCTGACCTAATATATTAGAAAGAGAGAGGAAAGTCAAGAGAAAGAAGGTGACTCTTTAAAATCATAGTCCCAGAGCAGCTCTCCAAATAGCGTTCCTCAACCTTCCTGAAAGTTTTGGGGTTTTTTTGGGTTTTTTTTGTTTGTTTTGGTTTTTTTTGCTACCTTGTGCTTAACGTAGATGAGGGGATCTTTGGGTAAAGATACTCATCTTTTCCCTTTTCTGATGAATGTGGAGAACTCCGAGGGTAAGAGTCCAAAATTGCTCTAAAAAATGTCTGCACCCAAACTGAAACCTAGCACATAGCAAGTGACAAACCCCACCCCCATCAAATAACATGTAAAATGAAAAGATTCCCTGTTTTAATTATCAAATGAGTGTGTAAGGGAAACAGAGGATAAGAGGATCATCCTTGGTCCAGGAAGAAATTAGGGAGTGTCTTGATGCCTCGTTAGTGCGTGTTTGTGTCTGCTGCCAGCTTGAATTGACAAAGGACAGAGAAGCTTAGTTAGTTGTTAGAAGCTTACCGAAACTGCAATTAATATTTTATTGTTCTTATCTGTTCTACATATGGGCATAGCCAAGATCAAGTTTTCCTGTCCCAGCCTGTGAGAGGTCTTCAGGTCATGTTGTAGCAGAGTCCATGGTGCAAGCAACTGCCTTTTGATAGAACTGCAGTTTGGTGAGGTTTGATTGTCAGCCAGGTTGTAATAATCCTGGACTCTGAAAATGTGATAGTCAATGTCATGTATTAAGAGAGAAGGCCACGCAATTTTGCAGGAGCCTTCTACCAAGGTTTTACTGCCACTGTTATCCCCTTTCTTCCCCTCCTCACCCCCAGCCGAGTGAATAAAATAGCTTGGCAGCTCTGTAACTGACGGTCTGGTGTGCTAATACTTTATACCATATTGTCCTTATAAACAGCTCGAATTTTGGATAGTAGATCGTGGACCATATTACCTACTAGATGTTCAGACATCCCTGAAAACAGAATTACATTTCTCAGAGGCCAAAGTTCTCTAGTATTACGGTGATTTCTGAAAGCCTAGTCAAATGCAAATGTTGTGTATGCATTAACTAGGCAATTATGCTGTCCCTCAAATGGGGTTCATTTACCCACTGTGCAAGCCAAAAGCACAGAGTAGAGGTATTTTCAAATTAATTTAATTGATGTGCATGAATGGGTGCCTGTCTCAAGAGAGCACACCTTTGTCTCAAAAATTTCCCCATTTATATACTTAAGTAACACATATTCATTATTATTTCCCTTAACGATTGGTTCTTTCTTCTTTGCCTCTCATGCGAATTTAGTGCGCAGACTCTGTCGTCTTCCTTCATTGTTGTCTTTTGAGTAGATGGTCAGGGAATCAGTGGTTGTGATCTCCCCCTGTAGGAATTACCTTTTACCTACTTCTTCCCTCATCTTGGCAGTTCCAAGCAGTTCTTCAAGGTTTATTGACCAGACCACAATCTGTTACCTTTTCTGACATAAACAGAAAGCCCCATTGTCTAATAATCAGTTACTAAACCCTAAATCATGTCTAGTTATTTTTTCCCCTCTTTTAAATATTAACTGACGAGGCCTGTACACAGGACTTCAGTAGCTCCCTGGTTATTTCAGTCATATTCTACATATTAATTGATAACAATTAGACTTGGAAATAAAATCCATAAAAATACAGTTCTGGTTTTATTGATGGGTATAATTGGGAGAAAAAGTTGGTTTGTCTGGAGGTTTTTTTAATGGGTATCTTACACTGAAGAAAGGATTTAAGACTCTACAGATGATGAACTCACATCTTAAATCAGCATGGGCTACTGGAGGTTTTTTTTTTTTTTAATTTGAAGAAATAAATCTTAGAAAAGGCATTGAAAATAAAATACTATGTTGATTTCCAGACTCTCTGTGTATGCTTACATTTCATCTTCTCTACTTCTGTATTTTTGTGTGTGGTCTTTAATTGTTTTTTCTTTTTAATCTAGGACGTTTTCTATCAACATTTGTACAGTTTTGTATTTATTAAAGAAGCACAAATATCTATTGGCAAAAAAATATTTAGAACTGTGTCACCAAATCCTTTTGGTAGAAACCTGTATGAAGCCAAGAAGCCCCCAAACTGTTCACAAATCATAATTTCTCTTCTCTGTCTCTTGCTTTGCTATACCTGGTCAGTTCTAACATGCTTTTATAAAAATTTCAGTGTTCCTTTTATGTCCTATTTTGACTTGAAAATAAAAGTGTTTCTATTTTTATAATGTAAAATTGTTGGACTGGTTTTGGTCACAAACCATTTATATAGGGAATTACTATAATACATGACATTTTAAATAGGCTCGTTTACCTGCTGAATGAAATATTATTGCACATTCTTTTCATGATTATAATTTTATTTGCCAGTCACATGCCTATTCTGTCAGAGTAAGGTAAGTTTAAAGAAAATTTCATGTTGATCAGTAGATCCACCTTGTATATATATTTCCCTCATATAATCAGTCAGAAACTCTTTGTGATTATGGTCAGTGTTATTGGTGTCTTGAAATTTGTCTGCTTCACCTAAAATACATAATTGCAATGTTGAGAGAATACTAGTATAATGACTTGGGGAAAAAAACCCCAAACAAAAATGATCCTGAAACTACTGCAAATCGGTTGTTACAGTAGTTCACCATGGAACATTATTGTGAATTCTCTTTTTCATTCTTTCTTTCAGGGTCCCTTGTATTCAGTGAGAGAAAAGAAATTCAACTGATCACACCCAAGAAAAAGGTAGGATTTTTTTTTTTTATTTGTGTGGGGTTTGATTGGTTGTTTTTTTGTTTGTTTGGTTTTTGGTTGGTGGTGGTTTTTTTTGTTTGTTTGGTTTGTTTGTTTGTTTGAGTGGCGTGGGGTTTTTTTTGTAACCTTAGAAATATTTTTTTTTGCCCATTTGTATTTTTCTAGATTGGATGGTTATACACTGATCTGCGGAGTGCCTTGGTAGTGTGCTTTATCTGTCTGAATTTCAATCAATACATTTTGATGTGCAATTTTTAGTACTTTCTACAGTGAGGATAAATATCAGGGCCCACTGTTAAGCTGTGCATATTGCATTTTCCTTTTTGCTGAAGTTAGTGTTGTATTTTTGAAAGCAGTCTTTCTAGGTGGAACTAAATAACATGGGATTTGAAACACATTCTTAAATATTCATTATTTAAACAAGCATATCCTTTTTACAAGTTATATTTTGTATTTCCAACCTATGTATGTCCATCGCTTCTTTGGTGATGGTTGAATTAGTTTAGTAATTACTTCCCTTTCTATTGAGCAGTTGAGCAATTAGTAGAGTAATCATTAAAGTAATTACTTCTTTGTTGACTAAGAGCAATCTTGATAGTGAAAATCCATACACGTTAGCAAATCAAAAAGTGAGAGCCTTTCTGGTACAGAAATGGTTCACCAGACAAAATTTAAGGGGTTGTGTGAAGAAGTGGTATATTGGGTTTGCATGGCAAGGTTTTGGTAGCAGGGGGGCTACAGGGGTGGCTTCTGTGAGAAGGTGCTGGAAGCTTCCCCTGTGTCTGACAAAGCCAATGCCAGCCGGCTCCAAGACAGACCGGCCGATGGCCGAGGCTGAGCCCATCACTGACGGTGGTGGTGCCTCTGGGAGAACACAGTTAAGAAGGGAGAAAAAGTTGCTGTGGCACAGAAAACTGCAGCCGGAGAGAGGAGTGAGAACACGTGAGAGAAACAGCCCTGGAGACCCCAAGGCCAGTGAAGAAGGAGGGGGAGGAGGTGCTCCAGGTGCTGGTGAAGACAGGCTGTCCCCCTGCAGCCCGTGGAGCAGATCTCCACCTGCAGCCCTGGGAGGACCCTACGCCAGAGCAGGGGGATGCCCGAGGGAGGCTGTGACCCTGTGGGAAGCCCGCGCTGGAGCAGGCTCCTGGCTGGACCTGCGGATCTGTGGAGAGAGGAGCCCAGGCTGGAGCAGGTTTCCTGGCAGGACTTGTGAGCCCGTGGGGGATCCACACCGGAGCAGTTCGTGAAGAACTGCAGCCCGTGGGAGGGACCCATGTTGGAGGAGTTGGTGAAGGACTGTCTCCCGTGGGAGGGACCCCATGCTGGAGCAGGGTAGGAGTGAGGGGTCCTCCCCCTGAGGAGGAAGGAGCGGCAGAGACAAGGTGTGGCGAGCTGACCCTAACTCCCATTCCCCCTGTGCCGCTTGGAGGGGAGGAGGTAGAGAATTTGGGAGTGAAGCTGTGAGCAGGAAGAAGGGAGGGGTGGGGGAAAGGCGTGTTAAGACTTGGTTTTATTTCTCATTACCCTACTCTGGTTTGATTGGCAATACATTAAGTTAATTTTCCCCAAGTCAAGTCTGTTTTGCCTGTGATGGTAATCGGTTGAGTGATCTCGCTGTCCTTACCTCAACCCACGAGCCTTTTGTTATATTTTCTCTCCCCTGACCAGTTGAGGAGGTGGAGTGACAGAGTGGCTGCATGGTCCTTAGTTGCTGGCTGGGGTTAAACCATGACAGGTTGATTGAATCTGTGTTATAAATAGATTGGGCATTTCTGTGTCCCCAAATGAATTTTGAAACTCTGTTTCAAGCTGTATGTTGCGTTATTTATTTGTATTGAGGTTAGGGGTAAGAAATTAAGAATCTGTTCTTTTTAAAGAGAAACAGCAATGAATATTGCAATTGAGCTCTTTTTCACATCTGGTAACATCTCATCCTCCATACATTTCTTGAAAATGAAGCACACGTGAAACTTTAAATTGAGAAAGGCTTAATGGTATTTTTATATTTTATGTGTATTAGATGTATAGGTATTATATGTATATGAAGTATTGTATGCTAAAGCAGGCCTAATTTATCAGTGCAACAGATTGCACGCAAATATCTGGGCACTGCAAGTACCACCTGAAACTTGTAGAGCTGTATCAGCCTTACTTGCGCATTGTGGACCACAAAGATGGATTCTGCAATTTGCCTTCCCTGATCCCCTGCAACAGGTGCTGTGCTACTGCTTTATTTACTTCTCAGAATATTGTTTGATACAAGTTAGTGGTAAAGGCAAACTTCTTGATCTGGGCAGCCTAGTAATTTACCATAATTAGAAGCTCTTACACCATAGATACTGGATTATTCTTTAGAGCGCTGAAAACGCTGAGCCTGTGAGGCTTATGCAGACTTAGCCCAGTGGGTTTCTGTGAGAGAATTGCTTGTAAATTAGTACATGAGAACTACTAATACTCAAACCCTACGTACTTGATTCAGTAGAGCTCTTCAGTACAAACTTAAGTGGTTCAGTGAATGGGGGCTTCAGTTCAGAAAGGCACACTGCGTTGTCAGTGGAGCAGGGCTTTCACATGGGCATGATGGTACCTTTTTGTCCATATGCTTGAACTGTGATCGTAGGAAAATCAAAGCCCTATTTCTGGCTTTCAAGTGTATTTAAAAACCAGCAAAATTTAGCTACTGACATTCCCCACCCCCACATGCTTGATCTGATTGAGGATATGGTCTCCAATTATGATACAATAGACTTTGCGAAGCCTTCAGCTGGTCACGTAGTATATATGCTGACTCTAGGTTTCCCTGTAGCTTCTTTGGAGAAAACTTGAGTTTATTCTGCTAAATATTTTAAGAATCGCCCAACTTGTCTCCTTGGGCACCTTAGGCATCATGTATTTGAAGGCTTGCTTGCGGATGGGCTTTGAAAATGCTATGGCTAACATAACACGGATAGACTTATGGCTCGCATCACGAAGAACATCAGAGGAGCATGGTCATGGTAGCATGAGAAGTTCCCAGCACTTTAGCAGTTCTTTGAAAGGGATCTCATCTTGTGAATGTTCTTTTGTGACTTACTCTGACAGTCTGACTCGTGACAATCTTTACATTGACTGTCTTCTATTAGCATATTATCAGCTGTAATGTCCTCACAGTTTACATTTTGTCTTTAAACCTTTATCATATTTAAAATCCCAAATAACATTTCATTCAGGAGCACATACTTTTGGGGATTGTCACATGTAACATGAAGGACTACAACGTCTCTGATACTGCTTTACATGGGAAAAGTGAGCATATCAGTAACTGATAGTGTCTGCTGCAAAGGATACAAAAATCCTCCCAGATAATAGTTGGAGTTCTTTCCAGATGTCAAGGATTTATGTCAAGCATTTGCATTTACAAGTAAGGCTGGCTAATAAGATACTGTACCTGAGTTATCTCTGGGCTGCTGCTTAGTTTGGTCTTTATATAAACATTTGAAAAGGATGTTAGTGCTACAGACAGTATCCAAAAAAACATGTGTAGTAAAACCAGGTTGCTCAGCATTGGTTTTTGACTGGTGTAAACTGTACTGGGCCTTTTGTGCTTCTCTCACGTTTCCTGAGACAACTCTTTGGCTCTATTTCCTTGCAGCATTTTCCCTGGGTACAGCACTACTCTATTTCACTTTTACGGTTAATTGAAGTGGTTGGAGGTCAGCCAGTTTGACCAGAGACCTGCAGCCAGGCTGCTTTATAATCCTGAGGTAGTTAGCACTGAAGATTCTCTGTAGAGATTATAGTATTGAATTGGAATTTCTCTCCATCTATCCAAAGTATATTAAATGTTTGTGCTTGAAAGGGGCAACTGGTAGGGCAGGAAGCATTTTATCTACATTGAATTAAGATTGTTTTAATTGCCCGCGTTTGCAGTCAGGGAAAGGATCATGCAGCCTAGGGGAATTGAGTGTGAAGTGAAGGAAGTAAAAATCCAGCAGGAGTATTGCTTTCAAGAGTTCTAGCCCTGCAGCTAGCCTTGCCTTTGATTTAGGGAAGGGGAGTGTCCTTCATGGATTTAGGCTGGAGGGAGAAAGGGGCCCCAGGTACCAAAATTATCATAGCTGTAGTTGGCTGTGTAATTTCACAGTACTATAGAATATTTGAATAAAAGTCTCACAATTACACCTTAGTGTTAAAATTATAATGAAGTTTAGTCTTTAATTGTATCCCTTTTAGAAAATGAAGCTTAATTACAACTATTATTTTTTACTTGATTTAATTTTTAGAGAATACTGAAAAATAAAAAGAAAGATAGAAAACCATGAGAGGTTAAAAAAGCATTTCTGGATACAGCGTGTTTTAAATGTCCTGTGGCAAGTAAGATCATATCATTCTTCTGAATTTCAAGATGCTCTAGAAGTTGGTTTCATAGTTGTTCTATCACGTATTTTCTCTGGCTTGTTTATACCAATCTCATAACTCTTTATTATAACTTTTGTTAGATCAATGTTTAAAAATAGCAATGACTTAGAAATGGCTTTAAAGATAAATCACAGTACATCATCTAAATAGGGTTGTTCATAGAAATAATGCTATAATTAGAGTGCTTGCTGATTTTCATAAGTTGTGATGAACAGCGATATACAGTTGCAACAGCAAGAGAGACAGGTATTTTTTTCTTAAGTATAAAATAGTTTTCTATGTAAATTTAATTTTCCAAGGCCTATAACTGTTACTGTGATAAAAAGGCCCTGCCCAAAATATCAATTTTCTGCATAAATAATTGTAATAGGTTTCTCTGAAACCTTGTGTTCTCCCAACAGAGAACTATATAATGGCACAGTAATGTGAACTAGGTTACCTTCTCGCCAGTGGCAATAAATGGTATTCTAGAAAACGTAATAAAGTTGATGATAATGAGAATGTAGACAATAAAAATCTGAGTAAAATTTTCTTTTTGTTTAAAGTATGCCTTTCAGGGGGCAGGAAAATTGGCTAGAGATGGGGAGTTTATGGACATGCAGCAGAGTCTTTTCAACAAACTGGGGAAAGAAGATAGATGTCAATGTTTTCCAGCCCATCAGGCTATGCTCGCTGGCTTAAAGGCGCTTCTGCCTATATGATTCCAAATGGGTATTTCTGGAATAAAGCCAGCCTTCTGGAAATCAAACAAAACAATGCAATGGGATTTTCTCAGGTTGCTGCATTCTAGGGTCACTTCTTATGCTCTCTGGGTCTCGCGTCATTGTTCTGATTCAGTCAGCTCCACGTTATCTTGGTTATCTCTTATTAAGGATATCCAAGTTCTCTCATTCAACATACTGCATCAAAATATGACAGTTATTTGCCTTTGGAAAACCAATACTCTGTTAAAGAAATAAATTAATCTGCATCTGATAAACATGAAACTAATGCCTGGAACCTGAACAAACCCTTACTTCTGAGTAAGTCTGGTCTCTGTTCTGCAACCAGTCAAGATCTCAGCTGATTTCCTTGATCTCTCAAGGGAGACCATGGATGTCTGAGCTCCTTCCTGTCCTCTGTATGCAAGTGGGAAGATTGGCAGCTCTTCATTATTATATCTCATCTATTTGAGGAGATAACCTACTTTTAAACCATTCAACCAGGAAAATAAGGATGAGGTACTTATCAAAGTATTTTAGAATACAGGAAGTGAAGGGAGGTGGGGAGAGGAGCAGAAAGTTTAATTGCGTGATCAAAGCAGAGGCAAGATTTGAAATATTTGGATCCTGGTTTGTTGCATGGGCATGGCACATGTGCCACTGGAGGTAAGGTAAAGTCCAAACAATAAAAAGGTGTATGTTTTAGAATATGATATGTGTTTGTCCTATCTATATTTCCTGGCTCACATTTGTTTAAATTTAAAATATTTGTTATATTTTGTTTTACTTTTATAATATAAGATGATCAGCATGTCATACAGGAATTCCTTGTGTTTAATGGACTCTGCCAACTATATCAGACTCATGACTGATAGGATGGCTGAGTGTGATGACTTTATGCTTTTGAGTAGGGTCAAGCTCAACATGATGTTTGAAGTTCTCCACTAAACTTGAGCTCAATTTTATTGTATGGCTTGTTGAAGATGATTAGATTTTTATTTATTTTTTGCAGGGCTTTGCAGAAGCATGAAAGTGAGTAGGAGTATTAGCTGTATTGTATTCTCCAACAGTTTACAGAAATTGCAGCCCAGGGTTGATAGCTTTTGGTTTTCAAGGCACCTATCTTAGCTGGGGAGTTTCTCAAACTTCTCTAGCCATAACACCTATATTAAGAGGAGCAAAATTAGTCTTGTGATGGCGTGTTTGAATTTTGCAGACCTACTTTTTTTTTTTTTACTCTTCACCCTTTCATGTATCAGTATTTGCTTTTGCAGTCTATAGTTTGAACCGGATATATATATTTTTTTTTTTTCCCCCCTTTAATAGTACTGGAAAATTAACAAAGTTCTTGAGAATTATTAAATCTACTGGAAAGGTTTTTAGTGATCTTCTTTACTAGAGATCATTCAAGTGGTAATTCAGTCTTCAAATTTAATGAAGCATAATGCAACAGGCCTCCTGATGTAAATAACGAACTCTATATCCCACTTGCATCAAGCTATTCAGAAAAGAAGGATTCATCTATGCTTCACTGGGTAGGCAATGACAGTCTTTTCTGCTGAAACATTTTTTGTAGGTTAAACAACTGTTAAAATATCAAAATCTGATTTTTCTTGGGAGTTTTATGCTTTTTCTTTTATACTTATGTTTGTTACCTAATAAATAGCCTTTAGCATATGTCTATTTACACTTACTAATGCAAATCCTAAATGTAGTTGTTCGATAGAAGTATAGGTAGTTTTCCTGTGTTAAAATCATAGTTAACTCTGAAAGAAGACAACAACCCTTAGAATAACAGCACTGCTCTACTGGGCCATGCCGAAGCTCATGAACAGTAGGTATGGAAGGAGACAGTATTGTGTGTAAAACATTGACTTATTATGCTTGACACTTTGTCTCTAATTGTATGGTCCAGAGAGAACAAGAAGAGTAGAAGAGTGGGCAGAGTAAGACAGACAAAATAATACAATGAGGTAAGTAAGTCTGTGTATCATTTTATCTGCAAGTGAGCATTTCTGTAGCTTTGGCACAGTACAACATTGCATCTGTAGAAGGCTCATGGCACAGAACAGATCTTATAGTTGTGAAATCACACAACTGTTTCTAGGCTGTACTACAGAAAAGCAGAGAACTTCCCTTGTCAGGTTTCAGCTGGGACAGCACAAAAGTCTCCATGAATTCACCGTGGTGATACACTCTGTACTTCTTGATAGTGTCATCAACATTCAGTTATCCATGAGTAGTTTATCTGGACTGTGTATTTTCCATGCTGCAGGTGCAAGATTCAAGTAGCTCCCTGCACTGCCAAGTTAGGTGTGGTGGGTCCTGGTGACACGGATGTGCTGCAGCAGAGAAACAGCGGCCCTGCTCTCTGCTTGTCTCAGATGTGAAAGCAATTAATTTTTGCATGGATTGCAGCCTGCTTTAACAAGTCTGCCAGAATTAAATAGATTTTCAGAAGAGCTGGCATGTCATTACTATACTCCAGGAACTGGAAGCATAAGAAACTATACCATGTTAGTTTAACATGTTTACCATATTAGCTGAAGTCCAGATTAATTTGTTGGGTCTAGCTTGGCATTGGTTCCATGGGAAATTAGGCATTTGCCCAGAGCTGTGCATGCCCTAGCTCTAGGTCACCTTGTCTTCTGGGTTTTGAAGGTGTTCTGTTGTGTGACTGTGGGGAAATTGTGCAAATTTTGATGGTGAGCCTGAACTGAAACAGCCAAAAATAGTACAGGGTTTCCAAATGTTTTTTGCATGAGTCATGTAAGTGCTTATTGCCAAAGGCACTCCCTACCCAGACGTATGAGTGCACTGTGCTCTGCAAAATGCCCTGTCATTCTTGTACCTTTGTTGCAGATGGGGTGACGCACTTCACTCATGAGAGAGAAGTAGCAATATATTTATTGATAAAAACCAGTGACTTAACAAAGTTTGATAGTAGCTGCAACAGTGGTTTAACAAGATTTGATGGCAAGGTACACTTGAGTATTTATTGCATAGAGGACAAGGTCAGACGAAACCATCAGGGAGACCCTCCCATTGAGTCATGAGGTTCAGAAAGGACCCCCTTGCTTTCTAAACTCTTCAGAGAGGAGTCTGGGTGAGCTGGATGCAATCCTACTCCCAGACTTGGTCAACGGTTTCTGTCTAAAGGATTATGTATATGCAATAAATCCTTTATATCACTTAGTTAAGATTTCAATGTTTCAGCACTCTTATTCCCAATTCGCTTACTGAGTATCTGACATGATAAGGATTTTGTCAACCTCATGGAGTAACCTTGAGAGGCGTCCCTACTCAGCACAAGATCCTGGCATGCAGCCCACTACTGTGCAGGAGAGCTCAGCGGGCCCTGGGCTGTCCACTATTTACAGAGTAAGGTGATTGCCTTATAGTCATATTTGCATACCAGCCATATTTCAGTTGGCACGTGCTCAACTAGCCCTTGATAGCTAGTTAACACTACCTAGGCTGTGGTTTTATCTGTCTCCCCCGAATCCACTTTGAGCTGGGTGCAGCCATCATGACCAGATGCATCCATTACGACCGCCACTGGTGGTTATCACTTGAACAGGGTTATGGGAAATAAAGGTCAGGTTGGGGGAGGCGGGGGGGAAGCACACTGACACAACCTTCTGGGTTCTGCTACTTAGGCTGTGCCTGTCCGTACCACCAAATAATGGAGCGCTGGCGGCGTATGGGAATCCGGCATCTGTGAACAAGCAGTACCTCTTTCCACTAAAGAGTCAGGAGTAACTAAGAGCGAGTAGGGCATATAACAGTGAGTGAAACACTATTTCAGAGTTTTCTCTGGAGCAGACATTGTCTGAGAACACGCAGTATCTCATCTAGCCAGCGTTTGGTATGCGATGCTGCACACCTCCGTTGGGGTCTTGAGACCTCTCTATGTTTGTGTATTGGATGTGTTCCCACACTGTCATCAGCTACTGCAGATGGTTATGCTCGCTTGTCTCCAAATACATCATGACTTTTATCCCAAGGTACTGCCAGTTGTGATAGGTGTAATCAATTCTGTAATTTACTTTCACCTGTCGGAATTAATCTCCATATGTAGAAAGGTATACCCATTTTAATGACATACTAACAATGTGTTCAAACATGGGTCAAAATTAAGCTAGGGCTAGCTGTAAATTTAACTGATGTCTATGATGACTTTTGAGACGGTGTCTGTTTCACTGAAGGTTGCCCACTTCACCCAAACTAATTTTGGGGCAAAAGGAGAGTATCTCAATAACCTACAGGATGAGCTCATATTTATAGATCCGTCATGCTGGTATTTGTTGCGAAGTTTTGTGTGTGTTTTTTTGTTTGTGTGGTGTTTTTGTTTTGGTGGTTTTTTTGCTTTTGTTGGGGTTGGGTTTTTTAGGGAATTCAAAACTGGTGTGTTGAAGTAGAGAAAGAATTGGTGCTTAGAGTGAGAGATGTGCATCTGGAGAGATGCAGAGAAATGCAGCAGTAGGCAGGGAGGGAAGGGTAGAACTGCAGCACAAGACTGGCCCTGCCTTGCAGCTGTTGTTGCCTCTCTGCTCCCAGTGTACCAGAATTAACTGTCACAGGTAAAAAGAAATCTCTGCCCTCTCAGATCCTCAGTTGAGAGTGGTTTACTTATTTTTTTAAGATTGTCAGCTGCATTAGCCAGCCGAAATTGACCTTCTTCATAGTTCAAAGTAAGAATTTTATACCATATCTGTATCCAGTTTAGCTGTTGTAGATTGATTTCAGGCGATGGAACATGTTTAAGAATTTTTTTTTATATAATTAATTTTTTTGATTTATGTAGATCTATAAGCAAAATAAGCAAGAAGGTGTAAATACCACAAAACAAGGGATATTAAGATCTGCCTGTGGGGTTTAGGAGCACAAATCTCACTGAGGTGAGGAATGGTCCCAAATTATGTGATACTTTAGAAAAATCTGCCAGAATATGCATACAATGACATGCCACATATATATGGATTCTCCTGAAAACAGAGTCGCTTCCTCATTCTAATTCTGCCACTGTCACCAGGCAGGTTCACAAATTTTCTCGTTCCAGGTTGGAAAATTCACAGTAATTGTGGCTGTCTACTACTCTTTTTTTTTCTTTCTTTTTTTTTTTTTTTTAGCAAAATACGTAAATCTACGTAAATCTAAATCTGGAGAATTCACAATTTTAATATCACATAAAAAACAGGTTAGTATTTGAAAAGCAGTTAATTTAAAAAAAACCAACTAAAAAACCCAAACAACCAAAACCAAACTAAAAACTCCAACAAACAGCCAAACAACAGAACAAGTTGTTAACTTAATAGCAATTGTAAGAAAAAATCTTCAGAGATATTTAAATTATTTCTTCAATTTCTTTGCTCCTTATGTTGTTCCTTCTCTCCTAACCTTCCTGCTAGGCTTTTAGCTGATCTGTAAGATAGGAGAAAAATCCCAACTTCAATTCAGATTAAGATGACAAAATATTTCTTTAACTGCTCACTCTCATTCTCTTCACATAATAGTGCAGTCATTTGAAGGTTTGATGTTATATCCTGTGGTTCGACTTCTGATTTTAGACAGTTTTAACATTTGATACAAAATTTTAAAATCTTGCTTTGAACTTTTCTCTGTCTGCAACCCCTGTTCAGGGCTGCAAATTGTGCTCTTGGTAGTGCATTATGAGAGGGATGGGTCCACTTGCTCTTCTGGAGTGACTTTTAACAGCACTCTGTGGAGGGGCAGTTGTATTTACTTCAAATGAACATGTGTGTTCAGAGAATTGAGGAATAGTTGAAAAATCAGTATGATCCTTTTAGTAAATAGCACTAAAGATTACATATGGTATCAGACTTTGAATACTGGTGAGTTGACCACAACGGCACACTGGAAATTTCATGCCAGAGGCTGGTTTTTTTTATGGTTTAGGATGCCCCTGAGAAAAAGACTGATAACTAAAATATTTTGAAACTTCTTGTTCATTTGGAGATTTTACTAAAAGTTAATGGAGACTTTTGATAAAGATAAAATATTCATTTGGCATCTCTGCCTGTACAGCGGCCTTCCTGTTTGGAAGGGAAGAACTTCAGTTCACTGATGTATTTTCAGTTAGTTGTAAACTTCTCTGCTTTTGACAGAACAGCCAGAAGGAGAGGAAGGTTTGGCTGGCGTTTGTACTGTCAGGCTGCAGTGTAGCTACGCCAGGCTTGCTGTGTCAGACAGAACAAATGTTATTTTGTAAATCACTTTCCTGTTGGTGTGTTCAGGCTTGTCTCCTCTATTAGCCATTCTCTGAGTGGACAAAGCTGAATGGGCTATCCCATTGCCTTGTTTTTCACAGAACCATGGGGGCTGGAAGGTGCCTCTGGAGATCTAGTCCAACCACACTCCCCCCTCAGGTGTTGATAAGATCCCGCTGGAGCCTTCTCTTCTCAGGACTGAACAATCCCAGCTCTCTTAGTCTCTCTCCATATGATCTATGCTCCAAATTCTTAATCATCTTCATGGCCCTTTGCTGGACTTTCCCCACTATGCCTGTGTTTCTACAAAGCTGCTTTCCAGCCATTCAGACTCCAGCTTGTACTGGTGCTTGGGGTTATTCCTCCTCAGGTACAGAGAACTGTTGAACTTCACAATGTTCCCATCAGCCCATTTCTCCATCCTGTCAAGGTCCCTCTGAATGGCAGCACAACCCTCTGGTGCATCAGCCATTCGTCCCCCTTCTCTATCAGCGGCAGGCTTGCTGAGGGTGCGCTCTGTCCCATGGTCCAGGGCATTAATGAAGATGTTAAATTGTATTGGGCCCAGTATCAACTGCTGGGGTGCTCTGCTAATCACTTGTCTCCAGCTGAATTTTCTGCCACTGATCACAGCCTTTGGAGCCTGACACTTCAGCCAGTCCACAACACACTCCACTTAACTAGTCCGTACTTCCTCAGCTTGTCAAGGAGGATGTTATGGGAGACAGTGCTGTGAAAGCCTTACCAGCATCAAAATAAACGGTATCTGCTGCTTTCCCCACATCCACTGAGCCACTCTTCTCATCACAGAAGGCCATCACATTGTTCAAGCGTAACTTCCCCTTTGCAAATCCATGCTAACTGCTGCCAGTTGCCTTCATGTCCTTCCCGTGTTTGGAAATGGCTTCCAAGATTATTTGCTACACCACCTTCCCTGGGAGTGAGGTGAGGCTGGCCAGCCTGTAGTTCCCAGGCCTTCCTCCTTGCCCTTCTTGAAGAAAGGAGTGACATTTATTTTCTTCCAGTCCTCTCCCAGTGACCATGACCTTTCTCAAAGGTAATGGAGACTGGCCTTGCAATGGTATCAGTAGCTCCCTCAGCACTATTGAATAAGGAAAATAGAGGAAACAGTGGTGGAGTGGACTGGGTTTTCTGACAGCAAGATAGCAAACAAATGTTCTATGAGCGAATTTAGTTTTTTAAGCACATTAAATAGCATTTTATGCTGCAGATGATCATGGAAATACCTGTTATCTGACTGGCTGGGTAAGAATTCTTCCTGTCTTTAAGCTGTATGTAGGAAAAATTCACATTAATTTTGTTTTACAAAGAAAAGGGCTGAACATATGCAAACTTATTGAGACAGATTATTCTCAAGGTTAAGTGAGATATATCAGTTTGCACTAGCTTTGTCTCTCTCAATTTTCTGCCTGATTACCAGTACAAAATGGTCAAGTACATGTACCTTTATTCAGTGCGGTTTCTCTAAGGTTAGAGGTCCCAAGAAAGATGGATTTAGGAGGCTTGGTTCAAGGCTAAGATAATTAATAAAACTGTAGAACAAGTTATTTATAGGCTCATGGAAACCTAACTGGGGAGGGACATTCAGCATGGCTCCCTCCAGTCCTGGTGCCTCGGTCGTCCTTGGTATGCAGGCACTTCTGATGTGGCTTTTTCCATTTGCACAAACCCAGATTTTCTTTTGGAAGGAATCTAGAATTTAGGGGCAGGAATGTTAAGTTTGTGATCTGAACTGTGGATTGTTCCTGTCTGTGCCATCATGGTTTGGTCTTAGGAAAATAAAAGATTACTTTTTCTAGGATTCATTCTGGAACTGCTGGCTCTTAACGTACTAGCTAGAGGAGATTACTCTGCACATGGGAGCTCCTTTTCTGTATTTACTTGGTGCTATTTGTAAATTATCTAATTTCAGGAATAAGGGCTTGAGCTTGATGAGCCAAGCATCTCTTTCTGAATGAAAGTGTGCATTTCCACTTGAAATCAATGGGAATTTCATGTTCACAGTAGCTTCAGTGTCAACTTCTAATGTTCATTGTTGCATATTTGGTGTGGACAGGAACACTGGAGATCATTAAAGAACAATAATTAAGGGCCTTCTCAAAGAAGCGCATAGGAGAAGATGGGATGTTTAAGAGTATCTGTCATTAATTTGAAAAATACAGTCGCAGTGGACTGACTGTTAGTTGCGTTGTTTGCATTAGTACAGTTGGCCGTAAAGGTTTCTGTGTCTGTCTGTACTCTAATGGGGTTAACAGAATGGAACATTCGGGGTAATGAGTAGCAGATGATGACATGTATAGTTTTAGCACCGAATTCTGATTTATTTAAACTTGCAAAATGATCAGAGCTAGTGTGCGTATCTACCAATCTGTAGTACAAATATTTACAAATAATTAGTATTATTAGGATCTTTATATAGTATTATTAGGATCTTTATATATGACTGTGGACCAAACTTGGCATTTTAGATGTGGAAACGTGAGTGAATTATGGATTGTTGGTCGTTCAACCAGTTCTAACAGTGAAGCAGAATGATGGAAAAACACATGGTAGCTTGGTGATGGACAGACTCCACTAGCAAATGAATGCTGAATTGAGCAATTAGGCAGGAAATCAAAATGAGGATTCACTCTGAGGCAACACATGGCACATGATATAGAGCAGGTTTAGAAACAACTGTAGAAGCTGGCAGAGCATTGTCAGCACCTGGTAGTGTCATCTATAGCCAGCATCCTGCACTGGGGACTCTAGAATGGCACGAACATTTATCTTGTCTCTTTTGAAACATTTTGAGTGCACCAGCTTGCTCAGAAGTATTTTTTTTAAAAGGGGGGGCGGGGGGGGGAGAGAAGGAACTTACAACTGGAAGGAAAAGAGAGGGTGTTTGTTCTTTTATGTTCAGTGTATGAAAAGGCATTCCCTTTTGTTTCAGTTAAGTCTCTGTTATGGGAAATAGTTGCTGTGTAGTGAATGAAATATCTGAAAATGAAATATTTTGCTTTGAAATACTTTTAATAAGTGTTATGTGTTGTTACAAGTCAGGTTAGTAAAATTCACCGCTGCAGTCATGAGCCCAAACAAGTTTGTGGATTCAGCAATAATCACAACCTGATACTTGTGACTAAATAAATCTTGTATTTGTTCATGTTGGAAGGAAGTGGAACAAATGTATGTATACAACAAATTTCCAACCATTTTTCTGCCTAACCCTGAATTTGGCTTTCTATGTAAAGGCTAGGTACCGGTACTTCTATTCTGGGCCCTCTGCGCACTCTGTCATCCAGATGATCCTTGCTTCAACGTCATGGTAGAAATTCAGTGGCACAGAGTGCCTTGTTCTCGGTCTTCCACACAAAGTTTAATTTCCACAGGGTGGTACCGTATAATGTCAAAGCTTAAATAGCTCTTGCTTGTCTTGTGTCATTAATACTCATCTGTCAAAAGCAGCAACGTTCATCTAGAAAACATACTGAAACTGGGGGATCATTCTCCTGCCAGTATAAAGAATAATTTTAATCTTCCTTAAAGAGTTTTTGGCATTATTTCACAAACATTTTCTGTATAAGAAAAATCCACATAGTAACTTCAGTCAGATTTTTACTGTCTTGAAAATGACTCGGATGACTTTTCCACACCGAACAACTGAATTTCAATGTGTATAGCACACACTGGGGGTATGAACACCGACATGTGCTGGAGTGATGAGATGCAAGCGTTGTGGTATTTCAGTGAGACCCGAGAGCGTGTTTTCTGCGTAACACAGGCTGGCTCTGCTCTCAGGTTGCTGCTGTTTCAGCTGTAGCCCAGACAGTTCCTGGGCAGGGAGGAGGGCAGAGACTGGAAGGTAGATGTGTGTGAAGCACTTCATGTCTTAGTGTGAGTCTTGGCCTCTAGTTGCAGTGTTCCTGGGTATTTCTAGTAATATATCTCATACCCTGAGAGAGAATGTTAAAAGCTGCCATTTAAGTGAAAAATGTAGTTTCCTGCATAATATCAGTGTCACAGAAGAGTAAAACGTGTGGAAATCTGTAGAGTTCTTTGTGTCCTTTCATATTGTCTGCTTTCATGTGGTTCTCCATTCTGGTGCTTTATTGCTAGGAAAAGTGAATCTCTTCACTTCAGCAGAACCCAATCACAGGCTCATGTACGTTAACTGTAGTGAGTTCACTATGGGCTGTGAGAGTCAATTGTTTTCTCACTTTTAGTTGAGATGTAATTTGCATATTCAAAATGAAAATAAAAAACTATTTTTGTGAAAACTGATAGGCGTGGATTTGCATAGTATCTACTACCATGTTGTTTGAGTATGGGATGCTAAACCTTGGTGAGCTGGGACAAATTCTCCTTTGACAGTCAAGCTTAGCTGTGCTGTCTGGTGAACTGCCACCTGCCTAATAACTGTTGTTCTTGCCCAGTTCTGCCGCAGGGAGGTGATACCTAATCCATGTTGCTGGAGCGTGGTGGGGACCTGTGCCTCAGTGAACCATTTACATTCAGGAGAAAGATTGATTCTTTCCACCTGCGTGTTAAACAAAGTACTAGGGAGGATTACAAACCGCTGAGACTGTCTAACAGATAAGTAAAAACAAATATAGTTCAGAACATCATCATTCAGTGGTTGCTGACAGCTAATACCGTCTGAGCCTCTCTATTGTTGAATGTAGCCTTTTCATGGAATATAAGTCAATAAATGCATGAAGTCAGAGACCGCATCTCAAAATGTGTTGAAAGCATGTGCTTTGATAATAGGGCACTTCAAGGGTAGGTTAATTAGCTTTAACTTCCTCCTTTGCTCACACGTATTAGGGAACTTTTCATAAAAAGAATGAAGTCGTAATTATTCAGACCAGCAAGAGTAATTAAGAAATATTACTTGCGTTAATAGAATGTGGGACAGAGATCTTTACTACTACAAGATTGATTTAGGCTGTCTAAATGGGAAGAGTTGCCAGTGCATTTTTCAGATTGGCAAGGGTCCCTAGTTTTTAAGGAACTGGTAAGAATCAGAGGTCAGCAACCCAAAATGTTGTTGAACTTCTTAAAGCATACTCTGCACTTTAGCTTTAACATTGACTTCCAACATTGACTTCAGAAGGGAGCAAACCCTTCACAAAAATATGCTGATACAGTTACTTCATGGAACCCGGAAGAAAGGTTCCGTGTCTCGCTGTTTCCTAAATGTAACTGAGAAGATAGTTGTGCGACCCTCCCATCTACCTCGTGGTAGTGCTTCACCTTTGGGTTCATTGCTTACCACTAAGGGTGCTCTGCCTCATCCTGTCAGTGCTGTTGCAAGAGAATAAAGCTTATGTAGTGCTCTGTGTCTCCTGGCCACTTAGGCGTGTGCTGCATAGCTCGGTGTAGTTCTGGAGATGTTACAGAAAGATGGAGATCCTGTGATAGAGGATCAACTTTGAGTTTTGTTTTTTTATTGATGACAAACTAAATTTCCTTAGGATACAGTTTGTGTAAGACAATAACACCCTCCTAAGTAAAGGCAGAGCAACTGAAAATAGATGGAACTGCATTATTGATGGGAACTGAGGAATAAGGAAACAAAAGGATAGAACAATGCTAGATAGAACATCTATTTGACCGTTTGCTAAGACAGGAGCTATAGACACTTCTTTAACTAGCACAGCTGAAACCAGTGCAATCAAAGCTGAAAGTTAACAGGAAGAGATTTTCAGATAAGAATAACCACAGAATATTTCTGCATGAATGTTCATTTATGTTGTCCTCTTGGGTGGGTTTGGGTTCATTAAGAGGATCAAGACCCAAGCCAAACAGTTCACTTCCCCACAAGTGGTAGCTTTAAGCTGAAAGCTGAAAATGTGACATCTTAGTGTATTCAATTGCTTATATTTTATTTTATTTTTAACACCTTTGAAACTCATTTCCACAGGTGGTAAAGAAAAGTTAGAGTGAAATTTTCTTGGCTTTTCCTTTTTTTTTTTTTTTTTTTTTTTTTTTAAATTTGTGCCAGACTTCTTTATAATACACTAGGCCCAATTATTCAGCTAGTATTAAGGGTATTCACTTGATTGTTCTTGACCTTCTCACTGACACGGGCTTTGCTTTGCTATCTAACCAAAGGAACCTGAAGAACATTCAGGGAAAAATGACCTTTAAATGCCTCTTCATCTCAGGTAAGGAATAATAAGGGTTCACTGGCTCCCAACAGATGGTAGGCTTTTCTTAGGTGTCAGTACAAATTTATTTCAGTAGAAGAGGAGAAATGCCTACAAGCTCTTTGTGCAGAATCCTGAATTTGGTAGCTAGATAGGAATTGACTTGAATGGCATTTCTTCACTGAGTAGTAGTTGGTCACCTCCAATCCCACAGAAGTGTGGTTTCAAAGGTACAGCTGGCTAAGCCTGGTTTAGATGTTCCAGTAGAACCATCCTATCCTTCAGCCTTGTCTTACTTTTGGACATAAAATATATATAGTTTATGAAAAGCTTGATTTAGATTAGAATAAAAAGGAAAGCATTGCCCAATTCATCCAAATAGAATTGTTTCAAGGGCCGATGAAAGCCCGTGAAGGTTAACAAGGGTCTTTCCTTTGAGGTTACTGGAATTAGGTCAGTTTCTTATTTCAGTACATCTGGCCTGCAGGCATCAAAACCAGCTGTAGGCTCAATTTGTTTGCACACTCCTTGTTTATAGTTAGAGGATGAAAATTTAATTGGAAATAGCATGGATCAAAATCTTTATATTTTCGGTAGTTACAGTCCCTGCTAACCAACCACCCTGAAAGTTGTACTACCAGGATATCTTTGAGGTAGATAAAGAAATTAATTAAAATTAAGCTAGAGATCAAAATCTTGCAAAGCACTCAATCTGCAAACACCGATAAGATGTATTTTGTTCCTGCTCTTCAAACAATAGGTGTAAGTCTTTGGGGGATTTTGTGTTTGCCAACCAGAACAAGCAGTAAAATTCTTCCTTCCCTGACAAAGCAGCTCAATGCCAGGAAAGCCGATGCAGCTAAGTTCCCTCATTTTCAGCGAATGGACATATCAAAGGCAGTTTAGTGATACATAGATAGTATCTGACTGAGGGTGATAGTAGTTTTCGAAATTTGTCTGTCCTCGTACATATGTCTCTGTGCAAAGATATTGTGCGAAAGTAGCACTGCTCCATCATGTCACCACAGCAATGCTTCTGGCAAGTGTGGTTTTTGTCTGCTTGACCTCCTCAAGCTCCGTGTAAGTATCAGTATCCAATTTATCATTGACTGTACAATACGCTTCTGCTCCTTCAGAAAACCCATGCTAGCAGAATTTTTAAAAGCGCTTCTCACTTTGAAGAAAATAACGTAGGAGGAGAATCAAGGTCAGTTTCTACATCCCAGGTTGTCTTGGGGGTCACAGTAAAAGAGTTTGTCTTTGTTTAAAACCACTTCAAAGAATCATTCCATCTTTATGGAGGAAACAAAAGAAAATGCAAGACTCCAAACTACACCTTAGCTTCTTACAACAAAGCATGATGCCGTTTATAACTGTTGAGACTGTTTCAGAATAGATGATAATAAAAGACAGTTCAGTGATAAAAGGCAGAGTCTGTCTAAAGAGATTTTCATACTTGGCAAGGAGGGGGTATAGGAAGAAAGGTTGGCACAGGAGGATGAGGTGTACTGAGAAAGAATTAGTGACATTAACTTTACAATGTTTGTCTTCCTTTTGACTGGCTTTTAATATGTCTAGGTGTAAATTAAATCCTATGCTATTGTGAAGATCATAATCTTTTTCCGATGTTTGTATGAGAGAAAAAGTTGAGGGCTCTTTACAGACTGTTTGAAATACACCTGTGTTAGCAAGTGGAGTGATACAGGTGAATACAGAAAGAAGTGCCATTGAGGAAGAGACTTAGAGGGAAAGATAATAGTGACCTTGAGGAAGGTCTTGTTTTGGATCACCTGGGAGATTTTGACAGGCCGTCAGTTTAGAGCAGTCAGACTGACAATGATGACAGTAACTGGTACACTGGTGACCTGTGAAGCACAGGAAGAATCAAGAAACAGATGGTAGGAAGGTTAGTGGAAAAGACATAAAAGTTCAGTTTTCTGTAACTTGAATAATTTCCCATATACTTGGAGGTAAAGAGCACAAGTTGTATCTTAATGCCGCTTCCATCCTTCATCCGCGGTTGGACTTGGTGATCTTAAAGGTCTTTTCGGACCTAAATGATGCTGTGATCTTAAACACTTTATTTTTTTCTTTCTTCCATCTCTTCAGTTTTGTCCCCATTTGCATCCAAGGAGATCTGCTATTGCTACAGTTTGGGTTACTTTTGCCAGAACCTGAAGGGGCTATGCACAAAGGTGGTGTTTCTTGGAGAACGTACCTAAAACTAGGGCGAAAAGTCGTGCCCTGTAATTTTGATGAGACAACCTTGAAGCTGAGGTGGAAACAGCCGAGTGATTCATGCTGCTTCTGCAGAGACAGCTGCAGCTTAAGATGGTAAAAACTAGCAGAAGAGATGGAGAAATCAGTGCTACTTCTACTGCTGCTTTCTCCTGTAGTAGTTTTCTGCAGTCTGCCTCCATTGTGGCTCCACTGTCAATCCTTAGAGCCACTCCACAAGCACTGAGGATCAGCAAACAGCTTAGTCTCAGCAGTGAGCAACAATATGCCTTAAAGATTCATTTGCTGTTGTAACTAGGGAACAGAAACACAAGGTTTTTCAGCTCTAGTACAGTATGCTAGCTTCCAATGCCTTCTATTGAGCTGTGCTGCTCTTCCTAAGAAGGAAATGTTTATCTGCTCTTGCTGAGTTTTGACAGTTTTATTCTGGAAATTAAGGATTCCAGGAAACAAAGAGGGAAATGCATACAGCTTGTCACTGAAATGTGACCAGATAATGCTGTTTTCTAGTAACTTGTTGGGTCAGTATTAGCAGTGAGAACATAGCCACCTCTGGGTTGTTTCTTCTGGTGTTCAACAGTAGAAGCCCAGAGAAGAGGAAGAAGTGGCCTGTTTCCTTCCATGGCATGATCATGTTAACAACAGAATCAGCTAAGAAGTTGCTGTTCGGATAAAATCTTTGTTTCCCTTATTTTCTTTTTCCTTCAGATAATGAAGGTAACTAGAAATGGATCCAAGCTTTTAAAATCTGGAGTTAAATTCTTATTCTTCTAAAGCTTTTTACTCTTTGGCCTTTACTCTTCCAAGGTGCAAGGAGCAACTGTGTAGAAGCCTGCCTGCTTCCAGTACCATCACAAAGATGTAATAGGGATGCAGTAATTTCCTTTCAGAGTTCCTCTGTAATAAAATCTTCATCATCTCCCAGTCTGGTTGCCTTCTCAGGGTTTCAGATTCGCAGAGGATATGATAAAAATATTATCCTATTAAACTAGAACATCCCCAGAATATCAACTGCTTATCAAAGCTATGGGATCTTTTGTTCAGGCTTTGCCCATAATCAAACCCATACAAGACAATTACCACTCTTCTCTGAAAGCAATGCTATTCTGCCTGAACAGGTACTTGTGTGTAATCACCACTTATTGCTTGAGCTGAGAATCAAAACTGGACCTCTCTTAAAAGGCAAGACAATACATCAATGCTAAAAGGCCTCACTGAAACTATTTTAGAATGTGTGATTAAGGCAGTTCTTGCCCACTCTGTATTAACCAAAAGAACAGTAAAAAAAAAAGGCAACAGATTTTATGGATCAATGAGCGTTAGAAAAAAGGCTATGCCTTGATATAATTTGCTGTGGAATGCAAAAAGGACTGGGTCAAACAACCCACAAGCTGTCTGCCTATCATTAAAGACCAGGATTTCCAATTAATTATTTTTCATGTAGAGTTTTGCTTATTATTAAATATAGCATATTCACTGTGGTGCAGAAGTAGTTTGATTGGCAGTTACTTTACATTTTAACAGCTACTTTTTCATTTCACAGAAACATTTTCATGTTGGATGTAAGTATACAGATGTGTATTTATACGAGACCTTTGGTAAATTTAATTTGCTATTGCAGGACTTATTTCTCATAAACTGCATTTCTCAGAAATTTGAAAGTGAACACGATTTGTTTGTTTTGAATGTGACTGGAAAATAGTTTTCTTCCCTTGGTTTTGCAGGTGAAAGACTTAAGACTTTGCCTGCGGTAGACTTATGAATGTTGCTGCAGGCAAAAATCAGCTTAGCAGTTTTTGCTAACAACTCCATCCTTTTTCTTCTGAACTCTGCTTTCGTCTAGCAGAACTGTAAATTGTGACCCAATAGAGCAGGTAAACTGAAGGTGAAAGAGAAATGTAATGTGCTCAATCACATGGCTTCACTTTCATGAAGGTAGGAAGATCTCTGTAAGAGCAGATCATAAACAAGCTGAAAACTGTGGGGGTCAAAACCCTGTAGAAAAAGTAAATAACTTTTTCCCTGCACCATTTTTATAGGGGGGTGGGTTTTTTTTGGGTTTTGTTGTTTTTTAAAGAAGCAAAAGCAATATTCTTAGTTAACCTTGTGCCTTGCTGCATTCAAATAACTGCTTATGAAAATTGCAAGTAGAATCAACTAGTGTAGACTTTATCCATGGTGCGTAATGTTTGTGGAAAAATCATGGATGTTTTCTTTGCCTTCGTTGATGCTGCTCTGAGGTCAGGTGGAAGAGCATTATAATTTCTCTTGCGCTGCACAAAGCTGTTTGTTCTTGAGCTCTGCATTGAGGTCTAATGCAGGAAAAAGTCAGTAAGGCTTAGACTTAGAATCGTAGAATCATTTAGGTTGGAAAAGACCTTTAAGATCCAGTCCAACCATAAACCTAGCAGTGCCAAGTCTGCCACTAAACCATGTCCCCACGTGCCACATGTACACATCTTTTAAACACCTCCAGGGATGGCGACTCAACCGCTTCCCTGGGCAGCCTGTTCCAATGTTTGATAACCCTTTCAGTGAAGAAATCTTTTCTAATATGCAATCTAAATCTCCCCTGGTGCAACTTGAGTCCATTTCCTCTCATCCTATGGCTTATTACTTGGGAGAAGAGACTGACGTTGCCTCGCTACAGCCTCCTTTCAGGAGGCATTCAGTAAACTGCACTGTAAGTGGCATTTCTGGTAAGTACATTTCTGCTTCGGCGGTCCACAGACATCAGGAGAGGGTTCGTGACTGCAGTGCTACATGCCCTGGTGCTGGCAAGCAGTAAATAGATTTCAGTTTTTAACTCATCACAAGTATACCTGTAAAGAGTTTGAATACTTATGCTTTAGATGCATAGTTTGCATTTCAAAGCAAATGGGGAATGATTAAAGACTTTAGGATCAGATTTATGTTTTCAGTTTTGCTATTTGCTCTGTCAGTGACCAGGAACGAGACACTCAGTATGTCTCTCGTTTGTCACAGACTACCTCTAGTTTTGTATTCGGAGCAATTTTCTAAGTTTATTCTTTCCAAGTCTGTTCTCTCCCACTTGACATTAAACAAAACTTACCTTCTCTGCTTTAAAAAATTGCTTTCCTGTTTCTGGGACTGACCTTCCGTCATTTCTTTTCCAGTATACATGGGATCCGTGCTGCTTAACTACTCATCATGACATCTCTGTCCTCCCTCTTACCAGTTTTTTGAAATATCTTGTATTTCCTTCAGCATAGCTAATGCCAGTGCGACCAGGTAGGGTTCCAAAAAACATCATTAAAGCTTCCCTCTGTTTTTCTTCCTATCGTTCCTGACAATGCTCCTCTACCATAATGCTTATGCAAAACTTCAGAGAAGTTATTTGACTGGTGTAACGAGTTCAGTGGTTTTCACTATGATCTGTACTTTACTCCCTCATCTGTCTTTCTCTTTATCGTCTTTTCTGTAATAGGGCAAAGGTGAGCACTTCCTTTTACTATTTTATAGTAGCCACAGAGTCCAGGTAATCTCTTTGTGTAGATGCTGAATGACTTGGGCAGCTGGTGGCGGTGATAAACCTGTGATGTTCTTTGCAGGTGTTCTGTGCTCTTTTGGATTGTCAAGAGACTTTAATTTTGTCTCCAATACAGATATTGGTGCGTTTCTGTGTTGTCAGGGCTCACCATTTATGTGCTGGTTCTACTCTATTTTTACAGCATTGACAACAGAGGTGCAGGGCTAGGAGACTAATGTACTGTGAAAAAAGCAACCAAATAGTATCAGGAATGGCAGCTTTTAATGTGACATCATTACTGATGGGGGTCACTTCTCTTTGCGTATATGATTGCTTGCTCTTGTTGGATGTGCAGAGCTCGGCTTTGTGCTGGGCGTGCGGATGCCTCCCCACAGCTGGGAGGCAGAGGCTGCCTCAGAGCACATTGGGCATCCTCAGCGTTTTGCCGAAGGTGCGCTGGGGCACGGTCGCCTGCCCAGTGGGACTGGGGCTGCTGTCCAGGGGTTCCAGATGAATCGCTGGTTAAGACTCGTGATTAATCACAATGTGATTAAAATAATCGTAGGATTTGGGGTAGTTCTCTACCCCAGGCTGGAGCATTGGCAATCTCAACCCTATCAATTTCACTGTATTTGGGAGGAAAAGCAAAAGCCATGTTGATTTTCACTGACCCTGAATCAAACCTTAACCTGGGCATGAAAAGTCTGGTGGTTTGATGGAAGCCCTCTGCATGTTCCCTTCCTGAAGGGAGGGGATCTGTTCTGATGTGTTGAATGAGATTGCAAACATTAGCACTGCCTTTTGACTAAATCTTTTCTTTTAGTGTCTCAATATGTTGGATTTGGTTGAAAATTGAATTTTTAGTTGTTATGTCTTTATCTCAGTTGGGCTATTTCATCGTTTGCTGCTTACTCTGAGTGAAGTAGCATGATTGCTGACTGATTTGAGCTCTTGTCAGTGGGAGTCTTTGAGTTGATATTAGTGGATGTTGAAAAGGGTGCATTATGCACAAACCAAATTCTAGTGTTGGCTGCCTGTGAAACAGCTGGTTTATTTAAATATCTTTATTGTCTTTTAAGGGCCTTAATTCTGTTGTCTCTATTTGTTATTTAAATCCAATGTCTTGAACCTTGTTTTGACTAGTATCTGAACTGAGATAGCCAATTCTGCCAAAAACCTATTTGTCAAAAAAAAAAAAAAGCTTTTCTTTCTGTAAAAATGCCTCCTACTTGTTCTCGATCTGTGTAAATATTTTGAAAAGGCTACTTACAACGTACAATATATATCAAGTTTATTATTTTAAATTAGAGTAGTTTTCTCCTCTTTTTTGAAGACAGAACACTTTCCAGGTTTTGTGTCATTCTGCAATACCTGATAGGATTGGTAGAAGAACTTGCTATTTCTTGCTCATAGTTTTCTCAACTTGTTTTATTTTACATTTTAAATAACATTGTGATCTACTGTATTGAAATACTCAAACTGTTTCTGTAATGTCTTTTCCTTATTTCTACCAAATTTAATTGAAAGCTTAAAAAGATAATGTAATAGACGCTTTATAGTAACATGAATATAATTAAATAGGAAATACAAGTTATTCCTGTTAAAAATTGTGATTATTAATGGAATTTTTATTGAAATTAGTGAAAGATCATTATTTTACATTGTCCTGCAGATGTTTTATTTAATAGCCTAAAATTCTAAATTCTAAAGGCAGAGTACAACCTTATGCATTCTGTAGGTTTCAAGTAAGAAAGTTTGCTTTTGTGCATTAAATTCAACAAAGCTCAAATTACTGTATGAGTAATCAAACTAAAATAGAATAAAAGGTATTTACATGTAAACTATGTATAGTCACAGAAAGAAAAATTCTTACCCGCTTCTGTTTCAGTAGTCCCTGTATACTTTTAAAGCAGAGTCATTAAATGTCTACTGACACTATTTCAAAACAATAAATTGAAATCTCTCCTGGGCCTACATTTTAGTAGTCAGGTCTGTACACCAATCGCTCTCTCTGGGTGCTGCTTCTCATGAAGATGTTAGAGGAGGTTTAGAGATCACAGGGGACGTTTAGTTAGAGCTGTGCATAATGATTCTCAATTAGGTCAGGTAATGGTGGGTATCTGCACTCTGCAGCAAATGGAGCTTGAAATGTTTTGGGGGCGGAAGGTGGGTTGAATTTCTCCATAAGATGCTTTTGCTGAAGTTCAGGAAGGACTAAAGAAATGTTACTTCATGCTCGCTTATGTAATCAGCCCCATAAAGGACAATATTTTGGAAAAAACCCCAAACAAACAAACAATCTACTTTGTTTTGCATTACAGAAATACAAACATGCCCACACAATGTGATGACCTCTTTTAATACTTTGATTCGGTTGTATTGTAGTTGTGTGTTGTGGGCAGCTGTGTTAATGTAGTATAATATATTTGACTGCGTGTTTTACTAAGCGTTTTGGTGCCTTCTCATAATCCTGTTTTCTTAAGAATTAATAATTTCTGTGCTATTTATGCACAGTTTAAGGATTATCATAGGTATTCCAAAACTAATTGTATTTTCTATTCATATGACAAATGGATTAAGAATCTTAGTTATGAAAAATAGTTGTTAGAGTCTAATTATCATTTGGTCGTTAATGTTCTCAAATAGTAGGATGCTTTTGTGGTAAAGGAAGATGCATTCCATCTGCAGGAGCTGCATAATTTTTCAGACTACTTAAGTGGAGGTTTAGAAGTTTTCCCATAGAAAAGACTAATTTCTCATAATAGATTACACTGATGTAGTGCATTTAATCTGAAAGCCTCATTGCTTTTATAAGCATCATTATTATTCTTTATCTATGTTACAGTAACATCTAGAATCCCCTGCTGCCATCAGTTCCATTCGGTGTTAAGCGCTGTGCAAAATACCGAATGAAACACATTATCCCCAAACATGCAAATGTCTGCGCACACATTCTGCGTACGTGCTCTGTGCCAAGGGGTTACCCTGAACATGAAAATCCCTTCTCCCAGGTGAGGGGACTTGTTGGGCTAAAGAGCTGCGGAGTCCTGTGGGAGAGGCGTTCCTCCAGGGAGTCAGAACAGAAAGAGAAGGTGTAAGTCTCAAATATAGTTGGCACGGGGCAATATGCTTGGGAAATATGGATCTAGAGCAGCTTTCTCCACATAATTTGGAGTGAAGCATTGTAGGCAGGCTTATTAAAATGAATGACTCTCATACAAAATGAGATAGTTAGAAATGGAATATTTGCATTAATTATTTCCCCCCCAAACCCCACCCCTAAATTAATTGATACTTCGTGGTACCTGAATATTGTATCTATACATACAATACGACTAAGTATGTTCGGTTCACTGAAGAAAGGAGAGGATCTGCTTTTTTTCCTGGGAGAAATCCTTAATATTCTTTCAGTATAACAAAGGAGTATTTTAGTAAGTTGGTAAGCAAAGTTAGTCAATTTACCAGTGCTTTTCTAGAGCTAGTATTTCAGGTAAAAACATTTCCATCAATTTAATAAGAACTAGGAAGCATACCTCCTTGAGGTTTATGCATCTTTATGCTTGCAATGACTGCTCCCTGTTGTCATATAGCAGAAGCAAGCCCTGGACTATGTGTGTGTGGGCTGCTTGAATAAGCCCTGAAAATTCAAGGTCCTGTTCTCTTTAGTGTGCTCAGGAACCTGATCGTAATTTTTAATGGGAACGTGAGGGGGTCTGTTCCCTACTTTGAAAGCCCCTACAGTTTGTCGTTGGGGTGTGTTGAAAGCTTTCTGAGGCCATTAATCTATGAGGATGGAGACCAGGGTTTTTTGTTTTTTTTTTTTTTTAATGAAAACATTGTTCAGGTAATTGTGGAATTAGTGACAATGTGATTTTGTCTCTTTAAATGAATGGGCATAAACAGCCCGCAGCAGTGGAGACCTGAAATAACTGTAAGCTCTCTTCATATCTTCCTGAGCTACAGCTTTTTGGTCCACACGAACTGGAAAGCTGGGGTCTGTCTATGGGCTTGTGGTTGCAGGAAAATTTGTGTTTATTAGTGGACTGATGTAATTCTGTCTTCGTAACTTCTAAGAGAGCACTATAGAAGGCTCTTCTTTCCTGTTTATTTTAAGTCACTGTGGAAATAACTAAGGCTATTTTACCTCAGAATGAAAGCTTTCACCTGGTATAATTGGGTCACTAGAGATAAGCTGCAGGTTACGCCAGGGTCTCTTCTCTGCCATCTCTGGCTGCAGAGGTGCTGGTCCCCAGTGGGCTCTGTACCAGTGCTGCTCTGTCCGCAGCACAGCTCGCTCGCGGGGCCTTGGCCTGCGCTTACACCAGCTTCTCTGAGGGGTCCTGGGGAGGGCAACGGACAGCCCTTCCCATACATTTGGGGAAAGATTTTGTACTTTGACTCCCACTTGGCAGAAAAGGTTTTGGCTCACACTGGTCGGGTTTTACTTCGGTGGGGAAGTGGTGTCGTATGCTCGCAGCCTTTGGGTCCACAGCTGTGTGAAGCAGACCCAAAGGCCCAGGGATCTGGGAAAACTGTATCTATATTTAAAAAAAAAAGTATGGTTTGAGTTTTGTTTTGTTTTGTTCTTTTTTCCTCTGAAATGATGTAGAGAGAAATGAAAATATTTGCCTGTCACTAAAATTTTTAAAGAAATGCGGTGGACTTTCTGAAAATTCAAATTTTATTTTGTAGGCTTTTTACATATGTTCGTAAATGTTTTGTCATTTTTATTTTGCTATGAGTTTCTAAATGGTATTTTTAAAGTTTACTTACTATTTGCATTCTCCAGGTCCAATTCATAAAATTTTATCCCACTTTCCTATTGAAAAGACAAAGAAAAAAAAAGAAAGAAAAGAAGGAATAGAAGTGAAATTAAAAGGGAAAAATAGCTTCAGAAGTGAATGCAGGTATAAACTGTTCGGGTGTGAGGGTAGGCGTGAATGGGGAAACATCTGACTGCTTTCATTTGGGGACTGGGGGACTTTGTAGTTCCCTGTCTTGAAGGTGGCTCCAGTATTTCTACAGTCCTACTCCAAAGTGAACGTTTGCTCTTACTCTGCTGGAATTGCCTTGGTGCTGGTAGAGATTGTTCAGCCGTAGGCAGTCGGAGCGAGACATGCTCTTGTCCTGCAGCCTCTGCTGCAGGCACAGGTCACGAAGGTGTATCCAACCTCGTTTTAAACAAGCCACCTCAACTACCGCTAGCTATGTAGCTATGACAACCCTTACCCTAGGGTGGCTCCGTGGTTCTCGGGGTCTGTTTCTTTTTTCTTATTTATTAATACAACTATTTCCCTGTTGTCTTGGACAGGTTTTATGCCACGTGGTTTGCTTTGTGAACAGTATCGAAGCTGCTTAGTTTGAAGCTACTTTGACTTTCCTTATACTTGCTGAGTGGCGTATCAATACTTTTTACAACAGTCAGAATGCTACTCTTGCTAGATGTTTGTAGGAGGCGGATGGAACGTTTTAGGGTTGAAAACAATATTTGATTGTCTCACATTTCTGAAGCACATTCACTGTTTATATATACAAATATTTGAAGACAGTGACAGGCGGAGAGAGAGCCATCTGTGTTGTGTTCCTTAAGGTATTCACAGAGCTTTAAAACTATTGACTGGAATATTAATATGATACATTCATATGTTGGTTTTCTGCTGTACGTTGACCAAGCGTCGTGACTACTTCATGCAATTACCAAATGTTAGCGACTGCCAGATTGGAGAGAGACCCATTCTGGCCTAGGGACCTTGATACTACTTTCTCACATTTAGGGCAAACTTAAAAGACAGCTAAGCCAAATGAGCACCTCACTCCTATCCAAAGGAGACATCCCACTTCCTACTCCTCCCAATGCATGTGCGTCCATTGGTGGTGCTGGCTGCCCAGTCCCCCCTTTATCCTGGCTCCAGCCTTCCTCGATTCCTTTGCTGAGCTGATCAAACCTGGCAAGAGAAAAAGAACAAGCGGATAGCTTTCTGTGAACTTAAGCTTCATTGACTCAGTGCAGGCTTTACCAAGCATTACTAACGCGCTAGGAAGCAGGAGGTTGTGTGCATGGCAGCAGGGTGAAGGGGGATCTCCCTGTTGCTGGCAGCTTGCCTCTAGGTCACCGCGAGCTGTAGGAGGTGGCTCCAGTAGGCAAGCCTGGGGGCTTTGCGTATTGTCCACCGTAGGCAAGCCTGGGGGCTTTGCGTATTGTCCACCGTACAAAGCAGATGAAGGGCTGAAACGTGATGGTGTTGGTACCGCAGAAAACGGATAAAGCAGATGAAAGCCTGAAATGTTGGTGAACCTGTTCTTCTCTTAAAACGATTTTTGTTTCTCCTTAAAACTTGTCAGTATACAGTTTTTACGCTGCGTGCTGAACAGAGAATGGAACAATGAAAAGGAGAAGACAGGACAACATGCAACTGCAACACCACAAACTGACTTTCAGCATTACTATTCCTGCATGTGCAGCTGATTTGTCTATTAGCAGGGATAAGTGGAAAAGGTGATGGTTTTCATTTTTTTTGCCAGATGCTTGGGTACTAAGTATCTTATTTTAGGATAAACTTTAAGATCTGTTGTAAGCAGTTATGTTGTTGTTTTCTTACTCAGCTTAGATGCCTACATGGTGATTATGGCCAGTTAGTCATGTGACAGATCTTGAGAAAGGAGGTTTACAAGGAAAATTCCTTCTGTGTTTCACAATTTTTCCTTGGGGACTTAGCTTTTCCTGGCTTTGTAACTTTACAGTGTGAACCCCGTTACATGGTTCCTGAGATTTTTCCAGTATTGCATTCTCACTTTTTAAATTTCCAGCCTGTAGGAAAAAAATCTTGCTTGATTTATGTAGGGTTTTGCTTCTCTACGTTGCTGAGGGCATGTGTGTCTGAGACAATTACACCCTGAGAGGCTGTTAAAATAAAGAATCTGAGTTGTGTTAATCAAAGAGTAGGAGCAGCTTATGTCTGTTAAAACATTCCCATGACTGTAGCTTAATGATTTGTGTGAACAGACCTAAAATTAAAAAGGTTGGTTTAAATTGATTGCCAGACTATGGGTTACGGATATGAAATTTCTCTGATTATTGTTTCTGCTGAGACTTACAACAAAACAGTATTTTTTTGTGATATTTTTTTATTTTCAGCCTAGTATTAACCAAGAAATGTTAACACTTAACAGGAAGGAAACCCTTGACACCATAAGAACTGAAATGGGTACTTGGAGAAATGAAAGGCTCCATATTTGAGGCCTTTACTCAAGCTTTATTTGATAACATTGATTTGGCAATTTGCATGCCCTAGTCTGAAGTCCTAAACCTGTATCTAGAAAATGTAACAGCAGTGACTTCTCAAACAGCTCATATTTGAGATACCAGAAAAGTGGCTTAAGACGTTCTTAATCTTGCCACATCCTGTGGCCACTCAGGCGAGTGGTTAAAGTTTGGCAAAGATGGGATGTGTGACTCGGTTCCCAGTGTACTAGATGGGGCTCGGACATTTCCTTCTGCCTGTTGTTGGTGTGCTTTAAGTGAGCTGTCGGAGGCAAGGGGCGTCTTGCATCTTGTTATATGCTTATCAAACATAGAAGCATTATGAGACCTCTTATCAGATGGTTCATATGCACACTACTGTAACAATAATACTGTAATAACTAATAATAAAATCCTGTCTCATCTCCTGAAATCCATTTTTCATACATGCTTCCAGAAAATGAGAGCCTTAAAAATCATTCTCCTAGAGAAACGAGAACACAATGCTAATCACATCAAAACAATCTGAAATCCAGCGTTGCTTTCATTATCCTAAAGTCAGCAATATGCTATCCTCGTTGTTCCTTTGTATAATGGAATTTATTGAGGCTATTCATCCTTCACACACGCTGCAAAAGTGTACTTTGTAAAGCTGAGAACGCTGTAGAGTTAATAGTGTAATAATTCAGCAAGAAAAACTGATTTGCAAGTGACCCATGTATCAGGCTGTCAATGGTGCTTAAAGGTAGTTCATAAATTCTTGACAAAGAAAGGTGTGGGCTTTGGGGACCACCCTTCTTTTATAAATAAAATGGCCTTGTAAGAGTGGGTCACGGGAGCTTAATGCAGAATGTTATTCTTGCATGTAATTTACATGCCACTAGCGGAGAGGAGGGAAGGAAAACAACATTTTGCGATCAAGAGCTAACACAAAGACGCTACGTTTCTAAGGACCAAGCAGTTTTACTTGAACCTAGGCTGTGTCAGAGATGCTGCAGTATTCCTTCTGCTCCCTACCAATTCCCAGGGGATCTTGATCAATCAGTTTTTCAGGGTCATTGTTCTTTAGGTCATACTTAAGCATATAACTGCCACCTGGATGTGACATGAGGCCATAATTTTTCTGTTTGCGAGGACCTTGTTAGGTCAGTACTGCTAGAGAAAAAGCTGCCTCTCTGCCTGCTAATACCATGTTCAAATTAAAAATTGTCTGGAAGACAGAATTTGCCTGAATAGAAATTATCTATAAATAGTTATGTTGCTGTGCAGTCTCTAGGCACTTGCTCTAAAGCAGGTTATGCTCTAGCACTCAGCTTGCTGGATGAGAAATAAAGGAGGACTTTCTTCTTACCAGTCAATCTTTGAATGGTGAAAGGATTGTTTTGCCTTGTCTTTTTTTCTTGGGAAGGGTCTGCCAGCAACTGGTGCCCTTACATTTCCCTGACTGTGGGGGCTTTGTCTGTGAGTGTCGTGTGTCTGCTGAGGAGTTCTGAAATTGCGGTGCTCTGCCGACATGGGGTGGCTCTACAGTGCCCTGGCTGGTGACCAAGTTACACAGAAATGGACCTTGCTAAAAATTTGAGATAGTAGTTACTCTGCAGGGATGAACAGCATTAATTTTGCACCAGCTGTACGTGTGCAACCTGGTGCATCATATTAAAAACAGTACTTAGTGTTTCTGTACAAATTGAAGGTGGAGGTAAGTTCAACTATTTAAGGATTATATGACAAAAACATGTTTCTATGGGCTTAGATCCTCCCTATGTATAGATTGGATACAGCAGCTCAGTAATTGCTGAAGTTATTGATTACTGTAATAGCCCATTAGTCTAGAATGTCCCATCAAGTCAATCAGTACGTCATGTGATTCCAGACAAAAATGCTGTGTGGTAGGTTTATACACACTTTAGCAGACTTGGGATGTGTGGATGGAAGCTTTTTTATTAATTTTAAAAGCTGATTTCTGTATAATGAAAACATAAATCAGAGGTATGCACTCAAGCAATCTATTCAGATTACTCAACTGAATTTCTGCATTGGGCACTGAATGATTACAAATACATTTCATAATGCTTCCTACTAGGCTTTTTTATAGAAACAGGAGCTAGTGATCGAGGTATAAATGTATGAATTAGACCTTGAATGCATCCTCAAGAAATTTATTGAAGGGCCTAGTGGAAGAAATTATACCTTGTGACACACGGAAAGTCAAATCACATCAGATGTCAGCAGCAGTCATACAGGAGTCCAAGAAATTGATTTTCTTTAAAAGGATTTTTATAATTGCCCTTTAGAAAATGAGTGTAATGATAGTGTACATAAAATAGATGTCTGTTTAAAACAAACAGAAGGCAATAGAAGGGCTTTGGTTTATAATCTGTTTTTATCATTTCCTTGTCTTCCACAGCACTGTGAAGTTAAGGTTCAAAAACGATTCCACAAGATGGTCTCTAGTTGACAGTACGGTATTAGCCACCAAAAATTCCTTATGGGTGCTTTCAAGGATAACAGGTAAATGTTTTGCCTTATTTAAAAGATGACATTAAGGTGCTGTGACAAACAGCTAAGCTGTTGCACTTAGTGTAACTGAATGTGGCTGTATATGACTGATGTATTTAAGAAACTGAAATTTGTATTACTCTCATTAGAATCTTAGAATCTTTAGGTTGGAAAAGACCTTTAAGATCGAATCCAACCATCAACCCAACACCACCATGCCCACTAAACCACGTCCTGAAATGCTAAAATTCTGTTTTACCTTTGTTCCTTGCTGGCTGTACTACTGTTCCTAGGAAGAAAAGCCTCTGTCCTCGCTACTGACCTTCTAGGCTTACTGAAAGAATGATTATGGAGCTAGTGAATATTAAAGTCTATTATATTAATAGAAAGTCAGAATCATAGGTCTTACTCAAGCAAATTTACTTTAAAGCATGGAATTTCTTTTGTCTTCATAAAAAGCTGAGTAAAAATGGAATGTAGATCGATTACAGACGTTATAGACCAAGGCAGTCATCGGCGGATTTACATTTGTACTCCGAGGTACAGATGCTGTAAGTCTTATTCTTTAGCCGTGCTCATTCAGTTCAGACCTTCAGTAAATCTAGGAGCAGTTTATTAAGGTAACTAGTGGGGGGGAGGGGAAGGTTACCATTCTTGACATTTAGAGAAGTCAAATTACAGCACATCAAGTTGTTGCTCAGCAAAATATGCCTGTAAGGGAAAAAAGAAATGTGATTTCCTGCTTTTTGTAAAGGGTGTTTTCTGCAGAGTCTAGTGCTAGCACCTGGGGGCTGTGTATTTCCTAGTGTAGATACTGTCTCCCCTTTGTGGCAGAAATATTCTGCTGTACGTATATACAAGAGCACACCAAACAGCTAATAGTTCTTCTATTTTCATATTCGGTGACTTCCAGGTCTTCACTGGTTTGCTGTTTTCTGGAAGAGTTGTGTAATGCTGAAAGCAATCACTATAGTGAGATCAGATTTATTGATTTAATTTCATGTTTAGATCAGTGGTCTCCAAACTTTGTTTGATTGCACACCCTTATTAGTTAAAAAAATGTTTGACCATACATCCTCAATAAATTTACATTTATTTCTTTATTAGTGCTACTGTACTAACGTATTATGTATGTTATAAAACATGCAGAAATAGAAATGGAAAGAGGACAAAACAATGCTGAAATAAACACTATTTAAAAAAAAAAATTCTTATTTTATTAACGGTACAAAAAAAAAAATTCCACACCCCGGTGGATCACCTTGCCTGTCCCTTGGGGTGTGCACATTCCACTTTGGAGACCACTGATTTAGACCCTGTTCAGAAAATCGTATTCCGACTCCCACTGTCTTTCCACTGTGTCCATAAAAGCCCCCACATCTTCCTAACTTCTGAATAAACCTCATGTCTTTCATGTTCATCGAATGACAAAGGATATCAGGAAATGTTTGAGAATCTCTTCTTATTAGATGTGCAGGGGATTTTTCCATGTTTGATTATGAGACTGAAATGCATAATTGGGCATTTCAAAAATATATATTTGCTGTTTACTTTGTGGGAGAGTTTCCTAAAGAAATGTTTTCTGGTTTTAAAGTGTTCATTTTGAATATTATGAAAATCTGTTAAAAGCTGTTTAAAGGCTTAATAATTTTCAAATTAAGTGACGCAACTTGTTCCAGGTCAAATTATGTATTTTATATGGAAATATATTCTCAGTCCTTATGGTTTGCTGGGAAAATCAGAAGGAAATATTTTCCCAGTCAAGATGAAATACTATTTGGGTTGTGGAGCAGTTTAACAATTGAGTTGGGAAAACTAATCGTTAACACAGCCCCACAAAGGTAGAATGCTTTTCGCTGGCAACCTTCAAGAAAACCTTTGTTTTGCAAGACAACCCAGCAAGAGAGTGTGGATTGCCTGGCTGGGGAAGGCTGGGAGCACTGGGCTGAGCCCGGCCCTGCCTGTGTCACCACTTCGGACTGTGGGCAACGGCTCTGAGAGGCGGGAGGCTGCGAGAACGGCGTAGCTGTCGTTGTCTTTTTGTTTTAAGAGGAGTTGGTAAGGTTCTAAGATTTATGCTCGTATAGGAAGTATTTTTTTCCATTTGCATTGGTGTTTTCAGTGGATTTCAGTGCTTGCTGTGAGACTAAAAAGAGCAAAACGAAACCCCCTAAAGCCTGTAGCTTTGATGAAACAGCTTCTGTCGTAGTGTTCCTCCTGGCACGGGACCCCCTCTGATGTTTATGGGTGGGAGAAGGGGCTTGTCTCTGCCTTTACGTGGGGGTAAATGTCTTCACTGTATTGTTTTGCAAGCACTTTGAAAAATTTCGTATACGTATGTGTGTGCCTGTGTACATGTGCACGCATGTTTAGATTTGTGTGTGTGTATTCCTGCGTGCGAGCCCCATTCTGCCTCGTGATCTCTTTGGAGTGTGACCCTCATTCTGCAGTCAGTCTCCGTGTGAGTAGCCTGCCATCTTTTCAGATGCTTGTCTGAGGATCTGAAGGTTGATTTCTGGCCCATCTGAAGGACTTGGGTTCTAGGGAGAGGTCAGTGCTTCTTTGTAGGAATCCTTGGGCAAACAGCGTCCGGTCTCTGCTGCGGAGGGAGGCCATCCCAGGAGGCAGACTGGTACTGCTGTGTGCTGGAGAGGGGGCAGAGCCATGGAGAGACTTTTTTCTTCTCTGACGTACTGACCCAATGCCAGATCTCAGGCTTGAAATTGGACTCGTCAGACCTCCATGTTACATTCTGTGTTCAGTTTTGGGTCCCTCACTACAGGAAAGACATGGAGGTGCTGGAGCGTGTCCAGAGAAGGGCAACGGAGCTGGTGAGGGGCCTGGAGC
>JAVJGG010000094.1:1772581-1797956 GCA_035590195.1 Aviceda cuculoides
AGGTGGTTGAGTCACCATCCCTGGAGGTGTTCAAAAAGCGCATAGACGAGGTACTCTGTGCCATGGTCTAGTGGGCAGGGCTGATGGTTGGACTCGATGATCTTGAAGGTCTTTTCCAACCTAAATGATTCTATGATTCTACGTTCCTAGTGAAGCTGTGGGGTTTTAGATGTTTGATACTAAAAGAAGCTTTAGCAGAGGATTTCTCTTGCTACCCCATTGCCACATGACGCCTGCTGTGCTGCGCAGGGAGGGCTTAACCAAGAAGCTCGGAGCACCTGCTCAACAGGGACTTGCCAAGTAGGGAGGAGAGGAAGGCTGAGAGAGTGCTACCAGGTCTAAAATGGGACTCCGTGTTGTAGTAAAATGAAAGTTACGGTATATTGTGAATTGTAGCCTGCTGAGCTAAGGAGTTGTAACCACAGAGAGGTGTGAGGCGTACTGAACAAACATAGGGGTATCGTAACCACCAGTGAAAATCAACAGCATGGAGGATGCTGAAGGAGAACAGGTACATTTCTTCCAGTCGGCTACAGGCGTGCAGGGCACAGCCCTGGAACTACATCCACTTACACCACTGAAGGCTGTAGGGTCTGCAGGTTTTCTTGGCAAATTCAGTGTCACAATAAAGGTTTTCATGAGGTTGGAGTGGGGTTTTTTGTTTTGTTGTGTTAGGTTTGTGGTTTAGTTTTTTTTTTTTCTTTTTTTTTTGAGAGGAAGTGGCATTCTGTAACACCCATGAATACAGACTTAATTACAGAAACTTCCTTTCTTCACCAAGAAACAATTCCAACAGAAATACATCTGTAAGAGGCACCCCCCCCACCACCTCACCCAAAACCCAAACCGTGTCTACAAAAGGAAATTACGTATAATAAACCAGTTTGCTGTTTGGTTGAACGAAACAAAACACAGTTTGTGAACTTTGAGGTGATTCATAGTGCTGCCTCAGAGTAAAATCCCCAAATGGAATTAAATTGCATTTGGTGTGCTGGTCGTACTCTGTAATTTCTTTAAAAATATAGTTGATTAAAAAAGATTGAATGGGAAGGCAGCGACTTGAGTGGGATTCTCTCTCTCAAGCTGGCTGAATAATGGGTATTTTGCCTCATTGGAAAACCTAAAAGCTGGGGCGAGGGGAACTGGTGTTGAGAGTGAGAAGAAAGGAGGGTGATGGAAATGAAGCCAACATAACATGAGATAAATGCAATAAAACATTCCTATTGCCGGAGTAGGAGAAAAGAGGAATGTTGCTTTGATGTCAATTTTGTAACAATTTTGCTTTTTTGAACTCTTTCTGTTTTCTCTCGACAAAACAAGTTAACACTTCTGAAAAATATTTGAGTTTTGAATAATCAAAATGTTTTCACTATTTTACATTTCTCTCCTCCTTTTTGGGGGGACTGAAATAGCCACCTGAATTAGCAAACAATGTAGGATTTGGAGACCGATGTTTTAGAAAAAAAAACTAGTTTCATTCAGAGCTAGTCTTTGTGCCCATACCAGCCTCACTGTGCTATTTAAAATGCTTGGAGCTCCCTGTGGCAGCTCAAAAAGGACATCGTAATCTTCCCGAGGAGGCTTTCCTACAAGTTGGTGCCGTTGCAGCCCGTCACGGGCTGTTCCCGAAGAGACTTCGTGTGGCCCCCAGGCAGGGTGGCGTGGGTGCCTGGCACGGCGGGAGCTCTCCTGCAGCTGGCTGGGACGGGTGGCGAGTTGCCGTGCTCTCATCCTGTCGTGCCTGGCTTGCTGCAGTTTTCCTAACTGGCCGTAGGAGGGGTGGCACAGAGCTGCTGTTACTCGCATAGCTCCTTCACTGCTCGAGGGTAGGAAGTTTTATGCGTTTTCGAAGTGCAACACAGAAAATCATCCGTGGTGTTAGCTGCAAAGCATTCAGCAGCTGTAATCACAGGTACATTGAGAGGCTTCCTCGATGGTGTGAAACATGCTGAAGTATATAAAAGAGAGCAGGAACAAGGGAAACCAGGTAATACTGTGAAATTTTTGCATAAATATTGGTCACGGTAGTGAAATGAAAATTTTTGTTTGCAGCTGTTACTTAATCACCAGCTCAGACCATTTAAAGATGAACATCATTGCTTGCATGAGGGACAACTTTATTATCTGTCTCTAGAGCAGCTAAGGATTTTTCTGTTGACCCCATTGCGAGCTGTTGTAAAACCTTGTAACGATGAGTCTACGTGAAAAGGTGGTGTACACATTCTTCATAATGGTATAGTGTAAGGAAATGTGTATCACAACCCAGCTACCCACTTACAAAAGTCATGCAATGTATATAGGATTGTATTCTTTTTTTTAAAAAAAAGTTTGCAAAAGGGGCATGGATGATATATGGTTTAAGTCCTTAAGCCACCGAGGCAATTACCGTGAAACTGAAATTTTTATATAGGCCTTCATAGGGGCATTGCCACATCCCAGGTATGATATAAACTGACTTAGAAGGTTACAGCTTCTAATAAAAACTAAGCACCAATATCCTGAACTACCAGAAGTTTTTCAAGGATTTATTCCATTTCTTTGTCTATTGAGGACACCATTGCTTGAAATGCAGGATAAATGCTAAGCTGACCAGAAAATACAGCCATCCTCTAAGAAAAGAGTTTCTTTTTCAATAACAAATTGACTTGAAAATTGATTATAAATCCAAAAGAAATTACTTAGTTATGAACTTGAGTTAAAGCAGATTGCAGTGTAGTTTGGCTTTAAATAGGTGGCAATACGTATCCATTACACTGTTCAATATGCTAATGGAAAACGAGGTCAGAATAATAAAGCATCTAATGAACAAAAAACCTTGAGAAACAGTATCTGATCTATGTTTAGCTTTCTTAATTACAGGATAGCAGCAGTGAAACGCAGGCTGTCATCAGATAATATTTCATTTAGCAGAAAACAGATGACTGGAACACCTATAGCGCTAGAAATTTATGCCGGAGTTCTGCAGAAGTAAAAAGGCTGTACAAAACAAAATCCTGCACATGAGACGCGAGGTCACAGGAGTTGTATTGTCCACCTGTATGGTAGCCTGTTGCTGCAAAACTCAATAATCAAGTCCCAATAGATGGCCCTGCAGGTTTACAAGGTTGACTTACCAAATGAACACACAGTAATGAAGAATAATGATACTACCATTTTCCAAAAAGGAGAGATCAGAGATACGTAGCACGTGGTGTTCCACCAGGAAAATCACAGGAATGACCGCAGTGGATTGAGACAGATGATCTTTACAACATGATGCTGTCAGAATGAGCTGATATATCATGTATGTTGTCTCCTGTAGTCGTCACGTGGGTGGCTCAGAGCAAATATCTATCACCAATCAAAAAACACTCTAGGAAAATCCAAGGAAAGTCAGCCTGGCCAAGTGACAGGGTGAGCAAAGTTGTTAGATAGAAATAAGGCAGTAACCTTTAAAAAATTAAAGTACCAGAAAACAAAAAACCAGAAAGGATTATTAACCTAACTTAGGTTAGGTCTTGGTTTGAGAGAAGGTTGAACTAGATAATCTGCAGTGGCCCCTCCTTCCTTCCTAGAGTTTTCTTCACTTCTGTGAAATGTACGTACAATGGGGCAGGCTAAAAACCCAACCAATGACAACAGCACAATAAACAAACCCTGCAAAAACTTGAAAATGGTATAAAAAAAGCTGTGATTTATTTTTTTTTTAAACATAACAGGAATATGAAGCCTAATGTAAAGGTGTGGGAGAAAAACTTTTTCACACATTGTCTTTATGGAGAAGACTGGGGAGCTGCCTATGCTGGAAGTGTATTTAAAGGGGTCATGTGAGTTGGTAGTCCTCAAAAAGAAATTCTGGTCAATGAGATTGCCAGACAAATGGTGGAGTAGATGATAAGTTAGCACCCAGAATGTCTGAAGGATTTCTTCAGTGAAATTGCTGCCTTTGTACCTGACAATGAGAAGGGTTGTGTGTTCAGTCACATTTCTGAAAGGATTTAGAGGAAAGCCAGAGGACTAATGGCATGAGACCTAATGTCTGTTGGGGGGGGGGGGATAGAAACCATAATAAGAAAAGGAATGAATGGACAACACAGAGGGATATGATATTTTGGGAAGAAGTTAGCACAGTTCTGAAGGAAAGTCAATCCCCACAAATCCATTGCAGTCCTCTGAAGAAGAAGCTGAGCAAGCAGATGAGATAAAGCCTGCTGCTATAGAACCAATTTGGACTTTGAAAAAGGTGTTTGGCAAGGTCCCTTGCCAGTATTTTAAAAGAAACTTGGCCGCTGTGTATTCATTGAAGGAATAAATAACCAGTCAGGGATCAAAAGAAATGGTCAGGAGATAAACAGTGTGATGACAAAGTTTTTTTATGAGATCAGGTTATTCAAGACAATAATGAGGAGGATCTGAATGTGAACATGAGATGAAATATCTCATGATACTGAGTGACTGGGTGATAAAATGTCAAATGAAATTGAAAGTAAAGTGCAAAATAATACACATGAGAGAATAATACCTCAACAGTGCTTGTTCCTGATTTGAACATAAGCGCTAACAAATAAGTTTATAATTGGTAGTTCAGAGAAAACGCCAGAGTTGTGCTCAGTAATGACCACAAAAAATAGCAGTATTAAAGATTATTATGGCGGGAATAGAAAACAAAAAGAAAAAAATGTCATTGTGTTGCTACATTTACCCATGATACACATACAGTGACAAATATGCACAGTTCTGGTGAAACTAGATCAGAAGGATGTAGTAAAACTAGAAGTGGAACAGATGGAGGTAGCAAGCGTGATCGAAGATGGAGTATATTCCATATGGAAAATGACTAAGTTGACTCTTCAGCCTAGAAAAGAGTTTTATGTTCTGTAACGGAGAGGTGGTTTGAGACGTGGTAGAGAAAACCTGACCCTGAGGTGATTTCTGAACCTGTCCAAGACAGTGTACCCACAAAACCAGACTGAGGGAAAAAGGGCGTAGTAGGAAACTTGCACGCCTGATCCAGTATTACCTGCGAGTCAGCGCTTCGTGAAGTGCTGGTGCAGGCTGAGGGCTGTCGAGAGGTGGGAAGCAGGGAAGTAGTGTAAGAGTGCCGGGATGAATGAAAAATGTCTCCAGACTTTCGTGGCCGATTTATTTTGTTGTTTGAAATGCGAATCACTCCTGCTGATCATCTCTACACCTGGAGCACTTGCAAAATGTGCTCATCTTCAGGAATGAACAAAATATGAAATCAGTCTGCTTTGGGTTCTTGGGATTAGTCCTTTGTCCCCTTGCGCTACCCCGGGGGAGTGCTGCGGGGTGCTAGGTAGCAGCGTGAGTTTAAGGAAGCGGCAGCCTGGGGCAGCTGTGCATGTTCTTTTCAAAAGAAACGGAGTTTGAGGAACCATAATTAGTAAAGAGGGCTCTGAAGATACGTTAAATTTGATTTGCGCAAGCAAAGTCTGGTCTGCTTCCCCAAGAGTATCCTTGATTACATGCAGTCTTGTTTTGAAATCCCCATAGTGGGGAGAGGCAGGTTTCCTTTCTGGAGCACGAGCATTGGTCTGTGTCTGATTCTACTGCTTTTTTACGTAGTAGGAGGAAAGGTTCAACTCACTAACAGCAGAGCTAAGTAAGATGCTTTTGTGCTGTACCTTGCTTATTAAAGCTGCAAATGGAGTTTAGGGAGACAATGTATAAATTTTCCTTTATCGGCATGAAGCTTTCTTTTTCCTGTGTAATAGTGGTGCAAACCTGGCTTCCCCTATCATTTAAAACGGGCAATGACCTTTTTGTGCTTTGGAGTGCACAGGTACCTCTTGTGTTGTTTGGTTTCTCCTTGAAGAGGAGTAGTGAAGAACACAGCTCTGGCTGAGACATACTGAACCTGAGAGCTTAGGATTCCATCTTGGGAAGGACACAAAGGTGTCATCTTTTTATGTCCTTGAACCAAAGCAGAGTCTCAGCACGTAGAAATGGTAGCTGTGCAGTGTACATAGACACAGAGTTTTCACAGCTGAATTCCTATTATTGTAAGGGAAATAATTTCTTAGACTACTTCTGTAAGATTTAACAAATTTGGGCTTGTCTTTCTAGTGCCTGTGTAGGTTACTGCTGCTTGGGTAATTTTTTCTCTCTCTGCTTTGGTCAAACCCCTTCTTTTGGTGATTTTATTGTCTCGGTATGAGTCACATTTTTTGCCTCATTAAAATGCTACCGTTCTCTCACGTACAAAATGATGATTCCTAAGTGGCATAAACCTTTCATGCCAGGCCCCCACCTACATGTTCCATCTTGAAGACGCTTTTGTCCCTTCTGCCCTGCTACTCCCCGCTCTCGGGAGGAGCTGCTCTTCATGCTTCTCTCCTTGATGATGGCCATAAAACAACTTGACCGTGATGAGGCTGTTGAAGCTCTGGGGTGTTTTCTGCAGCGCTGAGCATCAGTACAGTGTTGCTTTGTACTTTTCTGTTGGTCTGTTTTGATCTGTTGTCCCATACCAGTTGTAGAGCAAAGATTGGATTTTAAAGGGAGTTTTAGTCTTCGTTTGCGTAGCGCCTGGTGCTACAGTGCGGGGTGCTAATGAGAATGGTATTGTAATGGTCAGAGTATGGCCCAGATCCTGTGGACTTCACTGGGAACACTGCCTGGAGATTTAGCCATGTAACTGACAATGCTTTCCTAGCTGTTTTTAATTGTGCTTGGTTAAATGTAACTTGTAAAAAGAAGTAATGAGGTGAATGCTTAAAAGAGATTGAAATGAGTAATAAACTGTCCCTAAAAAGAAACTTGAAAAGGGTCGAGGAAAAACAACCCTCCAGGCAGCACGAACGACTGCATCAGACACACGGTAAGGACAGAGATCTGATCTGTCATGAACACAACCATGGAAGTGCCTCAGAACCATGTAATAGTAAATAGCGAAACCATACGCCACTGAAACATACTTAACACTAGGAGTTTTCCAGACCAGGAGCTGTTGTCTCCTGCCATGTGCTGTCATTGAATGACACGGACATCTGCCCCTGGGCAAACTGTAGCTGTGGTTTTTTTGGCTACTGAGATGCTATGAAAATACCATCTGGGAAGCATGAAATTAGATGTGTTTGCCAGGTTGTTATTAGAATAACTATATTGAAACAGTATCAGTATTGGGTTTTGCCTTTTGCTGCTATTTATGTTGAGCTGGCCTCATTACCACCTTCAGTCTTGGAAGAGTACAGACAACGTCAGGAGGATTGGCTATGATCTGGGCAAACCGAGATGTTTAACTTCAAAGTCTGGTACAATGCAACAATCCAGGATATATTCTGATAAGTGGTGCTGGTGTCAGTCTGGACATACCAACATTTGGAGAAGGGGATGGACAGTAGGAAGCAGAGCATCTGTCCTTCTGTTAATAGATGTGATCCCATTTGCTCTTCTTCAGCATCAGTCAGGTGGTTTCCTGAGATTCCTGTGGCAGAAACATTTCCAGGGAAGCAGGAAGCTTTATCGTACCACTGCCTGAGAATTCAGAGTCCTTTTAATTTGCACAGTTGACAACCATCAGTAATCAGCAAAAGCTGATTATTACACTAGATGCTATGTATGAACCACCTGATGGAATGTTGAATGGGATAAAATTACTATTTCTAGCTAAACTTTGATAATTCTGGGAGTAGAGAAAGTAACCGTGTGTACGTGTGAGAGAAGACTGTTAGTACCAACCAGCGCAGGATTGAGTCTGATTTGAGACACCGATTGCTGTGTCACTGCGGGCTGTAACACGGTGAAACAGTTCAGCCCGGAGAGAGGGGAAGAGCTTTTCCTCTTCCTTGTCCAGAAGATAACCACGAGTAAAACGGCAGTGCTTTTTTAAACGTTGGTTGCTAGAAGGTTTTAAAACCTCTGGTATGGATTTTTTCCTGACCTCTTACGGAATGACTTTCTCACAAACTGCATTGACTATCCCAAGAAGCTCACGGCTTGGCTAACAAAGAAATACCTGACCAAACGTGCAGCGTTGCTGTGCCGTAACCCTTATGGATGTGCAGGGAGCACTGGGAGCTTCTCTGCTTGAGCTGGACTTTTGAATTTTCTGAGGCACGGCTAGATATGCTGTGGATTCCTCAGTACCAAGCAGCAGACTCCTGGTAGTAGAAAGAACAAGGCTTTTCTTCAGCTCGGATGTTCTCAAGAAAGCCTATAAAAGATTTATAACTGAGTTTCTTTTTTAACAGTGCATCGACCAAAGTCACTCTTCAATCTGAAGCATCTCTGCCTTTGGTGGAGCATACCGGTTGCATTTAATCCATTAAATAACTGGTTTGGTCACTTTCTCCCCCCTCCCCCAAATTTGCCCACTACCAGCTCATTTAGAACATCGAGGCAGAAAGGTTTGTTTTCAAAATAGTTTAGTGCCAGGAATAACTGAAATTCTCAAAGGAAAAACAAGCCAATTATTTAAATTGTTTTTATAAAGGCAACTAGACTTAATTATTTTTCAGTTGTTAACCAAGTGACTACTTCTGAGAAATACAAATCTCAAATTTCATTAAATTTTGAAACAAATTAAAAATTCATTTTAGATTTAGAAATTCAACATTACAATAATTCTTCATAATTATTTATGAAGGCAGTTCTGCATTCTGGTTCTCGCTAATGCAAGTTCTGCATGTGTAGGAGGGTTCAGCATCAAAATTCGCAGTTGAAATTGATTTTGAAATAAACAGAATGTTTTTATTAGTGATGTATCCTATATAAAGGAAATTAAGTAAACAAATGATTAAATATGTTAATATTTAAAGAATATCACACTGACGTACCAAGGTTTATAAAATTACAACATGGTTAGATTAAATACCTGGAAAGGACATGTATCATGGAAGTTTCTTCACGAGCAATGAAAATCAAGAGCAGCAATTTAAAATTCTGGGAAGTCCAAGAGTGGTTGTGTTGAACTGAGGTTGGTTAATAATCAAGATCACTGGCAACATTTAATAATCATATTTAGGGAAATAGCATTGTATAACTTAATGCAAATACAGTGAAAATAAGCTTGCTTACTAACATCAGAATTCAACTTTATCTAGAGATTCTAAAGAAAATAATCAGAATAAAAATTGGTAACAAAATAGTACACTTGAAATCAGCTAACCGCTACCAAGGAGAAAAAAAAAAGCTAAACTCAAAAAACACAAATCCCTCAAGGTTCCTCTTAATAATATTTACAAAAGCATGTGAGACATGCTTATCTGTAAACATATGTCTGAATGACTATTTCAAGACTAACTGATAGTTGCAGATGCACGTTATGCATGTACATGTGCCTAGCCGAGGGCTGTTGCAGTAACTATATGAATAAAAGTCAAGGGTACAATAATCACATTATGATTTTCTAAATACCACTGTGTAATCTGGTTTGATAGAACTTTAAGAAAAGAAGTTATTGAAAGGTAAGAGGAGAGTTTAAGAGAGTAGTGTACATGATTCTCAGATTGAAAGAACTAGAAAGGAACAATAAGAGCATTGAAAAATACTTTATTAGGGTACAGCGAGGCATTTATGTTATTTATTTGGTTATTCGCTTTCCATGGACTATCTGTATTTCCATTGCTGGTTAAAATGAATGTTGCCAGAGCTCAGGAAATCCTTTCCTAATTTTATAACAACACGTAACCAATATGTGAAGTTTTCCTTGGAATGTCTTGTGAAACTGAGCTGGTGTACGAATTGTGCTGTTTACTTCTTGAATGGGCTTTTGGGATTGTCTGTTTTTATGACCAGTAGCAAAAGAAAGTAAAAGAGAGAAATTGAACGTTATCATTTTTTCTCACAGATCTGTTGCAAAAAGTATCTGAGGGTATGGGGTGAGAGGAGGGAAGCTGGAAAGAAGAGATTTGGTTTCAATATTTCTGTAAGTAAAAGTATGTGGCACATTCAAAATTGGTGAGGCAAAGTATTCTGGAGTTTATAGGAAACATACTGAATAGTATAGGACAAATTAAGGCAGGGAATTACTCTCCGTTCTAATGCTCATCCATGAGTAGGGCATGTTTTTATAGGAGCTGTGAAGTGTCCTTCCCCTTTTCTGAGATCTAGACAGATATTCAAAAGTACCTGCTGATACGCTGTGCGTTTGTAGCTTCTTACACCGTGCTCAGCAAACCAGTTACGATCTCAGTGTTACTTTATGTAGAGACTAAAGGCGATATGAAGTATTCCACTGTTCAACCTTAGGCATCTTGCTGGATTCCCAAACCACCTGGATATCTGCAAAGCTAACCTAGGTCTAGAGTAACGAAACATCGAAGTTTCGTCCCCTGGGGATGTTGGTCTCTGCAGAGAAGAGCATGGTCCCACTAAATGGCAATTTGGGGAAGCAGGGGGAGATGCCTGGGCGCTGCAGATGCAGTTAAACCTCACTGCCTTGTGAAGGACGGGCTGAAGCCAGGCTGTGACTGCCCTGGGTGGCACCGCGTCGACACTTAATCTGCCTGGTAGGAATTCTGGAATTCAGTCCATTTCTTGGTTTATGGAAGAATCTTAAAAATCTTAAGCCTACTTTGCATAGGTAGCTCCTATATTGATGAACCCTGATATTATTGTTAGGAATTGATAACTCGGTGATATTTAGAATAGGCTAAATTTACCACTTTGTCTATTTCCAATGATTAAATGCTGTTGGCACAGAAATCTGAATTTATGAGCTGAGATCTTAAATGTTCTCAATATTCTAGCAAACCCCTAACTTGAAGACAAAGTTCTGAATTATATTTTAAATAAGTAAGAAGATTTTTCTGTGGAATCTTTCAACACTTAAGTACTGATTTTTTTCCATTTCACAAGGTGCTTATGGAGATTTGAATGATACTGTCTTTTACAGCAGGTAGTTTGGGGCAGTCCCTTCTTCCTTTTGGTGATACCATCTTGCTCTCAGTGAGGCACAAGTGTTGCTTTAGCTTTCCGAAACGGTCTTAGAGTTGGAACTCTATCCTGAAGGTTTGACATTAAGAATTTTTTTTTGTCTATAAAAGGCTCTGAATTAGAGTATTTCTCTCAGATTGATGAAATAACTCACTTGTAAGTAGGCATGTCTGAATCAATGAGGAAAGAGAAATGTGTTTGTTAGCTGCTAATATCTTGATGAAACCTAGAAGTACCACAGATCTGAGAAAGTAGGGAATTTTGGAGTCTTAAACAGTTCAATGGATCCTTAGGCCCAGGCGTTCCTTTTGGTATGTTATTTTTACAGTGAACTGCAGCACGGAGATATTCCAGCCCCAGATGTAATCAGTATCTTTACAGACCTTTTTATTGCTGAATCTGGTCTTTGATTGCTGGTGATGACTTTCATAATTGCGTGATTCGGTTGCCTCTGCCCGTTTTCTGCCTGTCAGGTAAGCTGCATTCGACTTCAGAGAGGTTTCAGTTTTCCTTTGTGTAATTCTTGTTCTTTATTGAAATTGGTTCAATAGTACAGGTATATAAGGTGTCAAAATAGGAACTTTACATAGCAAAAAGGGAGAGGAAGAGATTAATTTCTTCTTATATTACAAAATAATTGGGGTTTTATAGGGCAAGAGGAAGATCATTTTCTTGTTCTCCTTCCATACAGCACATAGGCAGGTTTCTTTTGGAAAGTAATGAAGATGATTCATATAGTTGATAAAAAGCTGTCACTCAGGGTGCAGGATAAATTACACTAAATCGGGATTATAGTATTTAGAGCCCATTCTATTTCAGATCATACCTAAATTATAAAAAAGTGTTTATAATATGATTAAAATTTAAAAAATGTCTACTTTAAATTTTCTTTAGTCAAATATTTATGTGTAAATAAATGACTTTAAAATACAATAAGGCTCAAAAGTAAGCTTTTTATAAAGAAGCCATATTTCAAAACAGATCTTACTGTCTTTTGTATCCCTCTTGGAACTAAATGGTTCCAGTTCTTTCACTCTCTCTTCATTTGCCCTTTTCTTGACAGCCTGTAGCTCTCCCCGGCCTTCAGTTTATTCATATTTTTGATGCAGTATTCCAGTAAAGGAATTCCTAGTGAAAAAGAACAAATACTTTGTCTGTATGGTAGCATAGGCTGCCCCCCTCTCAGAACTCTCCAGGTGAGATCTACTTTTGAAAAAAGTACAGTCTTGCTCACTTATCACTACCTTCCAAACCTGTTGAACACCTACACAACCAGTTGATCCATTGTTAGTTTTTCTTTTGACTTATTCGATAGCTGTTGTTTTGTAAAGTAAAATCAGCGATGCTAATGCTGCACATTTCTAACATTAAGTTTAGTGTCTGAGGATGATGCTTAAAGGTTATCAGTCAAAAATTGACAAATTTTTCCAGCCAAACTTTCAGGTTTTCATTTAAACTTGCAATAGCTGATTCAGTAGTAAATTAAAGAGTTGTTTGTTGGGTTTTTTTGGTGTTTTTTTTTTTGTTTTTTTTTTTTTGTTTGTTTGTTTTTAAACTCAAAGTTAAGTGTGTTGTTAAATGCTTTGCTGATTGGAGACCTGTAAGGCAAATAGATCCCTGTTGTTATATCACAGGCTGTGTTAATGCTAGTGTCAAAAAATTATCACATCAGTAGAACTTACAATTCAGACATACAAATAATGCTTCAAAATTGTAATTAAAAAAATCTTTCCTATATTTTAAGGCCTTGCTAAAATAGTGCTGAGGCATTGTTAAACATTGGGTGCAGTAATTTTCTGTCCTTTCATTCAGACTCTGAGTAGGCAGGCCTGAGTGTAATAGATAAAGAACAAGTGACTGGTAATTAGTAGTTGTTGATTGATCTTCACTAGGGCAGAAGAAATATTCAAACTAGGACCGAAAACTATCCTCGTGAACACAAAGCTCTTGCTGCAGGACACTCGGTTGCTATCATTGGTACTGAGAGCCAGAATCCTTCAAGCCATAGTCACCCTTCAGCAAGAAACTGCCCTCCTAACCCTGCAGGGAGCCCTTCAGGTGACAATAAAGGAGGAAATTGTAGTGGTGGACTTGGGAGACTCCACTTATGGTCAAATATTTTAGTTATTCAAATAGCTTGCAACTAAACAAGCACTGTTCAGACCACTGGCTTTATTTCTGGCTGGATTTTGGAAATGGAATTACTGATTGTCTGCAGTTTGCATAGAATTTTCACATTGTTCTCATTTTCTCCATTTTAAGGATGCTTAATTTTAATTTTTATACTCTCTTTTCAAACATAAGTGAGTGTGATTTTTAGGTAGATATTTTAAGTTGACTAATTAATTTGTTGTGGGTAGTAATATCACAGCCCATAAATCTGCAGTTGCTTTTCAGTGTTTTTCTGACTTTATTTAAACGATTATTTAAATACAGGAAAAAAAAAAATCAATATCGACTGTTTTTTCTTGCCTGGCCTGTTTTTACTAAAAATTCTTATTTTCCCTTTTGTAACATTTTTCCCTGGTCATAAGTGCTAGAAAACAGGTTTAATTATTAGAATAGAAGTTTATATCACACTTTCATAATTTACCAGAAAATTATTGAAGGACTTCAGTTATGTTAAGATCATTTTGATTGCCATACACTTAAATTTTCAGTGACGCTTGTTAGATATGACTGTCAATTTAATGTCTCCTTTCCCACAAGCAATAACAAAGATACGTTAAGAGCTCTTTTTACTTGTCAGATGAAAAGGCAAGAGTCTATTCTCTTCAGCACCAAAAAATAAAAAGAGAGTGGTTTTTCCCACCACATGTAAATTATTTGGGTTTTTGTCCTCAGTCTTATGTAACTGATAAATCCAAAGAGACTTGGACCAAGCTTTCAAGTAACATTTTGTCACACAGGAAGTGTCAACGTAGAGAAAGACAGATTCAGAACATTATAGTCTTGTGAAAGCTGAGTGATACTAAGAGTCTCTTGGCACATTGTACCGTTAAAAAACAAAGGAAAAGAGAGTTTGGCAGGAATAGGTTTCTTCTCGTGTGTACAATGAAATGCTTGAGGAAGGGGAGTGAAACACGAGATAAAGAGTGGAGAGAGGAAGACTAGTAGAGTAGAGGAGGATTAGGTAAAAGAGAATATTATGGTGGACTAAGAGAAGAAAAAAGCATTTGCTTTTTATGTGCTGACCTTATGCTGTGTGACTTAATAGACTTTTTACAATGGATGTAAAGTTAAGTCACGAGGTGGTAACTGGTAGACAAGGGGCATTTGTACAGGGCGGGGAAAAGTATTTTACTCAACCCAGTTTTAAAAGATGACAATTTCTAGTTCTGTATAGCCCTCATTTAATTAGTGTTTTGTTTAGGTGGGTTTTTTTTTTTCCCTAGAGTAAAGCTCCATTACAATATAGAGAGGAGTATTGGTGGTCTTTTGATGTGTATGTACAGGCAAATTCAACATTAACTTTCTCGTTGATACAGAATGGTTTTAATTTGAGGTTTTGTTGTTGTTTTTTTTAAAGCAAATTGTGCCTGTTTGATACTTCTCCAGAGAACAGTTTTTCTGGGTGGCAGACAAATCTGTGGACGTGGGCAAAAGGCAAGTACCTGGTGCAGTTTTCTACCAAATCCAAAATGTTTTTCAGGAGTACAGGAAGGTAGAAGTGTCTTGGGTACCTTTAACTTTGAGAGGTTGAACCATTATCAGAAATTTAACCAGGCAGCTCCGCTTGCTCAAAATCTAGCCTGAAGTTTCTCTCCTCTGTGTGTGAAGGCAGCTGAATGTGTTTTTGTTCCCATAACCTGTGGGTCACCTAATGAAATACACTTACCGCTTCAGTTTGCAGGAGGTGGCAGGCAGGATAGGATCACAGCCTAGTTCGGGTTGGAAGGGACCTCAGGAGGGCTCCAGTCCAACCTCCTGCTTAAAGCAGTCAGCTCTGGGGTCAGACCAGGTTGCTCAGGGCTTTATTCAGTCACACCTTGGAAACCTCCAAGGATGCCGATAGCACAACCTCCCTGGGCAACCCGGTGCACTGCTGGGCTTTCTTCACGGAGGATAAAAGGCCTTGCAGCCCGTTCCTCCAGCCTATACAGATCCTTCCTGACACCTCATTTTGGTGTTATCTGCACATTTCAGTGGTGTGCATTCTGTCACCTCTTCCATGGCGTTGATAAAGATGTTAAACAGGACAGGTCTCAGGACTGATCCCTGCAGGGCTTCACTTGTCACAGGCATCCAGATAGAGTACAACCTACTTACCATCACCCTCTGAGCCCGATCATCCAGCCCTTTTTTTCAGTCCTTCCTTCCAGACTGTAATGACCTAACAAGAATAATGTGGGAGATGGTGTTGAAAGTCTCGTCAAAGTAAATGATACCTATTGCTCTTTCCTTATCCACAAATGTGTTCATTTTATCATAGAAGGTAATCAGAGTGGTTAGGCATGATTTATCCTCAATAAATCTATGCTGACTGTTCCCAATCACCTTATTCTCCTTTATGTGCCCAAAAATGTGTTCAAAGAGGACTCACTCCATGATCTTCTGAGTGACTTATGTTGTCTGGCCTATAGTTCCTCACATTGACCTTTTGACTTTTTTTGAGGACACTTTCTCCAGTTGTTGGCTATCTCTCCTGGTCTCCACGAATTTCTAATGATGACAGAGAGTGGCCCTTCAAGGACACATGCAGTTTTCTCGATACCCTCAGATGCAACTTGTTGGATCCCAATGACTTGTAAGGATCAATCTCTCCCAAGTAATTTCTGCTTCAGTCCTTTTATGTTACTGATAGTTCATCTTCTCTTTGAATCCTTTGACCAAGTACAGAGGCATTTTTGGAGAAGACTAAGGCAAAGATGTTGTTGAGTAGCTCAGCTTCATCTGCATCTGCTGTCACTACGCCACCCGCCTCGTTCACCACTAGACCCACATTTGCCTTGTTCAGCCTTTTGCCACTAATGGAGCAGTAGGACATGTGTGGTTTGGCTCAGCCTATGCATGAAAATTCCAGGGTTTTTTCTTCTAGCACACTTCTAGCACCCACCCCCCCGGTGACCAATAAGTAGCTTTGTGTGGTGTCAAAATAGGTTTTGGTCTCTTGCCTTCCTCTCTAGCCTGAAGAGAATTTAGCGCATCCTGAGAAATTTCTGTATCACTTGCTTATTCCCTTTGCTATTCAGGTTGTGAATGTGAACTCAGAAAAGCCCAGATATTGCGCACCCTGGTTTCTGTCCTGCCTCCCAGGGGGGTGCCACTCAATTCCCAGTGACTTTGAACGTCTTCAGTATATGTACTGGATGGAGGTGAGGCACTAATACCTTATTAGAAATATATCTGGGTAGAATTAATCCCTTTACTTGGTTGAATCCAGATTCGTTAACTGTATCAGATTAACTTTTAACAGTAAAGGCCAACAGTTTCCTGACTTAAGAAGTATATTTTATTTTACGTACCGTCAGTACAAAGACTGGAAAACTTGAGCTTTAGCAAATGATGTGGCTCTAAGGGTGTAATATTTGAAAATAATGAGTTACAATTGTGTAAGTTAATAATGAACTGTATCCGAGTTAGTTTCTATGAACTATGGGACCAGTTCAGCATCTATCTGTCTAGCAAAGCTCTGTTGAATGCTAAGAGTGTGACCGAATGCTGTATGGGTCCGGGCAGCGATTGTCTTGCGTAACTGAAAGGCGTTCCTCTTGCAAAACGTGGGAGAACAGCCTATTTGGCCCAGCAGCAGAAAGGGTGCTGTAGCCCCAGGCATTCCTCCGTAGCAATACGTGTGTTTACTGAAGCAGTGATGTCAGGAGACAAAGAGCGATCCGTAGGCTGGGGACAGGGAGGATGCTGTTGTGAGGGACAGCGTGGTCCGGTGACTGCCGTGGTCCGGTGACTGCCGTGGTCCGGTGACTGCCGTGGCCTGGAGGTCCCCGTGCCCCGAGGCCGGGCACCAGAGGACACCTAAGCTCTGTCGCCTGCGTCTTGGGTGCACGCCCTGAAATAGCAACCGGAGCGGTCGCCTCCAGCCAAGGTTAGCCCTCGAATTCCAGTCTCTTTTTATTAAAGAGGTTTTATATGACTCAGGAGGAGTTTGTTTTTCTCAGTAAAACAGGTAACAAAAGCTTTTACTTTATTGTAAACTTTTACTTTGTTTCCTGACACTGAATTATTTAGTTTAATAACATCAACAGTTTATTGATGTAGTTTGGGGCGTTTTAATAGATTTATGCCAAGCGTTGTGAAAGCAGAAGAAAAATTACTTTATTTATGCTAGTTACAGTTTTAATAAGGTTATTTCCATGTTTTAAAATGAATTCTGAATGTAATGAAAATAGTTGTTCCAGTTTCTTGTTCACCTTTTTGTCTCACTTTTTTTATAATTCGGTGCAGTTATTTCCTAACATGCTGTAGGATGTAACAATTAGCTGTATGAAAAACTATTATTTACAATTGTAATTTCATGGCTTTTAAAAAAAAAAGTAGTTGAAGGGGGCAGAAAAAAGGCATAGCCTTTTGTGTTTGAGGGAGACTAAAGCCTGGCACAATGAGTTTGGGAAAATTTCTTAGTCATTGCGTTTTAAAATCTATACTTAACATCTCGAGGAGAAGTGATGACAGTGATATATTCTCTGTATCGGAAGACTGATTTCCCTTGGTTGTGAATGTGTCCCTAAACTGATGTAGGAAGGCACCTTGTTCTATCATGCAAGGACATTGGTTTTGAGCTAAGCAAGAGACAAGAAGAAATTTCCGATGCATAAAATTTTGAAGTGAATTATGAGCTGCGTGATTGCAAAAGTTAAGAGTGAAATTATTAAACAGCTATTCAAAGATAAGCCAGTAACACAAGCGGTTGCTTACTGTATATGTGAACCCGTCTTCCTAAAGTCAATCTCATGCATAATGAACATTTTTGAGGGCATAATCATAAAGCAAAATGAGTATCTCTAGGTATCTAAACATAATAAGAACATTGTGAAGTAACGTTGCTTTGTGTAGGGAGAGATTTTGCTATTTGGAATTCTTTGTTCTGTGTTTGTGATTCTCATTTGAAATTGGCTTTCCTGAGAGTGAAAAATCTGTCCCTACAGTTTTTAGAGTATGCTTTGTGTAAAGTTTTGCTTTGGATAATTGGAAATTTAAGAGTGTGTGAGCGTGTGTAAGAAAGTCATGCATACTGATGGAAAGGAAGTAACCGGTCTTATGCAGTCATCTAGTTTTTTCGTAACCATATGTAATTTCAAATAAAATAGTGCAGTATCGAGTGAATCCAGTTGATGAGAAATAGAAATTACATTCTACGTAACATGAATTCAGGATAAATGAGTAAATAGAAGAAACAGTATATGTCCTGCTAAATTCTAAGCATGCCAACAGCATAAAATATAGATTCTGCTCCGTAGTATCATTCCATTATAGCTTATTTTTTCAGCCTTTGGTAACATCAAGCATAGAAATACCAATAATTCAGTGAGTTTGTTGATTTGGGTGAATCAGCCATGGATTATTGAGGTTCCCCTAGGGGGAGGAGAAATCCATGAGGAGACGATCATGAGAATTTCTTATAACTGAGATATACACCACCATGTTGGTGAGAAGCAATGCTGAATCCCAAGAAACTCAATGCACGTTTTTCCTTAACCTGAGGAATCGGTCAGGCAAAACTATAGTGGTTTTTTTGTTGTTGTTGTGTGGGTTTTTTTGGTTTTTTTTTTTTGTGGTTTTTTTTTTTTTTATATGATCAAATATACTAGAATACAGAATTTTCCACACTGAAAGAGTTTTATACAAATGTTCATGACCAGTCTGCCTCCTAAAATGACATGAAGCATCCTGGTTCTGTTTTGTGATCTTTCTGTGATGAAGGAGATATTTTGTCAGTATCTTAGATTCACAGAGCGCATGTAGTTGCCACAGCAGTATGATAAAATCAATGTGAAAGGTATTAGGTACTTCTCAGGGATATTGGTCATCCGCTTGGTTTTGTTCTATTTTTCATTTAATTTTCCAGAATTGAAATTTCTCTAAAGCAATTTCATATCAAGTAGAGGCATTTTAATAGGGCTGCTGTTACACTTACCTGCCGGTGTATCCTCTGGGTATCGACGAGCACTTTATTAGCCCTGGATGTATATACCATAGCATGTGAGACTTTAGAAAGGGAGGGGAAAAAACAGTAAAGCTTAGCACAAAACGCAGTTATTGTGAAAAAAGCTGAAGAAGGATTAAATTAAGGTGCATTCCAGACCTGTAGAAACAGATGACTTTTATATTCGAGAGAACCACAAATTATTTAAAAAGAAAAAAAAAAAAAGCTTTGTACACCAGACTTAAAATGTTAAATCTTTACTCCAGACTGAAAGATGATATATTCCTTCCTTTCCCTTTGAAATCAGTTACCCCTGATTTCCAGTCACTGAAGTATGTGAGCATATATGTATTTCTTAAGCATGTTTAAGTTAATCAAAACCACTTGGGGATGTTCAGAGCAGAATAGGCGCTTTATTTGCCTGAGACAGACCCAAGCATTTTAAAAGTGATTGTGCTATTACATTTGATTTAAATATGCATGTTGATTTGAAAAACCTTTGGTTTTCCCAGATACTCTTGTGAATATATACTTACAAAAACATAACATAGAAGTTAGTAAATACTCAACAAAAAATAACTACCTGAATTTTTGCTTTTTTAGTTACAGTACTATGTGATAGCATTTGAGTTAAACTTCTGCAGCCTGATTTATTACTATGGTAACAAATATCTGCAATAACTGATGTGCATGGTAGGAATAGAAGAATTATGAAGAAAACCTGCTTAGCTTAAATATTGTGGATCAACTGGGATAGACTACTTTAAGTTGAAGCCTTAGCGCTATCGTTGTACATCTCTTTTCTGTGTACAGACTATGGATATGATTTCTTCTGCATATGTCTTCAGACTTATTTTTTGGTGCTGAGTGAAAAAGGTACTACACCCAGAGACTTCCCCTGTACTTTCAGAAAAATGAAATTCCTCAGTCATCTTTCCTCTGACTTCTCCATCTTCATGTGTCACTTTTCTTTCTTTTAAAGAATAGCTATGTCAGATTTCCTCTCCTGCACCTTCGTGCAAAGGTTTTTTGGTTTGTGGTTTTTTTTTTTTCCTGGTGCTCGTTGTAATTGATAGCATATAGAGAATTTACGGTATTGGATTCTGAAAATCATTCTCCAGTAGTTAAGGGAAGTTTCCACAACATTTACCTGGTGAGCTTCAGAATGAGGATGATGACGAACATGAGCTTTCAGCCCGGTCACACCTTTGCTTTCTTTGGAAAGACGGGAGGTCAGTTAGACCTGCCGGTACAGGGTGTGACAACTCAGGGCCGCCGGCGGTGACAAGCTGTTCCCCTGCTGGCTTTCCCCCGTCAGATGGTTCTGCCTTTCATATGGGAAACAACTCACCTGGAGACCTGGTGCGTGCTAGGCCTCGTAACGCTGCAGTTTGGTGGAAAATAACTAGTCCCAGGAATTTGGATTTAGTCTGCCCAAAGTGGCATGTACCTGGAGAGGATGTGCACATTTTCTTTTTGTTGGTTTATTTACCTGCTTTATGGCTCCTCAAGCCACCTGAGAGTACTCTCAAAGATGAGAACAGATGGGATCCAGCAAAGCAAAGGGTTAGGTTATATATTAGGAAAAAGAAGAGTAAACAAAGTTCTGTTTAGCATGAAATTTCTCTTTGGTTACCTCCTGTCTTTTTCAGTGCACTTGGGAAATTGATGATTGTAGTCTGCCTTTTCCTTCCAGTCTTTCTTCCCACCAATCTCCTCTGAGTCATATTTTGTTCCTTAACCAACACCTTTTTTCTTCCTTAAGTGTCCTCACTTCAAATCACAATGTTTTCAAGAGTATTTGTACCATTTTGAGTCATATGTTGTAAAAATATGTTTGTACTTATCTATTGAAACATTTGTTCACAGTTTCTCCACTTCGTGGTTCTGATAGATAAGACATTATTCCGATAGACAACAGATTTGATATTTATAGTGTTTTTGCAAACCACCCTCTTGAATCTGGCATCTACTGCTTCAAATGCTCACGTTGTCCTACAGGATGCTCTCTAGAGCGGATGGGTGTACCTTGAGATTCGAAACACGTCTCCTTTGTGTGGGCTTTGTTCCGCACGCCAAATGGCTAGGCTCTCGGCAGGTGTGTTTAAAATACTGTAGTTCAGTTGAAATCAATGGAGTTGCAGGTCTTATTAGTTACAGTTTTGGCCTAAAACACAGGCAGAGTAAATGCATGTCTGTCTGGTTCAAAAACATGAAAGCTCTTCCTGCAAAAAGATCTCTAGGGATCTAATGGATTTATATTACCAAAGTGGGGTTTTTCTCCAGTCAGAAGGAAGATAACAGAGTTTTGGAAGCCTTATTTAATACTATCAGTGTAAAGACAACCTTTCTTTTATCATGTTCCAAATGCTTATAGCAGCTCTTGTCTCTTTTTGATGGCTCCAAATAGCTTCAGTCCTGAGACTAAGATCCTTTTTGCAAGACCCTCTGCAAGCCTATCAGAAAGACAGGCTTGGCCCTGTGGAGCTTCCAAAATTAGGGGCTACCCTATAGCTCACTTCATGCTAAATACTGTTATTTGAGGCACAGTTTTATTTGTGGATTTTATATGTTTCTAGTCATGGGAATCTTCTTTGCCTTTTTGCTTTCCCCAGACGTTTCTTGCCACTTTTGTTCCTCCAGGTTGTGTGTGAAAAACTGGCATTGGCAGGGTTTTGTGATCCAGGACTTTAATTAGAGCCATAAACATCAGCTGCCGTGTGCCATGTAGCTTTCTGAGCCCTTTCACAGATTGTGCTGAGAAGGAATATACTTGGCAAATTCATCACTGGCACCTAATGTTCTGTCCTCATTTGTAAATGGCAACTATCTGTAATGCATATTTTTTTAATATCTCTATGCAAAACAAGTAAACAAGAAGGAAATGAAGGAAGTAAACATTAGCATTCCTGAAAACCACGAGTGGTAACCTTGGAGACAGAAAACCAAGGATGCAGAACTGTTAATTTATTTTTGAGCCGAAGTGCTGTAACAGTCTATTCATACTTTCTGTGTAATGCAGACTTCTGCATTTCAGGAACAATAGAAACAGTAAGCATACATCTTACCCGTATAATTTTAAATATGTCTCTAGGAGAGGAGAGACTACATGCAATTGTGAAAGATCAGCTAGGTTTCCGTGCTTGTTGCACCCATCAGGTTGTGACTCAGGCTGTTGGTTTTTCCTTCCGTTTATATGTGTGGATTGAACTTGAGGATGCAGGCTGGTACCCCATAGTCACAGGCATGTTTTCAGTTTTGAATACAAAAGAGGCTGTGTTGCTGTAGGGAAGAGAGATACATGCTATCCTGCTGCTTTCTAAAACCAAGGAGCTACTGCCAATCATTTTTGCACAGTATTACAGATCTATATTTCTGATAATATCCAGAAGAGAACAATTATGCTTTTTTATGCTTATTTCATAATTAAATGCTAATTGCTATTAGTCACTTCTTACGCGCCTGGGATATTTAGAGCTAGAAGTAGTATTTCCGATATTTCCGTGATAGGAAAGGAGGTTTGGACTCTACTCCTTTACTAACTATAGCCAGTTGTGAGTTTTTAATGGCAATAGTGTCATAGCTGATCTGTAATTAGATGAATTAAAATTCTTGCAATCTGCAACGGAACAAATACTGCGCAGCTCTGTAAATGAAAAGGTGTGTCTTCAGTCTCTAATGTGTTGGTTATGATATGGAAGCATGTCCTTGCTACTTCAGTCCCGGGTTTTTTCTTACTACATTTGATATATTTACATTTGCTCCTACACTTTCAGCTTTTGATATGGAACAGATCTGTGTAAGTAGACGTTGCCAGGGGCAAAGAGAGAGATTTGATAGCTAGATTGGCAGATGATAAATTGTTTCTCCACATTGCTTGCATATCTACTGTCGGGGCTATTGAGGATATCTAGCAAGTATAAAGAACTGCGCCAAAAGTGGCAGTCATCAGTCAGTCTCAGCAGGGCAAAACTATCGCTGAAGCTAATGGGAATTTCACCTGATTATCAAGTCTGAGATGCAGTTCCTAACTGATAACATCACTCAAATACCTCGTACATCATATCTGTATGCCTGTGACCTCATCTGCTTGTGCCTGAGCAACTCATTCACCTGCTGAGAGGTGTACTTATTTCTTAATTTCATAATGCTGTGTAACGAACACTTTTTTGTTAGAAAGATATTGAGCTTTAAAGCTGGACCTCAAAGTATTTCTGCTCTGAAGATGAACTCTCTTCTCATGGTAATTTTAATGTAAGGCTAAATCTTCCAGTGCTGCCAGAACTAGGTGCGCTCCTTTCTAATTTGAGCCTACAGAAAACACAGGGTCTTCCAGAAGGAAGAGGATCTTTCTACATTTTTTCCCATTATGATTTTCCATTTAATAGTTTTTTCTTTCAGGAAATCTAGCTTCTTTGCTGACTTGAATCAGATGTCCTCTTTGTTCTCTTATGGCTTTCAATATATTATTAACAACAATTATGAATGAAAAAAACCAATGTTTCTTCATCTCCCACTCAAAAATGAAAAGAACATGAAAAAAAAAAATTAACTGTTTCCCTGATTTTCTGTTTCTGTGACTGTTACGGAAAACTTGCTGGGTTTGGGTTGTCCCTTTTCCATCCCACTTCGCAATTCCTTGTAGCATTTTTCCTTTGTTGTTCAGCTCCACCTTTATATAAACTAAAAATAATTGAGTTCTTTTTGATTAATTTTATTCTAATGCCATCTGGCATTGCAGCAATTCTGCTGTTTCTCCATCCTTGTAGACAGCAGCATATATTGCTTTTCAGATTTTCAAGCTATCATCTGTTTTGCAAACACTTCAATGATTTTCTCTTTATGTACACGTTTGAGGATTACAAGGAAGAGTGGAGTCAGTTTTTGAAGGGACTTTTTACCATATAGAGCAACACAACCTGGCAGTTTAATTTTAATTGATGGCCAAATGGGCTGGAAAGTAAACTACCCAAAAGCCTAATGGAGGCAATGTTTCCCTTTCTGAATGCTAACACAGGAATGAAATTGAATTCACTATGAAGAACTAGGCTTGTTTACAGTAGAAAATTTTGCTTTAAAAACAAAAAACCCCTTTCTTTTGCCCTGCTTTCTGGTGACTGCTTTTGGATAGAGAATCTGGAAATATACTCAAGTCAATGGAGAAAATTACCCAAATGCTGCCGAGGGCTCTGACGCTCCATCTTCTCTCCTGCAATCTTTGTTGGAGGACAATGCATTTGCCTCCATGAGCTTTTCCACGTCATTCCTCTACACTGCATCTCCCTCTGTCAGCCCGGCCCTTGAGAATAAGTCAAAGTGGAATGTTTCCTGTGTACACATTTCTAAATTGCTAGTCTGGAGTTTTAAAACTGGAAAATGTAAAAATTGAAGTGTTAATGTTCCAAAAATACGCCTTAGGATATATGCATGTTTATGATTTTTTCCTTGTCTGTGAAAGATCATTGTACCATTCTCCCGTGAGTGTGAGCTGACCTCTCTAGAGCCCCCAGAGGCAGTTTTCTAGGAATCCTTGTACTGCAGCTATCTCAATAAAAATACCTTCTCTTTTTAAAATGCATTGAGACCTGCAGTTAAATAATACCATCAGACCAGCTTCTCAGATGTTCTAAGGTAATTCAGATTGGTCTTGGTTTTGTTTGAGGTGGTTTGTTTGGTGCTGTTGTTTTTATTTTTATATTTTATCTGCACCTTCTGCATCCTAATTTACACCAAGATCTTGTGTCAGGCATATGGTAAAAATATTACAGGCACTGGGATAATTTTTTTTCCAAAGGAGGTGGCCCTGGAATGAAGGTCATAAGATTGTCTTATGGCATTGATTCATAGAGGCAGTCTTTTTATCCCAGAAATTAACGCTACAATGCAATTCTTCCAGAAATTGAAGAGTAAATAATCATCTCAAAAGGGGAGGATAAATGGTGTAACATGTATGGTAACTTTGCACTGGCATATAACCTTCAGGAAAAGACACAGGAAAATGATGTAGAAAGATTTAGACACACAACTGAGGTCAGGATCTGAATATGTTGGAATCTGGGATAGGAAGAGAGATAGGGTGGAATGCAGTTCAGCTGTGTTTAGTTGTAATTATTCAAAGACTGATACAAAATGGATATTGTGGCTTGTTGGCAAGACATGGATATTGCAATGATTTAGCCTTTCTGTTACTCGTGGTATAGTAGAAAAACAAATAGTTTCTTTCCTACTGTGGAATAAGAGTGTCTCATAGGCTATTCTGCTGGAGATGTTTGTGAGGCACACAAGGGAAGAACAGAAAAAAATTATGAATGCAACTTATATTGTACTGTATTTTTAGCATTTTAGTATGTTTTCTCTGTGGTTGTGATTTTTTTTTTTTTTTTTTTTTTTTTGAGG